>JASEVX010000013.1:41738729-41843729 GCA_031761405.1 Serripes groenlandicus
AGTCTACTTTAAACCAATTCGGCGCTGAACGAGTAGTTAAAATTTATTTTATTTTACATCGATTGCGAAACAATCAATATCTCATGTCTGCTCCATGGAGACTAATACCAGTACTCGCCGGCTTGTGATGTGGAAAATTCTTAAAGGCCGGACCCGGCTCATCTCGGATCGAACGCGGGACGTTTTGTACGAGGGCCGACGCTCTACCTACTGTACCCACTGTCTTCCAACAAATAAATTGTTAAAATTAAACAGTGTCCTCTGTATTACCAAATGTTTAAAGGACACAGTTGCAACGTATTGCAAAGTTGAGCGATTAGGAAATCTATTTTACAAATATGAGACGGAATTATTTCCATTTAGCGTCCATTTACTGATTAACTTTTTCTGGCGGAAATTCCACTCTTTGAGAACCATATTCAAACGGAAATAAACCATTAGCGCGTCATCAATACCTCGAGGCCGTGACCTCGCTTTGAAAATCACATCCGATACAGTCTGTGTAGCGCTTGTGATATTAATAAGTTATCAATTTTAACACCGAGAGACAAATAGCTGTTTTTCCATGTAAAAAGAATCCGGACAATTTCTTTTCAATTAAGTCGATCTCTTGGGAAATGGATCTTTACAGTTTAAACACTCTGTTCTAGATTTGATTATGTTTTTATAAAGGGTTTAACACCGTTTTCAACAATATTTAAGTTATATCACCACGTAACCTAGGTAAGTGAACAGGGTCAAGTTTCCAGCCAATAAGTACTTTCGCTCTAAGTAATACTTTAAATCTTTTAAAATCTTATGTTTCTCTTTACCCTTTTCTTTTGCTGTTTTCATTATAAATGTACATAATGTGAAAATATTGTTTAAAAAAAAAAACTAAAAAAAAAAGTAATACTTAAATACTAACAATGCATATTTCACTCGTTTAACAATATATATTATAAAATATGATTTGTGGAAATGTATTAGAGTAACTGACAAACTGACATAAAAAAGTTACCTTGCTACAAACAATACTTGTAAGAAATGAAAAAAGTAACATTTAAATACTAAATGCATATTTCACTCGTTTCTTATAATTAGTAAATACTTGATTTGTGGGTATGTATTTAAGTACCTCCAAAGTTGTGCCATAAATAGTTACCTTGCTACAAACAATACTTGATAAGAAATGAAGAATCGTTTGCATTTTTATTAGGGAAGCAAAATGATGAACTAGACTGTATAGTATTTACGAATTACTGTGCCCTAGAAGGGTTGGTTGTATTGGAACCCAGTACTACTGGACGTACCCTTTCCTCATATAGACGCTGTCTAACGCCTCTGCAGCAGACGGCTTTTTGAAAAACATAGTGACAAAAGAAGAATTGTCCAAGAACTGAGCAATTTTACCTTTTTGCACAATGTTTTCTCTTTTAGTCATAGGTTATCATTCAATTATAGAGTTTTCTATTTTTTTGACAAAATATATTTAAAGTCTTCTGAAGAAATGTCCGTATGAGGGGAAAGGGTTAATTGTCCTGACAACGACGATTTCAGTCGTAATGCTATTCCCGCTACACCGAAAGGTACGAGTCAGCTCATAACCAGCTGCCTCACCTGAAGTCGGCCTTGTTTTCTGTAAAGTGCTCAGAATATTGCAAAACTGTACTACATGATAATTGATACCAGATCGCCTGATTCTTGAAGATGGAGAGTCTACGTTAAACACTTTGGCGCTGAATTTGTGTTAATGAGATATGATGCCCTTTGTCGCTATTCACCTGACTTTCACAATCAAATGGATATACAACAAGCATCAAACGCGGCCTCAATCTTATAACTATGCCTAGAAATGTCCTCCGTTGTTCAGGGGACATCCCATTAAGTCTCGCGACGCTAATAACGTGACCTACAAATGGAGATTCATAATAACCTTTTGCATCAATGCGACTCATCTATAAACTGTGCAAGAATTTCCCCCATTAATTATGTGGGCTGCTATCACGTGACCTACTCATAGAGACTTTCCTAAAGTACACCCTTTGCATCGAGCGCATTGAGCAATCTATGGCTTGGCTACATATCGAGGGCTTGGCGTGAAACGATTGTAACTAATATGATAATTTTTTTACCAAAGTTAATCACTTTTCAAAGTGTGTATAAGTGTTAAATCATATTTCTTTGGTAAACAATGGAAATTAAGGTGCCATTGCTCGTTCTGAGCACCCTAAATTTGCATTGGTCAAAATTGCCCCTATAACCAGGGTGTCAAAAAAGGTTTTAGATACAACCGTTTCACGCCAAGCCCTCGATATGCTTCCGTGTTATCGGGCCCACTCGTTATATTTACCGCTATTTACCGTGACGTGGGACGTTAATACTGGTGAGGTAATATCCACGCGTGTCAGCTCTATTAAACAGTGCTAGATATGTTTTCGACGTTATCGAGTCCAATCGGTTTGTTTGTCGCTATTCACAGGACTTCAAAATGGATATACAACAATACAGTATGCATCCAAAGCGTAGCAATCTATAAACTGTGCTAGAAGCTGTTTCCGTCGTTAACTAGACTCACTCGGTAAGATTGCAAACCGGACTCACTCGGTAATGAGTTTGCAAACCGGACTCACTCGGGTAAGATTGCAAACCGGACTCACTCGGTAAGATTGCAAACCGGACTCACTCGGTAAGATGCAACGTGTAGATGTGTAGGGGCATCTACACGCCCAATTTGTTTCAGATTTCAAAAGAATTGTTAATTGCGGCGGGTGACTGCTGCCGACACTTAGCGATCACTTATCCTTCTGTTCCTGTCTGTCTGTCTGTCTGTCCAATCTATTAAATATCCCATCTGTTTGCCACATCTTTATATTACTTGTAATTGCTAGGGATATCTGTCGAATACTGTTGCTTTGTTACGACGCTCCGCTGTGGAATTATCCGTCGTTTTCGGATTATGTGATGACGAAAGGATCTAATAAATATTATTGCTCACTAAATAGTGCAAACCGTATGGCTTGGGTTTTGGTGTATACTAAGAGTATAATACTGTATGCTTACTGTGGCATTTTGTCTAGGCTTTTTATATTTGTAGTGCATTAAAACACATTTTAATATCAAAGCCTTTAAACAGCAACGTGCTACATATGTCTCAACACTATCATCGTTGGATATTTGGCGGACTAAATGTATTTTACATGTATATCAGAGTGACGCTATCAAGATACTCATTCGGTATCTGAGCCCCGCACGTGAACACCAATAATATAGCCTCTGCGGAATGAATCGACCCGATCAGTCCGTGCAGTCCGCGCATGACTAATCCGGGCCGACACATTCCGTCTCAGGAAATAGAGGTATAGAGTAATGATTCCTGAAACAGAAAATCCTCAAAATGAGCAAAAACTGTCTGTCGTGGTTAGCCTGCGCTTCATGATTAGACTGATCCGGGTCGATACTTACGCACAATGTTGGATTTCTCGTGGGACAACTCATTTTTGGAAAGCTGAGGTGGAAAAAACTTATTGCATATATATATTGCATCATAACATAATTTTGGAAAATTCAGAAAGTAAATAATCACAAATTCGATGGTGCTAGAAACATACTTACGAATTTGCATACCCATGCAATTATCGTTATTTTGACACTATATAGGAGACGTTCGAGATGGTCTAGATAGTTTTCAAACAACGTCTTATTCACGAATAAGAACAATTTATCTGGCACATAAATGTACCATCGCAACATCAATTTCCAATTTCTGTCCAACTAGCCTTTGTAATGCCTAATCAACCCAATCACGTGTATTGTTTAACCATTTAACACATACAACTATTTTGCAGCAGCGATCTTGGAAAACTTCTGGACCAGTTATGGACAATTTCGTTAACTGAAAGTATGATTACTAAAATGAACTTAAAATATTGTAGAAAGGACAGAAATTGTCCCTGCTCGTTTTTTAAGGTCGTCTGCTCCAGAAAACGTCAGAATGCATATATATGTGAGAGAGGGAGGGAGGGAGGAGAGAGCAGAGAGAGACGAGATGAGAAGAGAGAGAGAGAAGAGAGATGATGAGAGAGAGAGAGAGATAGACGAGAGAGAGAGAAGGAGAGAGAGAGAGAGAGGAGAGAGGAGAGAGATAGAAGTGAGGGATGAGAGAGAGAGAGTAGAGCGAGAGAGAAGAGAGAGGAGAGATGAGAGAGAGTGAGAGAGGAGAGCAGAGAGAGAGAGAGAGAGAGAGAGAAGAGAGAGACGAGAGATGAGAGAGAGAGAGAGTGACGAGAGAGGAAAGAGAGAGAGATCGAGAGAAGAGAGAGAGAGAGAGAGAGAGAGAGAGAGAGAGAGGAGAGAGAGAGAGAGAGAGTAGAGAGAGAGAGAGAGACTTAAGTCGTGTACCATTCGCGGGTTGGTTCGTTACTAATAGAACTGAGCATGGCGCCGTTTCAATGGTATTATTTAATGTATATCATGGCGCCAAGGTCACCCAAACATTTCCTGGCTCGATCGAACTAATGTTCCAAACAAAACATTTATCTGCCGGAACTTCCATAATAGTCTGTCTGTTAAGCCCTATGGTGCAGGACGAATATTGTTAATCTCAATAACTTGTGTCAATCATCGGAAATAATGAATCGTCTAGCTGTAAAAATCGAACGTACGATCCCTGTATTGTTAGCCGGCGCACTTACTGGCTGAGCTATGGAGGTTCCAACGTTGATACTTTGTACGAATATTACCAGACAGGTTTAACATTCTTTTACGAACAATCGGTTTCTATGCGAACGTATACTCTGACTACCCAGTGTTACAGGTCGTCTCAGGTTGACCTTTGTATCAACCAATCAAAATTCGCGCTATTAAAATAATACGATTTCAACAGGGAAATAACCGATATAAGGAGCGGTGATTGCCGAGTGTTCCAATCAATTGTATAAATTATTTAAATGTATACGGTCAATTCGAGACGACCTTTAATACGGTGTATGTCAGGTCCAATATACATACAGTGAACTATCTTGGTCTGATTTAATTGAGACTGCGAATCATATAAAACTCTTTCACTGCTAAATTTCACAAAGTCGACTCTTCCATGTTGAAAAATTAGACCGCTCCATTTACTCGTCCAATATCAAATTCGTCTAAGTGGCATACACTGAAGATTTCAGGTGAACCTATTTGTTTGCTATAAAAGCTTTTAATTACCTTTCGTAGCGTAAGAGTTAACGCCTCGTGTATATAATATATAAGCCGTCCGCGAGAAAACCAATATTATGGAATCTGCGTAATGTATCAACCCAGATCAGCCTGCGCAGTCGCGCCGACTGATCCGGGCCTACATATTCCGCCTCAGGGGGGATAGAGATATAGAGTAATGATTCCTGAAACAGAAAATCCACAGGAGGCGAAAAGTGTCTGTCCGGGTAAGCCTGCGCGGCATGCTTATGCTGGTCCGGGTCGATACTTTACGCAGAGTCCACAATGTTGTTTTTCTCGTCGCTCATATATAGGTAAACATTAAGAAATAAATTCCCCATCATTTTTAAATAATTCAACACATTTCAAACCTAAATTGTTAAACTTTCTTTATATTTTAGGTAATACACCCTATACATTTGATGTACACTGGAAGGGTTTAAAAGAAGTTACTGCACTTATTTCAAAGTGGTAGGGAATGGAAAGTAGGTAGAAGCCAACCGCTGATCTTATCAAATGGCTTTTGATGTAACACATTAACGCTATTAGTTTAACGTTATTTACCCTTGCCCAAAAGCAGACGACTTTGATATTGTTAAGCATATTGCATATACACATATATATAATAAACGTTTATAACTGAAAAATACAATTATTGTATATAGTTGGGAGCAGTTTGGCTGAAGAAGAAATTTTTCGTACGAGCAGTTTCTTGTTAAGCTACAATGTTTTCAAAATGTGTCTGCTGTAAATACGTCAGGATTAAAACCCATTCCCTTGAATTGACAACACCGTGTGTCTTTTGCAGAAGGCGGTATTTGTTTTCATTATGGAATATGGAGAAATTAATTAAATAATTAGCTGTTTCTCCTTTCACCACACTACTTCTAAAAATCATCTGCTGTAGATGCGCGTCAATAACAAGGTTAGAGTTAAACCTCATTCTTGTCGGTATTTCCGGTATCTGGTCGACCAAGATCAGTCTGCTAATACAGTCTGTGTTTAAAGTTCACCCATGGGAAAAGACCAATCTGTTTTTTGTTTGTTCACAGGTAGTCATTAATTGCAGGGTCATTTTTGCAGAAAATGTGTAATTTCGGAAAATTTGAAAAATTTAAAGTGTGGCTGCTATTGACAGGGGATTGCTATACACAGGTGGTCTTTAGCATAGGTTTTACACTTAAAGCATTATTTACGTCTTCAAAATGGTTTCAAAATGAATATGAACTTCAAAGGTATTTGTGAGCATCCTAAACATCCACGGCTGCAAGAATCAATAACGGAATGCAACGCAAATTAAGAGGTATATCGCATGCTCCGAATATACGCTGTCCGTCCTGGTCCAACACTGTTTTACTTTAGCCCTTTCCCACAAAGGATACTACACAATTTAATCCGCTATAGATGACTTTATACATATCTATGCAAAACTATTAAAATTCTCTATAAATGAAAGCGTAATTATTTAATTGATAAATTTTAAAACATTGTGACAAAAGGTTGAGCAATTTTTTATTTTGCCACACTGTTTTTAAAACTCTTCTGCTGCAGATTCGCCAAAATGCGTCTCCAATTTGGAAATGGTAATCCAATTCCTTGGTAGGTTTTGTCAGAGTTACCTGCTTGTAAAATATATGAGCCTTCCCGCGAAAAAACCACATCATGGCCTCTGCGTAATGTATCGACCCAGATAACCTGGCCTACACATTCCGTCTTCGGGGGATAAAGGTATAGAGTAATGTTTCCTTAAACAGAAAATCCACAGGAGGAGGCGAAAAGTGTCCGTCCGGGTGCGCCTAAGCTGCATGCTGAGGTTGATCCGGGTCGATATTTTACGCAGAGACCACACTGTTGGTTTTTCTCACGGGACGGCTCAATTTATCAGGAAACGATTGAAGAAAAACCTTGTAAAATCGGACTGAACCGTCGAAGCCCACCGGGAAAGGGATCATACACGGTTCACGCACGTTCACAATTACCGCGCGACGGAAACCACTCAGCTACAGCGAATTCATATCGAATGATTACAAAAAGAGGGGGGTATACGATATCCATGTTTTGGCAGTTTAAGAGAAACATTAATTGGTCTAGACGGTTTGTACAATGATCCAAAAAAACATAACACGCGGCTTCAGATTTCGGGTCTCGTTTTGGCATTTTCGTAGGGTGGGAGTCTCGAGACAGAATATGCGTCGGAGCCAATCTCTCCAATGTCTACATTTTCCATTTAATATACTAATGTAATGTAGTCGTTGGTACACATTTTGACAAATCAATGGAATCGTATCCCTACTCGTTTTACGTCAATGTAACATAACGTGATGCAAAAACCGGAGTGTCTAAAAAATACCTTATCCCCGAGAAGCAGCTCAAACGAATTAGTTTGCACTTCCTGACAATATTCGGAAGCCAGGATAGAGGAACTGTTATCGCCCGCCCCCCGTGCACATATCGGTCTATCTGCTGATAATTGCTGAACAAACCTGTTAAACTGGGGTTTTATGAAGTTTACGTTCATGTTGTAATTTTAACTCTTTCCCTGTCGAATTTCACGAAGTCGAATCGTCCATGTTGAAAATTCGGCCAGTCCATTTTTCGTAAATCAAGCAATTTGGTAGCATTAACTGTTTAAGTGGCAAACAATGCAGATTTCAAGAGAGATAGTCTCACCTGCTCCTGCATTATTTGCAAAAGCCTTTAACCATTTCCTTCCAATACGACAATTCTGCAGCAGACGACTTTGAACATATTTCGTCAAAAAATAGAAAATCTCTATAATTGAATGGATAACCTATGACTAATAGTGAAAAACATTGTGGCAAAAGGAGATATTCCCCGTTTTGAGCAATTTCTTATTTTGTCACTATGTTTTCAAAAAGCCGTCTGCTGCAGAGGCGTCACAAAGTGTCTATATGTGGGAAAGGGTTAATTGCCTTTGGCAGCGAATGATATAACCTACTTAATTATCATTTTAAGTTCTTTTACGATTTGTTTGCACTTGAGACAATATCAGGAGGTCAAGATAGATGTATATGTTACAGAGGATTTTTTATGAAAGTTATAATTTAACCTACTAATTCATCATAATAAGTTCTTCTATGATAGTTTGCAATTTTAGACAATAATAGAAAGCCTTGAAAGATGTATGGTTATACCCCCATGCATATTTAGGACTATCTATGTATGTTTGCTCTCCAAAACTGTTACAATGGGTTTTATGAAAGTTAAAGTTCAAAATGAAATTTAACCTACTAATTCATCATTATAAGTTCTTCTATAATAGTTTGCAATTTAGACAATATTAGAAAGCCTTGAAAGATGTATGGTTATGACCCCATGCATATTTAGGACTATATATTTATGTGTGTTCTCCAAAACTGTTACAGTGGGTTTTTATCAAAGTTAACGTTCAAAATGTAAGTTAACTTACTGAATTGTAATTTTAAATTCTTCCACGAATCCGTCAAACGTAATAGTTTGCAATTTCAGACCATTTTAGGAGGTCACGATATAAATATATATTTTTCAATTGATTATTACTCTATTAGAGTGAATTTTCCGATCACGTTGCATTATGTTTTAGCATACTAATATCGAAAGAAAAACTTATTCTGAAAACAGAAAATATAGAAAGAAAAGAAGAAGATATCTTATTATCTGGAATTAAAGAAATTCGAAAATCTAATGATATCAGGTAATAAAAAAAACAATATGTAATTTAATGAAATATATTTTTCATGTGAATACACGCAGAACCTCTAAGTGACCATTCCACAATCAAATATTAATGTATTTTATATGTATTTGTTCTTCGTTGCCTCTCTACTCGTAAAGTTGTTAAAAGTATAAATTTTGTATTTACTTATAACAAATACAATTCTGTATTCTGTATTCTATAAACCTGTTACAGTGGGTTTTATGACAGTTAACGTTCAAGTTGTAATTATACATACTAAATAAAATTCTGTATTCTGTATTCTATAAATCTGTTACAGTGGGTTTTATGAAAGTTAACGTACAAGTTATAATTAAACCTACTAAATCCTCATTTCAATATCTTTTGTGAGTCCGTCGGACGCATTAGTTTGGACTTTCAGACACTATTAGTAAGTTTAGAATGATGTATACTTTAGTAATCATCCCCATGCATAGTTCGGACTATCTATTGATTAGTGCTTTACAAAAGAGATACAATCCGTGTTACTTTGTATTTGCCCCAAATATTCTATTGTAAGGAAAAACAATTATTTCATTGGTATTGTGGAAGAACTGAAACGGTTGATTTTATTAACTTAATGAAAATTAATAATTGTAAAACCTTTTAATGATATTTATTACAAAACTTATGAGGGAAATTGATAATTTGTAGGAACACTTATTTCATAAGACATGAATTTTGTGTTTTCTGTAATGTATTGCTTGTTTTGCATATAGCATATTTATACTAATCATATAGAAATTTTCACATGATGTATTATTATTTGTATCATTTGATTATGTATTTTGGGCCGGTGATTACGTAAATAAATAAATTGAAATTGAAAACTGAAATTATGCAAGTTTAGGTTCCGGTTGTAATTTAAACGGAGAACATTTGCATAGATTGTCTGCGAGTCCATAGTCAATTTACATATTCACAGCCTTATGCGGTTGATTTCCTGCAATACGTCTCATTAACGGACGTGCAGGCAAATCCTGGTCTGCCGTGTACGTAAATCCAGTTGCATTCCTTGCAATTCGATATTGTATTTAAGAAAATTATACTAAATGCGTCTTGCTATGCACAGACTGGTTTAACTGTTGCAAAGGAAACGTCCTAAAATATGTGCTTGATTTGTCCAAATATATTTAAAAAATAATAATTTAGAAACTAGAAAAAAACTACATAAACAATTTTATATTTTTATATGTTATTGTTTATAAATTATCAATCTTTCTTCAATAGAAACTTTTCTCAATGTTCATTATAAAGCTGACATGTCATGTAAATATATGTTAAATTGTGTTTATGAATAGAAACTGAATTAGCTTTTATCACATGACAATGCTTGTATCCGATTTAATATACCCATTACGTATTTCTTTATATGTCACACGTGTAATATAACATGACCGAATCATTATTTTTGTATTCATCCGCAAATGTTTACAAAATGGCTGAAAACGTGTATCCGGTAAACACAAACGTCACGATAGATGGACGAGGTACCGAGGGTCTTTGGCTCTCAGGCCTGTCGGGTTGACCTTACGACTTACTCGCCGGTGTCAGGATATATGGACCAGTAGCACTGGTAGCTTCCCGAAGAAACGCCGTTATATAACTGACACATTGTTGAAAATGGTATAAACTCCATACAAACAAATACAACACGTAACACCGTTGGCCCATACGAACCCGCCCATTTCGTATACCACCGAAGCAGAACAACATAGTTGCATGTAAGTGTATCGTCTGCACTTTTCTCCCAGACTTCAAAGTCTGTATAAATGTACGACTGGATTAACTTTATTATACTCTTACGTCATAACGGTGGGTCAAGTCAATTATTTCCAACAGATGTATGATTCAGACTGTTGTCATGGTAACGTTTTTTCTATATATCAAAGGTTTTTCAATGTCCAGCAGAGGTTTGCGAGTTATAATTGAACCGTTCGACGAGAATATCGACCCGGATCAGCCTAAGCATGCCGCGCAGGCTAACCCGGACAGACACTTTTCGCCTCCTGTGGATTTTCTGTTTCAGGAATCATTACTCTATATCTCTATCCCCCTGAGGCGGAATGTGTCGGCCCGGATCAGTCTGCGCGGCGCAGGTTGATCTGGATCGATACATTACGCAGATTCCATAATTTTGCGTAATGTATCGACCCGCCTCAGCAGAAGCATGCTGCGCAGGCTAAGCCGGACAGACACTTTTCTGTTTCAGGAATCATTACTCTATACCTCTAATCCCCCAGAGACGGAATGTGTCGGCCCGTATTAGCCTGCTCGGACTGTGCAGGCTGATCTGGGTCGATACATTACGCAGAGTCCATAATGTTGGTTTTCTCGTGAAACAGCTCATATCTTAACCCTTTCCCTCAAACGACAATTCAGCAGCAGACGACTTTGAACGTATTTCGTCAAAACATAGAAAATCTCCATAATTGAATGGATAACCTATGACTAAAAGTGAAAAACATTGTGGCAAAAGGAGAAATTGCACGTTTTGTGCAATTTCTTCTTTTGTCACTATGTTTTCAAAACGCCGTCTCCTTTAACCCTTTCCCTCATACGACAATTCTGCAGCAGACGACTTTGAACGTATTTCGTTAAAACATAGAAAATCTCCATAATTGAATGGATAACCTATGACTAAAAGTGGAAAACATTGTGGCAAAAGGAGAAATTGCACGTTTTGTGCAATTTCTTCCTTTGTCACTATGTTTTCAAAAAGCCGTCTGCTGCAGAGGCGTCCGAAAGCGTTTATATGAGGGAAAGGGTTAAATCGCTTAACAAGGATCGTAGAATATATATTAAATTGATACAGAGACGGTGACGACACAAAATTAAAAATAATATTTTTTATTAATATGTCAAGTAAGAAAAGGATTTCAGGACGTAACAGGTAGCTATTAACAATGCTATATTTATTGGCAATTTAACATACAGTCACAAAGTGTTGCGAGAACCATTACAATCTCGTAAAGTCACGCGAAGTCTCGACAATAATGAGGGCAATGTGACAATTTTGGAAGATTATTTGTTTCATCCGTTATCGCTTTATTGAGTCACGTGGCATAGAAGAAGGGACGTCGACTGTGAACATGTAATCGTTTTATTACAATCTTTCAGCGTGGAATTTCGTAAAGTGGACTACTCCATTTTTAGAATGGGGACTGACACCATGTTTCATGTAATAATAGTTTTGGAATATTTTGAAATGAATTTGTATTGATTGCAAAAATCAAAATGTTGCCATTGGCGCCGAATGAGTTAAATTGATATCAATTTATTTTATGATGTCCAAAATATTCAGATATCAGACAAAATCATCCTTGTAATATGCAATGGCTTAATATTAATAAATATAACAATTTAAAGTCAAGTTCTTATAGGGAAGTATTACTGAATTGATGTAGATGCATTTTAGAACATTATTCTTTTCGGGACTAGCCGAGCCCCGATAACTTTGTCGGTAGCGACGCAGGCTGTCAATCCAGGGGTTGTGTGTTCGAACCCTAGCTCGGCCAACATTCTTTCCGACGTTTGACAAACGTCACTGTGACAAGCGTCATTCGTCTTCCACCAATAAGCTAACGGTTTATGTGGAAAAGCAGCCAGTTGCTTGGAAAGACTGTTGTGTGGAGTACTGGTGTGAGTGAGATAGCCAGGAAACATATGAGTACTTGAACTGGTGGCCGTGATATGACTGGCAATTTGTTGAAAACGGCGTTAAACCCCAATCAATCTATTCGGGATGACGTTATCATGCCTTTTTGTGTTTCCCACGTTGTGGTTACTCAAACGAACCGGCTACCTGTGTTCAGCAGCCACCTTTGACTCTCCCCTTGGTGGCTGCTTAACCCTTTCCCTCATACGCCAATTCTGCAGCAGACGACTTTGAACATATTTTGTCAGATGGATAACCTATGTATAAAAGTGGAAAACATTGTGACAAAAGGAGAAATTGCACGTTCTGTGCAATTTCTTCTTTTGTCACTATGTTTTCAAAACGCCGTCTGCTTTAACCCTTTCCCTCATACGCCAATTCTGCAGCAGACGACTTTGAACATATGTTGTCAAAAAATAGAAAATCTCTATAATTGAATGGATGACCTGTGACTAAAAGTGGAAAACATTGTGGCAAAAGGAGAAATTGCTCGATTTGAGCAATTTCTTCTGTTGTCGCTATGTTTTCAAAAATCCGTCTGCTGCAGAGTCGTCAGAAAGCGTCTATATGAGGGAAATTTGCCTATATTTATTTACGTTTGTCTTAGCCATATTCTTCCTTTCTGTAAATGGCCAAAGACAAATTGCGTCGATGATTGCCAATAAAGGATTGACTGAATTGAATTAAACCTATGTAGATTCATCAAATATGCGTTTGAAGAAAAGAATATCAATTTACCACGATAACATGATTATGCATAGGATTTGTCTCTAAGTCATTTTGGCTCATCCTTTTCCAAATTAGCAGATGATTAATTTTAAAGTGTTATATTATAAATGAAATTGAACTGATAAAATACTGATATATCGAAGGTGTATACTCTCCCAATAATTTATTTTCATCTGTTTAACTAGTATATGTCGCGATATATGAAATTGAATTCGTATTTGTAACTGTTTTTGCATTAATGATTTACTTTAATTTAAATAAATAGAAAAATAAAGAATCTATCTATCTAAATATATGTATGCATTCGTTACAGTGAAGATGTCAGCATGTATAGGTTAGTTAAACAAGTAGAGACTTAAACGATTTCAGGTTGGATATCCTACAGCGCCTTCCATATATTTCAGGTTGGATATTCTATAGCGCCACCAAAATATCTCAGGTTGGATATCCTAGAGCGCAACTCATATATTTCAGGTTGGATATCCTACAGCGCCACCCATATATTTCAGGTTAGATATCCTACAGCGCCACCCATATATTTCAGGTTAGATATCCTACAGCGCCACCCATATATTTCAGGTTAGATATCCTACAGCGCCACCCATATATTTCAGGTTGGATATCTTACATCGCCACCCATATATTTCAGGTTGGATATCTTACAGCGCCACCCATATATTTCAGGTTGGATATCCTACAGTGCCACCCATATATGTCAGGTTGGATATCCTACAGCGCCACCCATATATTTCAGGTTGCATATCCTATAGCGCCATCCATATATTTCAGGTTGGATATCATACAGCGCCACCGAAATATTTCCGGTTGGATATCCTACAGCGCAACCCAAATATTTCTGGTTGGATATCCTACAGCACCACCCATATATTTCAGGCAGGATATCCTACAGCGCCACCCAAATATTTCAGATTGGATATCCTACAGCGCCACCCATATATTTCAGGCAGAATATCCTACAGCGCAACCCAAATATTTCAGGTTTGATATCCTATAGCGCCAACCAAATATTTCATGTTGTATATCCTATAGCACAACCTAAATATTTCAGGTTGGATATCCTATAGCACAACCCAAATAGTTTAGGTTAGATATCCTATAGTGCCACCCAAATATTTCAGGTTGGATAGTCTATATAGCACAACCCAAATATTTCAGGTTGGATATCCTATAGCACAACCAAAATATTTCAGGTCGGATATCCTATAGCGCCACCCAAATATATGTTAGGATGGATAACTTAGAGTGCCACCCAAATATTTCAGGTAGGATATTCTACAACGCAATCCAACTATTTGACTACGATTCGACTAGCTTTTTTCCTTAACCGATACAAAAGACAGTTTCCTAATTCGAAGTGCTGTGGCGTGTATGAGAAAAGGTGATCGATCTTGATCAAGTCACGTATACGTTACTTCCCGTAGATTCATTGGTTACGTAATGGTGAACATTCCCGAGAACAATTTGATTTATCGGGTCGGAAAGTCGGGCTGTAGGCCGTAATGTGGAGTCTATGTAACATAGATATTATGTTACCATACATCCTTTCCCACATCCAAAGGCCTTCTGACGCCTTCGCACCGGACGACTTTTTGAAAAAAAAAGTGTTGGAAAAGAAGAAATTGCTCATTATGCGCAAATTCTCATTTATTTAGCCAAAATGTTTTTCTACTTTATTCAATAATTGTTAATATATTTCAAAATAAATATCATATTTCTTCCGTATATTTACACCAAAATCAAGTTGAAGTAACTAGTGAATGGGTTAAGTGGTTTAGTGGTTTTGCTTGTTCAGAACGGATTTTTAAAGCGACTGAAATCCAGATGGCACGAAAAAAAAAAAAAAATATCGAATTCGCCCTAAATGTTATTCTTTATGTTATCCAAGTAAAACCAGGGTAGAAAATGTATCGTTTTTTATCAATAAAGTGAACTTGAGTCGTTTTCAATTGTCCCGATGAAGGGGTTTCCTATTTAAAAATACTTACCCCGTTACTGACAGGGTAGAATTTGCGACGGAAAAAATATCGAAAACAAGAAAATCTCACCGATTATAGGGGTATGTAATATGTCAGTTATCATATGTTAATGCCCCAAATACAAAAATAACACTTATTTTCTTAAAATTGGAAATTTTCTTTTTTTTCGACAGTTGGGTATCTGGAGTTCTGTCGCTTTAACAACAATGGATCTAACATTTTTGAAATACAGTCCATACTTTGTTTAAAGACCACCCATAGGAGTAGAACAATATGGCCTTTGTTCACAGGTTGTCTTTAATTGCATGGTCCTTTATAAAGAAAATGAGCAATTAGGAAAATTAAAAGGCTGGTCGCTATAAACAGGGAATTGCTATATTGTTATCTGAGGGAAATTGCACAAATAATCTTGAAGACAAACTTGTGTAACTTCAGAAAAAGGGCTGCCCAGAGTAATCTTTGATTGTGATTCTACCACCCCTTTATCTGTAATGTTTGCTGAACTTAAATGGATGACATTTCAAGAACGATTTATTTATCAGAAAGCCAGTCAAATGTTTAAAACATTCCCAGGAAATGCCCCTGATTGCCTTAGTACATCATTTACGTTTACGTCTGATATGCATACAAGACTATTACGTTCAGCCACTACATTCCAGTTGTATACACCAACACATAAGTTGGAAATATATCGAAATACATTTGAGACGTTCCACGAGAAAACCAACATTATTGACTCTGCGTAATGTATCGACCCAGATCAGCCTGCGCAGTCCGCGCAGGCTAATCCGGCCGACACATTTCGTCTCAGGGGGGATAGAGGCAAGGAGTAATGATTCCTGAAACAAAAAATCCACAGGAGATTAAAGGTTTCTATCCGGATTAGCCTGCGCGGCATGCTTAGGCTGATCCGTGTCGATCCATTACGCAGAGTCAATAATGTTGGTTTTCTCGTGGAACGGCTCATATTAATGAGCAAATTTTTTTATTTGATATTACTATAGGTAACATACATAGTGTCATCAACTGAATTAATGACATTTCGCATGTTACCAACATATCGATGCTGTATAATTAAGTTGTGACAGTTCATTTATGCTCGTTAACATTGATTGATTGGGGTTTAACGCCATTTTTAAAAATTTCTCAGTCAGATCACGGCGGCCAGTTCACCTACTCATGTGTTTCCTGGTTTTCTCACACCAGTACTCCACACAACAATCTTCCCAATCAACTAGCTGCTTTTCCACATAGACTTAGCCGATTGGTGGAAGACGAATGACGCTTGTCGCAATGACTTTTGTCAAACGTCGGAAAGAAAGTTGGCCGAGCCGGGATTCGAACTCACAACCCCTGAATTGACAGCCTGCGTCGTTACCGACTGAGCTACCGGGACTCGATGCTCGTTAACATATATTCGACCTTTGCGTGTCAAATTGTCGCTTACAAAATCGTTCGATATAAAACAGGTTAAATAACTCATATAAATAAATGATATAGAGAAGCGGTGATTTTCGAATGTTCCCATTGTATATCATCGAACGTTGGTTGGATTGTGCAATTTCATTGTACAACACTTTCTTCTATGTGGAAAAGCAGCCAGTTGCTTGGGAAAATTGTTGTGTGGAGTACTGGTGTGAGAAAAACCAGGAAATGCATGAGTAGGTGAACTGGCGTCCGTGATATAACTGAGAAATTGTTAACAACGGCGTTAAACCCCAATCAATCAACAACAAGTTCGAGCACGTGCGCATGAGTATAGGGTCAATTCGAAAGGACATGTTATGCGGTGTCGTCAGAAGCGAAGTAATTTGGTCTGACTTTTCAATAATATGTTATATTTCAACTTATCAGCAACAATCAACCGATACGTCAAACGTATCACGAGCCATTTTTTCACTTTTTAACCTTTTCCAACATACAACAAATCTGCAGCAGATGACTTTGAAAATCTATAGACCAAACAAACAGGAAATCTCTAAAAATAAAAGTGATTCAACGACATTATGAGCAATTTCTTCTTTTATCAAAATGTTTTCAAAAACTCGTCTGTTGCAGAGGCATCAGAAAGAAAGTGTCTACATGTGGGAAAGGGTTAATTATATCCTGACGAATATTCCGGCCTCGAAACTATAAAACTCTGAAAACCGTCGTTCCCTGTGCTCTGAAATTAACCCTATTCTCCAAATAAGGCGTTTGATTGGTCGATTTCAACAAAGAAGTTGAGAAAAAACAATTGAGCATTTGCGACCATCGTATTCCCAGATCGGCCAGCACATCAGCGCAGTCTGATCCGGATCTGTTATGTTGCCCAATACGTCATATAAGGTTTTCAAGAAGCGTCTATAAAGCAGTATCCACTCGGATCTTTAGATTGGGTACACGTGCAGGTCTTTTTTCACACGTGCAATAACTACGTCAAGGTTGAACAATCAGCTACTAGTACTGAAGCGCAACATCGAAGCACATTTTTTTTTTTTTTTTTTTTTTTAAATTCAAATATTCAAATATTACAATTAACAATGCAATTTATATCAAAACAATCAGACGAGGTAGAAGAAATGAGAGCGAGGTATCGAGATAGAGACATAGAGAACATATATTCGCATATATATATAGAATATAATATAATATAATATAATAGAGCGTATATATGTCTGGAGACTCCAGTAAAGGGTTAAAGTAGATACGTGTCTGATTAAATGTGACTTCATGACGGAACGGCGCCGCCAAGCGGAAAATGGATTTCAGAGGGCGTTCGCGCTTTCACATGTCTTGCCAACAAGGCTGTCATTAAGCTCACTCGGCTATTTGTCCAACTACTCCCGTGTTAAACGAGAACACAAGGAGAAATGTGTCATTTTAGGAGGAAAAGAAAATGCAACTCTTTTTTTCGGCGATAGCTGTTTAACCTCAGTTTTGACCTAGATGTTGGTTCATATTTAATTTTGCGATCCTCCGAGGGGCACTAATAAGATGAAGTTTTAAATCAAATGTTCTGCATGCTAACTTTTAATTGTTTTTCTAAGAAATAAATTTCAGTGAAAAAGATCAGTGAAAACTTATGAAATATAATATTTAAGAGCAAAATATTAATTATTTTTGAAACATGAAAAGTTTTCAGTTATTTATCGTCAATTGAAACCTATACACCTCTTGGGAGCCTCGCGTAATCTCCAGTCATGTGGCGTATTCTCGGCCTTGATAATCTATTTATAGAAACTGAAGCTAGATGGAGATTGGTAAACACGTATAACCTTTCTGATATTCAAGTCAAATAATATGCGCATGTTCCATTTCTTAGTGTTTTCTCATATTGATCGCAGTTTATCTTTTTTAAAGATATTTCTTGTTTAATGTTACGGCGTTTCCTGGGTAAGTTACTGCTGGTTCTTTTATCGACGGAAAAAACACTGCAATTACGATGTGTAAACCACAGACTATTGTATTATTTTGAATATAAAAGACTAAGTTCTTAATTGTGAGAAATAAGCAGAAATGTATTGTTTTCGGTGGAAAAAAAACAGACGTTTCTTTATGAGAAACAAGAAATTATGCATAATTATCTGTGAGATATGTGAGAAACAAGAAGATACATATCTGGCCTTCTTTGTGATAATTAAGAAGATACGTATCTGGACTTTTTTTTGAGAAACAAAGACAAATGCATTGTTTTCGAAGGAAAAGACAATGACCTTCTTTGTGAGAAACACAGATAAATGTTTTGTTTTCGAAGGAAAATACAGTGCCCTTCTTTTCGAGAGACAAAGATAAATGTATGTTTCGGTGAAAGGACAATACTCATTTATTTGTGGAAATGCGAAGAAATTCATTGTTTTTTCTATCTCTTTGTTTTATTTGGGGTTTTACGTCATTTTCAACATTATTTCAGTTATATCGCGTCGACAGTTCACTTATTCATGATCCCTGCTGTGTAAACAAACCAGTACTCGGCAAGGAAATGTGCCTTTCCAATGGGCACTCCACCGTGACCATCGTACCGCGACTGGGAATCGAACCCGGGATGCCCAGTTTCAAATCCCCGACGCTAATCACTCGACCACGCCGGATTCTTCTCACATTATTTTTAAACTAATTCAATTTACATCGATAACGAAGCAAATCTTTAGCTTATATTCTCGCTCGATGTTATATGGTTCCATAAATTAAACGTGTACATAAAGGCCACTACCCCCTCATACAATACAATCATACAATGTATAATTACTACTTTTAATATATCTATAGGTGCTACCTATTTACGAAAAAAAACGCAAGATAATTATAAACAACAATTTAAGAGCATACTTTGGCCATAAAAAAGGATTTATAAGTAATTGACTAGACAATAATAATGTTAATGTCATGTTTCTTGCATTATCAAAACATATTTGGAATTCGTATTGCTGTCGTCTATAATTACGAACAGAAAATAATAAAGTAAGGACTTTCAGAAAATCAAGGAATACATTTATAATGAACGAGGTTAAAACATGAGGGCCAAGATGATCCTTAATCGATCACCTGCATTATGGTAAAGAAGCAAATAGATCAGACTTTTCTGATGCCACCTTGCGACTGCCTTTTTCAACCAGTTAATATGACTGGAACAAATTATGTAAGGGGTCACATTTCTGCTAAACCCTTTCCCTATTAGAGACGGTTTCTGAGGCCTATGCAACAGACGATTTAGGAAAAGATTGCCGCCACAAGAACAATTGCTCCTTATGAGGAAGTTATCCTTTTGCCACAATGTTTGATAAATAATTATACTTTGAATGAGTGAGTCAATAGCTCATGTATAGGAATTTGGGGTCTTTCATGTTGATACCACTTTTTTTGCGGGAAACGACGTCGAACAATTGACGTTACGCCAAGATGAAGTGTAACGGAAATGACGTCACGTCCCTCTTTGGCTACGATACAGTCAAAATTTAGTTTCGGGTGTAGAAGGCTAATGCTGTCGTTTTTTTGACCAACGGGAAAACATATTTCTTACAGATTTCCATTTATTTTTAACTTTTCGTACTAATGTTAATTCCCACATAACACAGCACTTTAATGATCTTAAATATCGATTTAAAAAAAAATTATTAAAAAGACGACAATAATTTTCAATCCGTGTTTTTCCGCTCATTTTATACATACCCAAAATACCGGTTTTAAAAAAAATGATTAAAAAGACGACAATAATTTTCAATCCGTGTTTTACGTCTGCCTTTTATACATATCCAAAATGGCGGCCCCCATGGATTTTTCCAGTTTCATTTCAGAAAGCTTCATGGGTTATTGAAAAAAAAAAAAAAAAAAAAAATCTCACACCTGTTAACTATAAGCGAAAAAACCCATTCATGGGTTTTTTTCGTATTACATGACAATTCTTGTATCCGATGTAATAAACCCATTACGTATTTCTATATATTTGACACGTGTAATATAACGTGACCGAATCACTATTTGTGTATTCATCCGCGAATGTTTACAAAATGGCTGAGAACGTGTACTCAGTAAACACAAACGTCACGATAGATGGACGAGGTAACAGGACCATTATCGGTCATAAAAATATATTGTTATGTGATTAGTTACCAGTGTATTAAGTATTACATGTTGGGACTATTTTTTGACAGCGAAAAAACTTTTTCTTTTTTTTTGTGTTTCGTCATGTGATGAAAAGAATCTGACATTCGTTGTCATTTCATAAAGTTTTATTAAACTCGTCGAAGAAATTTGCTATTAAGCGCGCCAAAGGCTCGCTTATACAGAGTTGTCATAAAGTACAACGGTATAGAGCTACATATATACTATTCAATATTTAGCATCTTGGTCAGATATAACTAAGCACATTACTGTTGTTGGCCACTTTGAGACTCTTCCATTATCATGACTGCTTAAATGAAGACTGCAATTTCATGTGAATTTACGCGCGAGCAAGTCATGAACATTCATCTTTGGTCGACTTGCTGCCGTGATATAACTGTAAAACCGTTTATCTCCAATTTATCAAGCATTCGTGGAAATTACATTGAATTGTTTTTTCTATCTTCCAACAATATGAAACTGAAGCTTACCTTTTTCAAAAAAAAATAAGTGAGAGGCGCTCAAGGAAAAACAACCTTAACGTTATTCTTACAATTGTTGGAAAGGACATGCGTGCGCATCCAAGGTAAGGATCCTTTTGAAAAGCACTGCTGTTCGCGTGTAGGTGCATATCTGACTTTATATACATATATATACAAACTGTATATAAACAAAGGTGTTCTTTAGCACAGGTTTGACCATACATGTATATACAAACTGTATATTATATAAACAAAGGTGTTCTTTAGCACAGGTTTGACTATACATGTATATACAAACTGTATATTATATAAACAAAGGTGTTCTTTAGCACAGGTTTGACCATACATGTATATACAAACTGTATATTAAATAAACAAAGGTGTTCTTTAGCACAGGTTTGACTATACATATATATATACAAACTGTATATTATATAAACAAAGGTGTTCTTTATCACAGGTTCGAATATAAATGTATATACAAACTGTATATTATATAAACAAAGGTGTTCTTTAGCACAGGTTTGACTATACATGTATATACAAACTGTATATTATATAAACAAAGGTGTTCTTTAGCACAGGTTTGACCATACATGTATATACAAACTGTATATTATATAAACATAGGTGTTATTTAGCACAGGTTTGACTATACATATATATAAAAACTGTATATTATATAAACAAAGGTGTTCTTTAGCACAGGTTTGACTATACATGTATATACAAACTGTATATTATATAAACAAAGGTGTTCTTTAGCACAGGTTTGACCATACATGTATATACAAACTGTATATTATATAAACAAAGGTGTTCTTTAGCACAGGTTTGACTATACATGTATATACAAACTGTATATTATATAAACATAGGTGTTCTTTAGCACAGGTTTGACTATACATATATATAAAAACTGTATATTATATAAACAAAGGTGTTCTTTAGCACAGGTTCGAATATACATGTATATACAAACTGTATATTATATAAACAAAGGTGTTCTTTAGCACAGGTTTGACTATACATATATATAAAAACTGTATATTATATAAACAAAGGTGTTCTTTATCACAGGTTCGACTATACATGTATATACAAACTGTATATTATATATAAGACCTGTTATTGTCTGACGTGGCCCGATTTTTTTCAATTTTCCCACTGAGTAAATAGGTTCATGTAAATTTGTCGTGAACTAGGTTCTTTTTACAATAATGAGTTCGTGGGTTCAATGTTTCTGAGCGTAGTAATACGATTTACAATCGCGATCCAGGGCAAAAAGTAGTACATAAAATCGGTCGGATGGTTATCATATTACAAACTTTTTGATCGAATTGTTATGCAAAAGAGAATCATGCCATTTTTGTTTTTTATATACTGGCATACTGGGATATTCTATACTGACATTTATAATATATGCCTAGAACATATTGGCGGTTTTATTTTACTATTTCGAAATTGCAATGTTTGTCGGTTAAAACATAAAATTTGCAGCAGACGACTTTGAAAGTAAGTAGGCATAACAAGGGAAATCTGCAGCAGACGACTTTGAAAGTAAGTAGGCATAACAAGGGAAATCTGCAGCAGACGACTTTGAAAGTAAGTAGGCATAACAAGGGAAAACAGCAGCAGACGACTTTGAAAGTAAGTAAGCATAACAAGGGAAATCTGCAGCAGACGACTTTGAAAGTAAGTACGCATAACAAGGGAAATCTGCAGCAGACGACTTTGAAAGTAAGTAGGCATAACAAGGGAAATCTGCAGCAGACGACTTTGAAAGTAAGTAGGCATAACAAGGGAAAACAGCAGCAGACGACTTTGAAAGTAAGTAAGCATAACAAGGGAAATCTGCAGCAGACGACTTTGAAAGTAAGTAGGCATAACAAGGGAAATATGCAGCAGACGACTTTGAAAGTAAGTAGGCATAACAAGGGAAAACAGCAGCAGACGACTTTGAAAGTAAGTAAGCATAACAAGGGAAATCTGCAGCAGACGACTTTGAAAGTAAGTACGCATAACAAGGGAAATCTGCAGCAGACGACTTTGAAAGTAAGTAGACATAACAAGGGAAATCTGCAGCAGACGACTTTGAAAGTAAGTAGGCATAACAAGGGAAATCTGCAGCAGACGACTTTGAAAGTAAGTAGGCATAACAAGGGAAATCTGCAGCAGACGACTTTGAAAGTAAGTAGGCATAACAAGGGAAATCTGCAGCAGACGACTTTGAAAGTAAGTAGGCATAACAAGGGAAATCTGAAGCAGACGACTTTGAAAGTAAGTAGGCATAACAAGGGAAATCTGCAGCAGACGACTTTGAAAGTAAGTACGCATAACAAGCGAAATCTGCAGCAGACGACTTTGAAAGTAAGTAGGCATAACAAGGGAAAACTGCAGCAGAAGACTTTGAAAGTAAGTAGGCATAACAAGGGAAAACTGCAGCAGACGACTTTGAAAGTAAGTAGGCATAACAAGCGAAATCTGCAGCAGACGACTTTGAAAGTAAGTAGGCATAACAAGGGAAAACTGCAGCAGAAGACTTTGAAAATAAGTAGGCATAACAAGGGAAAACTGCAGCAGACGACTTTGAAAGTAAGTAGGCATAAGAAAGGGAAAACAGCAGCAGACGACTTTGAAAGTAAGTAAGCATAACAAGGGAAATCTGCAGCAGACGACTTTGAAAGTAAGTAAGCATAACAAGGGAAATCTGCAGCAGACGACTTTGAAAGTAAGTAGGCATAACAAGGGGAATCTGCAGCAGACGACTTTGAAAGTAAGTAAGCATAACAAGGGAAAACTGCAGCAGACGACTTTGAAAGTAAGTACGAATAACAAGAAAAATCTCCATATAAATGCGAGCTTAATTATTAAAAAGAGTTGAACATTTCTCAATTCCTCACAAGGTTTTCAAAAGGGCGTATGCTGCAAGTGCATCGAAATGCCTCTGCATGGAGGAATGGGTTAAATTTGCGGAATTTGCAGTCAATTGATAAAGCACAGATTCTACTGCGTGATTTATAATGATGGTGTTTCAGATTCAGCCGTATCGATTGACTCGCCATTTGGTTTATTTACTGGCGTTTTAACCCTTCCCTCATATAGACGCTTTCTGACGCCCCTGCAGCTGACGGCTTTTTGAAAACATAGTGACAAAAGAAGAAATTGCACAAAACGTGCAATTTCTCCTTTTGTCACAATGTTTTCCACTTTTTGTCATAGGTTATCCATTCATTTATGGAGATTTTCTATGTTTTGACAAAATATGTTCAAAGTCGTCTGCTGCAGAATTGTCGTATGAGGGAAAGGGTTAAATATGCGGGGGGAAATATTGCCGTTATTGAAGTGTTTTGAATTGATTGAGTGCTTTTGGTTTTAACGTTGTTTTCAATAATAACGCGGCGGCCAGTTCGCCTTTCTCAAGTGTGTCATGGCCTTCTCACATCAGTTCTCCACACAGAAGTCTTTCCAAGCAACTGGCTACTTGAATGACGCTTCTCACAGCGTCCTCCGGCAAAACGGCGGCAATAATGCAGGCCGAACTTACAACTCCTGCATTGACAGTTCGTGTCGCTACCCACTGAGCTACCAGGGGGTCGGATGAAGTGTTTTGAAATGTCACTATATTAAACGTGTCGGACAAGAACAACGGGACGTTTATTTATGACGGGAATGGTATAAAACTCTCGGGCAACATCGCCAAGAACGAGAGCCCCTCTAAGCTTCACATGTGACGTCATAAGCATATCACGTGTCAACAACACGCGTTTCATTTCACATGATCTTTGTTTACTAATTGGAATAAGTCGATCAGTGCATAGTCATATTAAAAGAGGCTTTGTTATAGCGGATTGAAGGATTACTTTGAATTACGTGTTACGCCACCTTTCAACAGTATGTCACGTATATCGCGGCTTTTTCTGGGAATATTACCAGAATTGTCGGTACTTGTTATCCTGACACAGATGCAGCAGTCGTTTTGCTATCCGGACAATACAGCCTTGATATAACGTAATCCTTTCCCTCATACGACAATTTTGCAGCAGACGACTTTGAACATATTTTGTCAAAAAATAGAAAAATCTCTATAATTGAATGGATAACCTATGACTAAAAGTAAAAAACATTGTGGCAAAAGGAGAAATTGCTCGTTTTGAGCAATTTCTTTTTTTGTCACTATGTTTTTAAAAAGCCGTCTGCTGCAGATGCGTCAGAAAGCGTCTATATGAGGGAGAGGGTTAAACATGAAATGTTTAAAGCGGCGTAAAACACCAGATACTCAACTACACGATTACGGGTCCTCTAGCAAATGCATATTTATTTATTTTGTCAGAACCAGTACTCGCGCCGTTTGTGTGGAAACAAATCCCTCAGGCAGAACATTTAAGTCGTTCACTACGGTCAATTCGAGACGACCTTTTATGCGGTGTTGTCAGGTCCCTTATATTCATACAGTGAGCTAGCTATTTTGGTCTGATTTAAATGAGACTGCGAATCGTTTAAACTCTTTCACTGCTAAATGTCACAAAGTTCGTCTCTTCCATGTTGAAAATTAGACCACTCCATTTAACGGCCAACAGGGAATTTGGTAAAATTAAATGTCTGGTTAATAATGTAGATCATTCAGGAGATAATGATCGTTACTAGCTGTCTAACCTGAATATGCACTGTTTCTTTGCAAAAGCCTTTAATTGCCTTTGGCAGCGAAAGGGCTAAATAATCACTCCGCTCATCTTCAAATTTTCGACAATGTATAATGTGATCGAGCCTTGGTAGTGTAGTCCGTAGTGGCTGTCAATCAAACGGTTGCTAGTTCAAACCCAAGCTCAGCCAACGTTCTTTCATTTAGCACTTAATCTGTTTAAATATTTCAGCCGCATATGCGTCAAAATACGTCTGAATACGGGAAAGGTATAAAGAAGAAGAATTAAAATGTAACGGAAATGTCTGTAGTTCTATATGGTACACCCCGCGCGGATGTGTGAAAATAGTCTGGATACGGGAAACAAGAAGAAGAATTAAAATGTAACGAAAATGACCTATATGGTACACTGCCTGACATTCGGAATGATGGAGAGTCTAGGCCTGTCAAGAAGAACAACCATTCAAAGCAATAGATCATGGAAAGTGTTGACGCTTAGGAAAACTTTGACTTTTATCTTTTCCCACATACATCAAAACTGCAGTAGACGATTTTAAAAAAACATCTAAGCAAGAAAATGCGCAAAATGTATATAAATGAATGTATAATTATTGAATAGAACTTAAACATTTCATAGAATATAAAATAGCACACCATAAGCAGAGAATTTTCCATCTTTTACCACACTGCTTTAGTAGGTCACCTTATATATACGTCTGGATGTAGGAAACTGTTTAAAACATTGCAGATAAAAAGTGCAACGTACTGAAAATAAACACTGTCTCAACGTGACCGAATCACTATTTGTGTATTCATCCGCGAATGTTTACAAAATGGCTGAGAACGTGTACTCAGTAAACACAAACGTCACGATAGATGGACGAGGTAACAGGAC
The DNA here is from genome assembly GCA_031761405.1 of Serripes groenlandicus. Lineage (NCBI taxonomy): Eukaryota > Metazoa > Mollusca > Bivalvia > Cardiida > Cardiidae > Serripes > Serripes groenlandicus. Next base: position 41,765,606 of record JASEVX010000013.1, read on the forward strand.
CATTATCGGTCATAAAAATATATTGTTATGTGATTAGTTACCAGTGTATTAAGTATTACATGTTGGGACTATTTTTTGACAGCGAAAAAACTTTTTCTTTTTTTTTGTGTTTCGTCATGTGATGAAAAGAATCTGACATTCGTTGTCATTTCATAAAGTTTTATTAAACTCGTCGAAGAAATTTGCTATTAAGCGCGCCAAAGGCTCGCTTATACAGAGTTGTCATAAAGTACAACGGTATAGAGCTACATATATACTATTCAATATTTAGCATCTTGGTCAGATATAACTAAGCACATTACTGTTGTTGGCCACTTTGAGACTCTTCCATTATCATGACTGCTTAAATGAAGACTGCAATTTCATGTGAATTTACGCGCGAGCAAGTCATGAACATTCATCTTTGGTCGACTTGCTGCCGTGATATAACTGTAAAACCGTTTATCTCCAATTTATCAAGCATTCGTGGAAATTACATTGAATTGTTTTTTCTATCTTCCAACAATATGAAACTGAAGCTTACCTTTTTCAAAAAAAAATAAGTGAGAGGCGCTCAAGGAAAAACAACCTTAACGTTATTCTTACAATTGTTGGAAAGGACATGCGTGCGCATCCAAGGTAAGGATCCTTTTGAAAAGCACTGCTGTTCGCGTGTAGGTGCATATCTGACTTTATATACATATATATACAAACTGTATATAAACAAAGGTGTTCTTTAGCACAGGTTTGACCATACATGTATATACAAACTGTATATTATATAAACAAAGGTGTTCTTTAGCACAGGTTTGACTATACATGTATATACAAACTGTATATTATATAAACAAAGGTGTTCTTTAGCACAGGTTTGACCATACATGTATATACAAACTGTATATTAAATAAACAAAGGTGTTCTTTAGCACAGGTTTGACTATACATATATATATACAAACTGTATATTATATAAACAAAGGTGTTCTTTATCACAGGTTCGAATATACATGTATATACAAACTGTATATTATATAAACAAAGGTGTTCTTTAGTCCATGTTGAAAATTAGACCACTCCATTTAACGTCCAACAGGCAATTTGGTAAAATTAAATGTCTGGTTAATAATGTAGATCATTCAGGAGATAATGATCGTTACTAGCTGTCTAACCTGAATATGCACTGTTTCTTTGCAAAAGCCTTTAATTGCCTTTGGCAGCGAAAGGGCTAAATAATCACTCCGCTCATCTTCAAATTTTCGACAATGTATAATGTGATCGAGCCTTGGTAGTGTAGTCCGTAGTGGCTGTCAATCAAACGGTTGCTAGTTCAAACCCAAGCTCAGCCAACGTTCTTTCATTTAGCACTTAATCTGTTTAAATATTTCAGCCGCATATGCGTCAAAATACGTCTGAATACGGGAAAGGTATAAAGAAGAAGAATTAAAATGTAACGGAAATGTCTGTAGTTCTATATGGTACACCCCGCGCGGATGTGTGAAAATAGTCTGGATACGGGAAACAAGAAGAAGAATTAAAATGTAACGAAAATGACCTATATGGTACACTGCCTGACATTCGGAATGATGGAGAGTCTAGGCCTGTCAAGAAGAACAACCATTCAAAGCAATAGATCATGGAAAGTGTTGACGCTTAGGAAAACTTTGACTTTTATCTTTTCCCACATACATCAAAACTGCAGTAGACGATTTTAAAAAAACATCTAAGCAAGAAAATGCGCAAAATGTATATAAATGAATGTATAATTATTGAATAGAACTTAAACATTTCATAGAATATAAAATAGCACACCATAAGCAGAGAATTTTCCATCTTTTACCACACTGCTTTAGTAGGTCACCTTATATATACGTCTGGATGTAGGAAACTGTTTAAAACATTGCAGATAAAAAGTGCAACGTACTGAAAATAAACACTGTCTCATTCTCCAATCGATTTATTCCTCATTTTAATGAATATAAACATTTTTCGTTTCGTATTTGTGTGAATTATTTTATTTATTTTGAATTTGGACGAGTTCAGTAACCAGCGAGTAGGCCGCGCGCGTTCCCGACACGTCATTGATCGTTTGGAATAGCGAACGGAGAAACCTCTCAACAAATATTTTATACGAGTTCCCATCAAGACGATATTCTCAGACGGAACTTTCCAGGTTTCATTTTAAAGACGAACGCCTAATAAACAAGGACATACTTCCATTGGTCCAAATGGCAAGGCATCACTTTTTTTCTCTATATTCTTCCATATGTTGTCAACATCTATCATTAACCCTTTCCCTCATACGACAATTCTGCAGCAGACGACTTTGAACGTATTTTGTTAAGACATAGAAAATCTCCATAATTAAATGGATAACCTATGACAAAAAGTGGAAAACATTGTGGCAAAAGAAGAAATTGCACGTTTTGTGCAATTTCTTCTTTTGTCACAATGTTTTCAAAAAGCCGTCTGCTGCAGAGGCGTCAGAAAGCGTCTATATGAGGGGAAGGGATAATTATAAGCTTGTCTTTTATCAGCTCTAGATATAATGGGAATTCATTTTTCATGTTCTAAAATCCTTATTCGACACTCAAACCATATGTTGTGGGTACTCAACAGAATCGGCTCAATGAGACGATTCTTTTGAGTACCCACAAGATAGGTTTGATTGAGTCATAAGATAAATATGTGTGAACAATTATTTTCTACTCCTCCTTATCTAGTCCTCTGACTTGATGTTTTAGTTTTTAAATTATTTGACACTCAAACCGTATGTTGTGGGTACTCAAAATAATCGTCTAGGTTAGACGATCATTTTGCGTACCTACACTATAGGTTTTGGTTGAGTAATAAGAAAGATATTGTTGGGCAAAGACCAGTTTATTCCTCCCCTATTTTAGTCCTCTGTTTTAAATAAATAATTACACGTTGTATTCTTTTTCGTTGGACTTTAAAATTGCTGAACTCCAAGATGGAGATAAAAAATGAAATGTTGAAACTTCTGCAAATATTGCTTATAATGACAACAAAGTAAGTAATAAATAGTTCAAAACTATTTTGGCAGTAAATGTTGAAAAACAATTAATTGAATGTCATGAACATATACAAAATTTTGCTTACTGCGTATGTTTCCCCAGTAAGAATGAAGCATATACGATCAATATTTAGATGTTTATTATACTGGAAAGTTGAATTATTACTTTAATTATATCCCAGAATAATAATTCTAATATTTCAAGACAATTTTTGAACAATTTTAAAAAGTTGACTTTACTATCTATTTTCTGGAGTTCAGCACCTTTAAAAAGTGCTAGCATACTTTAACCCTTTCCCTCATTTAGCCGCTTTCTGACGCCTCTGCAGCAGATGGCTTTTTGAAAACATACTGACAAAAGAAGAAATTGCTCAAAACGAGCAATTTCTCCTTTTGCCACAATGTTTTCCACTTTTAGTCGTAGGTTATTAATTAAATTATAGAGATTTTCTATATTTTGTCAAAATATGTTCAAAGTCAAAGTTCCGCGAGAAAACCAACATTGTGGACTCTGCGTAAAGTATCGACCCGGATCAGCCTAAGCATGCCGCGCAGGCTAACACGGACAGACACATTTGTGTCAATTGTTGATATTCTGTTTCATGAATCATTACTCTATAACTCTATCCCCCTGAGACGGATTGTGTCGGCATGGATTAGCCTGCGCGGACTACACAGGCTGATCTGGGTCGATACATAATGCAGAGGCCATAATGTTGGTTTTTCTCGCGTGACGGCTCATATAACTTCAAATAATATTAAAGTGGCGTAAATCACCATATAAACAAATATATAGAAAAACCTTTTCAAACGACAATTTGGCCAAAATTAGTTTCTAAAAAATCCTGTTCCCTCCCCCGGTAGTTGCTATATTCAATAACATTTCATGATATACGCGTGTCAGACATCACAAGAACCAATGCAAGAATTAATTCACAGGGAAACAACTCGCCCCGTCGGGGTGATATTAAGCGAATTACGTCGGAAGCCGTGAGGCGAAAACAAGCGCCTGTCAATAACAGTTACGGCGATCACTGTCAATAAGCTCTTGTCGCTTTTGTCTCGTTTTCACGTCGAGAAGTCCCCGAGCTGTCGTTTTTCATTAGCAAGTTGTTATTCCGCCTACCACCTACCTCAAACTGTTCCATTGATATCGCCTTATGTCGTGCGCTAATGTCACGTCCAAATTTCGCCGGTTGAATTTCTAAGAGACGAGAGAAACACTGCGCAACAACGCCATATCACAACGTGCCATTCCTATTATTTGCTTGTTTGTATGGTATATTTACGCCGCCTTCAACACATTTAACGTCGTTTCCTGGTTTAGATATCAGTACTACTGGTCCATTTTCTCTGACACCTGATTGCCAAGGAGGGACAACCATTACTACCATTTAAAATTTAATTTCATTATAAACTTTTCCCGCCATCTTTGTTTACAATATAACGCGAGTAATACTGTCACATGATAGGTCACGTAATATTTTGATGTTTCGCATGGGAAAATTGAATTGTCAAATTAATCAAAAATAAAATATTTTGTGCATTTTTTGTAACGATTCAGATTGTTTCGTCAATAAGAACATCTGCGCTTTGATATGAAAAGCATTTAATTACCGAATTAGCTCAAAAATTCTGCGTTAGGTCCGCTTTAATTTTCAAACAACTTATCCAAAAATGTCATAGTTTGATGATATTATGTCATACGCTACACCATCACGTTTCCATCAAAACAAAAAGCATCGTAAAGATATATGTCATTGCCAATTGGCCTTATTATATGTATTCATTCTTTCTGACGACTATAAGGATATATTTATTGGATATAGTTGAAAACAGTTTATCACATGACTGTATCCGATCTAATATACCCATTACGTATTTCACACGTGTAATATAACATGACCGAATCACTATTTTTGTATTCATCCGTAAATGTTTACAAAATGGCCACCCGGTGAAATGGCTCAGAACGTGTTTCCGGTAAACACAAACGTCACGATCGATGGATGAGGCAAAGAGACATAAGATATTGTTGTGTGGTTAGTTAACAGTTTATTAAGTATTACATATTGGGACTATTTTCTGTCAGCAAGAAAACGATTTTATTTTTGTGTTTCGTCATGTGATAAAAATAATCTGACATTCGTTGTCATGTTCATGAAGTTTTATTAACTCTTTCAGCGCCAAAGGCAATATTGAGGTTTTTGCAAACAATACTGATTCAGGCGAGTCAGCTCGTAACGAGCTGTCTCACCTTAAATCAGCATTGTTTGTCTTTTAGTTATCAAAATTGTCCAAGAGTGTATTATATGAGAAATGGAGACGCCCGATTTTGAACATGGAAGAGTCTTCTTTAAACAATTCGGCGCTGAAAGAGTTAAACTCGTCCATGAAATGTGTTATTAAGCATGCCAGAGGCTCGCTTTATAACAAATTCTTTACCTCGTTTAATAGTTGAGAAGAAACTTTGGAATGAACTTGATATAAATATCCGAGAGTCTACATCACTCCTATCGTTTAAAAGCAAATTAAAGATCTTTTTAAACCTCCAATAGTACCTAAGTTATTTTTATTCGGTGACCGATACTTATCAATTCAACATACTCGATTAAGAAATAATTGATGTTTAAAAATGTTTAATCTTAATGCTTTCTGACGCTTCTGCAGCAGACGGCTTTGTAAAAACATAGTGACAAAAGAAGAAATTGCTCAAAACGAGCAATTTCTCCTTCTGACACAATGTTTTCCACTTTTAGTCATAGGTTATCCATTCAATTATAGAGAATTTCTATATTTTGACAAAATATTTTCAAAGTCGTCTGCTCCAGAATTGTCGTTATGAAGGAAAGGGTTAACTTGATTCTGACCTGTGTGCAATGCTGTTTACTGTTATGAAGAGGTTTTACTAACAATAGTCTGTCCATGCAACTGGCTACCTTTCACACGTAATTATCTATATCATATTGGTGGAAAACGAGCAACACAGGTGTTTACCCCTGTTTGTGATCACCGGGAAATAATATGAACCAAGTAGGGATTCGAACTCCCGACTAAGCTATTGCCTCTCGATTTAAAAGAATAGAAGTTCTGCCTCGGGTGCGGGTGGTGGGGGTTGCGATCCCCGACCGGTTCATAGCAAAAATACTTTGAAAATAGAAGTATTGGCTTTCCCTTCTTGACGCTAAGGAATGTTAGGGTTAGCATTACGACTGGTGTCAGGATAAATGGACCAGTTGTGCTGGTACCTTACCCAGGAAACGCCGAGATGTAACTGGAATATTGTTGAAAGAGGTGTAAAACACATTGCCAGCAAAACTGATCAAACATTGTATAGCACTACTAACTTAGTTTCTTTGCAAAAAACGCTTGCAAAAGTCGTTTGCTGCAGTAGTGTCGGAATGTGTCCGTATGTTGGAAAGGGTTAAAAGGGTTTGCCTTCAAACCACCAATACGTCATTAACAGGCTGTCAGAGAAACTATAAATACTTCATTTAGTGCCTTCCACCAATATGGCTAAAATGAGGAATCGTTATTCACCAGACATTTTTTTTTTGGCAATACGATCAAGGTCAGTCGATACGACAAAATGTAATTCTGTCTAGTTAGTTAGTATGTGCGCGTAGTTTAGGCATTTGGTCTTTAGAGGAAGTTTTACAGGCAATTGTACCTTAAGTTTGAATAAAATTACAATTCCAAAACTGCGGGGAAAAGCGCATTGTCTCTGTCTCTGTCTCTGTCCCTCTCTCTCTTTCACATTCTCTATCTGTCTGTCTGTCTGTCTCTCTCTCTCTCTCTCTCTCTCTCTCTCTCTCTCTCTCTCTCTCTCTCTCTCTCTCTCTCTCTCTCTCTCTCTCTGTCTCTCTCTCTCTGTCTGTCTCTCTCTCTCTCTCTCTCTCTCTCTCTCTCTCTCTCTCTCTCTCTCTCTCTGTCTCTGTCTCTCTGTCTCTCTCTCTCTCTCTCTCTCTCTCTCTCTCTCTCTCTCTCTCTCTCTCTCTCTCTCTCTCTCACAGTCTCTATCTGTCTCTCTCTCTCTCTGTCTCTTTCTCTCTGTCCCTCTCTGTCTCTCTCTGTCTCTGTCTGTCTGTCTCTCTCTGTCTGTCTGTCTGTTGTTCTCTCTCCCTCTTTGTTTCGCCTTCTCTTCATCTCCCTACATATCTCCATATCTCGCTCTATTTTTATCATCTGTCTGTCTGTCTGTTTCTCTGTATGTCTGTCTGTCTCTCTATCTCTATCTATATCTCTATCTCTATCTCTATCTTTGGCTGTCTCTATCTCTCTATGTATGTATGTCTCTCTGTCTCTCTTCATGTCTCTCTTTCTATCCGTCCTCTGTCTCTCTAACTCTCAAGCTTCACACCCTTCTTTCTCTCCTTATATATATATATATATCGCTCTAAATTTCACTCTCCACTATTATCTCTCTTTATCTCTCCTTCTCTCTCTCCTCTCTCTCTCTCTCTCTATCTATCTCTCTCTCTCTCTCTATCTCTCTCTCTATATATCTCTCTCTCTCTCTCTCTCTCTCTCTCTCTCTCTCTCTCTTTCTCTCTCTCTCTCTCTCTCTCTCTCTCTCTCTCTCTCTCTCTCTCTCTCTCTCTCTCTCTCTCTCTCTCTCTCTCTCTCTCTCTCTCTCTCTCTCGCTCTCTCTCTCTCTCTCTCTTCTCTCTCTTCTCTTCTCCCCTCCCTATCCCCCCTCTATATCATACTCTCTCTACATCTCTCCCTTTATCTCCTCCTCTCTCAATTTGCAATTCAAATGTTTGTAAATACCAATGGGATCAAATTATAATACCAGCCTGTCCGAACAATAATTCATATGAGTCATGTCTGACAATTTGGCTCTACAGTTTAGTACTATACATTTGCTAACAATCGGTCGGGCTTCGATTGTCTTGGCAGCAGATGCTTTGTTTGTATGGTGTTGTACGCCGCCTTCAACATGTTTCTAATGATCTCACAGCGTTTCCAGGTTTAGATCACAGTACTACTGGTTCATTTATCTTGATATCTGCAAGCCAATCGCCAACGCGAGCCCCAAAATTCTAAGCACCAGTGAGAAAAATGCATTACTACCATTTCGTTGAAATACTTTTGTATTATCCGATCAGCAGGGATCGAACCCATCATCCCCCCCCCCCACACACACACACCCGATGCAGACTCTCTACCACTACATCACCGATACATATAGATAGAATATAACCGGATAATGAAGGCTCTTGTTAAACTTTGTGGAGCCGGATAGTATAGTCTCTGATTAGACTTTTATGAGCTGGACAGTAAAGGCTTTGGTTATACTTTTAGGAACCGGACAGTAAAAGGTCTGGTTAGACTTTTAAGAGCCGGACAGTAAAGGCTCTGGTTAGACTTTTAGTAGCCGGACAGTAACGGCTCAGATTAGACCTTTAGTAACCGGACAGTAAAGGCTCTGGTTAGACTTTTAGGATCCTGACAGTAGAGGCTCTGATTTTACTTTTAGAAGCCGGACAGTAAATGCTCTGATTAGACTTTTAGGAGCCAGACAGTAAAGTCTACGATTAGAATTATAGGAGCCAGACAGTAAATGCTCTGATTATACGTTTAGGAGCCAGACAGTAAATGCTCTGATTAGACTTTGTAGAGCCGAACAGTAAATGCTCTGATAAGACTTTGTAGAGCCAAAATTTAAATGCTCTAATTATATTTTGTAGAGCCAAACAGTAAAGGCTCTGGTTAGACATTTAGAAGCCGGACAGTAAATGCTCTGATTATACTTTTAGGAGCCGGACAGTAACGGCTCAGATTAGACCTTTAAGAACCGGACAGTAAAGGCTCTTGTAAGACTTTTAGGATCGGGACAGTACAGGCACTGATTAGACTTTGTAGAGCCGGACAGTAAAGGCTTTGGTTAGACTTTTAGGAGCCGAACAGTAAATGCTCTGATTAGACTTTGTAGAGTCAGACAGTAAATGCTCGAATTATATTTTGTAGAGCCAAACAGTAAAGGCTCTGGTTAGACATTAGGATCCGGACAGTAAAGGCTCTGGTTAGACTTTTAGAAACCGAACAGTAAATGCTCTGATTATACTGTTAGGAGCTGGACAGTAAATGCTCAGATTAGACTTTAAGGAGCTGGACAGTACAGGGTCTGATTGGACTTTTAGAAGCCGGACAGTAAATGATCTGATTATATTTTGTAGAGCCAGACAGTAAATGCTCTGATTAGACTTTGTAGAGCCAGAAAGTAAAAGCTCTGATTGGAATTTTAGAAGCCGGACAGTAAATGCTCTGGTTAGACTTTTAGGAGCCGGACAGTAAATGCTCTGATTAGACTTTATAGAGCCAGACAGTAAATGCTCTGATTAGACTTTTAGGAGCCGGAAAATATAGGCGCAGGTTAGACTTTGTGGATGTCAGACGTTTTGTATAACTATCGAACTATTGGGACATATAACAAGACCTCCAGATCAAGGCTCGTATACTTTCTTCAATACAGAAGGCCCACATATTGACATTGACGTTCACCAGACATGAGTTCAATATGACGGCGGTTAGTCAATAGTTTAACACGTCATTATGGCTATAATGCGTTTCCCTTGATGATGGTAAGTACAAACACCGGGCATTCGAATGCCAAGAAAAACGTTGCTTGTAGACGTTGGTTTCTTTTCAGTATGTATTAACGCCACGTATTTGAAGTAGCAGTCCAGCTAAGAATCATGCAAAGTGATAAAACAGTGCTTCATGGTGTATTACAGATACTGTTATTAGTGTCTGTGTGGAATTGTATGGTGAAGTTTTACAGTGAGTTGGTAGTAATGAATCACATATTGCAATCTCATATGGATAATATTGTTGTGAACTAATTTGAATATGTGAGAATTTCCCATACATTCCTATGTAAAATAGTCCCATTTCAATTAAATTTTTCTCAGGAGAGCAGACGTTCTAGACAGAAAGACCTAAATCAACATAAAGAGGACAATGAACCCCATAACAAATAAGAAAAATAAAACATGTAGCCTGGTACATGTTATTTAAAAGCTTCAGACAGAGGGTGTAATATCAAGAAATAACAAGTTCAGCCAAGTTCGGTGTGTCAATTATATTACAATACATTAATACTTTAGACACATATGTGCATATTGAATGCCAATACTTGATTGATTGATTGTGTTTTAACGACTTTTTCAACACATTTTGATTCATATCATGGAGGCCATTTTACATATATCCACGTGTTTTGCAGGCTTTCTGACTCCAGTTCTCCAGATAACAATCTTGCCAAGTATCTTGCTGTTTTTCCATATGGAATGTTAGCCCATTGGTGAAAGACGATTGACGCTTGTTAATTTGACTTTTTATCAAACGTCGGGAAAAACGTTGGCCAACCAGGATTTCGAACTAACAAGAAGTCTTGAGAGCAAGTATCGCTACCGATGAACTCTCGGTGCATGGCTTGAATATTACGAAATTAAATGCGGTATTCTTCAGGACCAGTTTAGTTTATTAATACATTTTATAATTCAGACACCAATATAATCGAGTGCATTGTCTAAAATGCCAAGATAAATAATAGGTGGGTTTGTTTCTGTTGGCTAGCATGGTCTTTTTATGGCCTTTACGCCTTTTTCAAATGGTGTTTTAGGCCTTTTTATCAACAGTATTTCACCCATATCTCAACGTTTCTTGGGTCAATTTCCAAAACAGCTTGTTAGCTTATAACGACCGTGATGCTACCCCTTGCAACCTAGAGCGCCAAGAAGTTTAGTCACTACAGGCATTAAAAAGTCGTTAGTAAGACAAAACCGGGGGAATAAACATGGTGTCCCTTGCTCTCATTGCGGACGCTCTTAGCACTACACTAACGAGGCGGTAACGCGCAGCTTAGTTCATCGTCCTGTTTACTGTGTCAAAACGGAAACATTGATGTTATACGGTGTTCCGTTATTGCCATCGTGCTATCGCGCTGTCAACAAGCACACGCGATGCCACGATATCACGATGACACGATGGTGATGACACGATGGCACGATGACACGATGGTGATGGCACGATGACAATATGGGGATGAAACGATAGCACGATGACGATGACGCGGTGCCACGATGACACGATGGTGATGGAGCGATGCTATGGTGGCACGATGACGATGAAGCGATATTACATCGCGTCATCGTCATCGTGCCATCGTGCCATCACCATCGTGTCATCGAAGCATCACCATCGTGTCATCGTGTCATCGTGTCATCGTGTCGTCACCATCGTGTCATCGTGCTATCGTGGCATCGCGTGTGCGCGATAGCCCGATGGCCCTAACGGAACACCGTAATATTATACTAGTTCGCAGATGTCAGAGAACTATAGAACTACGTCGTGTCTGTCATGAACTGACGACCAACGCCAGTCAATAACCCAACATGTCATTTGGTCTACTTAATATTGTGGCAATGTTTTACGAGATATTACAACGTATGTTTATATATAACAGCAGAACTACTGGACGACGTATATAATAAACGCTTATTGTGGCAAACAAGAAACGTAGAAATGTGTCGGCTTGACGCGAATTCCCCTAGTCGGCAGCCACGTCGAAATATCATGAAATCTATAAATCTTTTAAATGTTTGAATTAATCCCTGCTTAAAGGTAATTCAATCAATATATATCATTTAGGGAAATGAACTATCTATATATAACCGGCAATTATCGTACAAACCTCGACTTCATGATTCTACGGAGCCCCTAAAGTGACATTCAACATATTTTTTTAGCATGCAAATTAACCTTTTAATTTCGTTAAAACGTAATAACTATTTCGTAAGAACGAAATAATAATTCGATACTTTTTTTTTTGATATGCAAATTTGTCGTTTTATTTCGTATTTACGAAATAATCATTTCGTTAAAATGAAATAATAATTCGATCCTTTTTTTTTAATAAGCAAATAAGCCGATTGATTTCGTATTAACGAAATAATCATTTCGTTTCGATTTACCGGGGCTCGGCTGATGGTAGAAGCGAGATGAAATTTAATTTACGAAATGAAACGGCGCAAATTTGTATATTAAAAAAGTGTCGAATAATAATTATTATTTTGTAAATATAAAATAAAAAAGCGTATATCACATATTAAACAAATATATTGAATGTCACTTTAGGGGCTCCGTACGATTGCGTCATCTTCTGTAATAGATGTATATAACTACCAGAACGTAAACAAACTATTAAATCGCTTCCAACATTTTAAGGTTTGTTCGCAAAATATACGACAGTACTCAACTCACTGATTGGTCTATCACGTGAAAATCGCAATGGGCTTTCGTGCACTAATAAGGGATGTTTCGAGATTATGTAGGCATATGGATATGTCGGCACAGCGTTACGTAATTTGTCAATGATAATGCCACAGATACACTTCCTCCGAAATCAAAACAAGCCGAAAAGACTGAAATGCTTTAGAGCTTTGTTATTGTTTTGAACACAAAGAGAGTTACATGAAATCCCAGCGAAGTTATTGATAACCCCTCTTCATTGTTGCCTGCCGACTGGTTTTATACATTCATTTTCACTTGCACAGTAACTGTCTTAAATTGATCTCGACCTTACTTGATCTGTATATTTTCTTAAGTACAAAGAGAAACGAAAGTATTCCTAGATAAATCCGACGATGCACAAATAAGAATTTGAGCTGCATATTGCATTAAAAATAGCATTGCACTACAGGGAACTCCCTTTAAGTCGAATATGTGATAAATCGAATATGTGATGAATCGAATAGGTGAGTTTAACAAAACGTCAATGCGATAAACCTCATTCGTCTTCCATCAATTGGCTTGCAGACCATGTGGATAAAAGCAGCCAGTGGCTTGGAAAGACTGCGGAGTACTTGTTTTAGAAAGCCAGGACACACACGCTCATATGTAAACAGCATTAAACCCCAATCAATCAATCTGAAAGTATGCATTTTCTTTTTACATATACCGTCGTATTTTTAGTATCAATTTCGTAAAATGATTAGTCCTTTCAAGATACAAACTTGGACCGACGTTTATCGCAGCGAAACTACAGATTCCGTCGATAGCCGTATCCCTACTGATGCTAAATTTGATGAAAAGTCAATTTAAATTAATTGGCGAATTTTATTCGATTGATGAGCGAGACTTCAGAGGAGATAGTGCAGCCGGGGATCTGATGTAACCTTTCTACATCAATCAATCAAAAAGGAGACTTAACAGAGGTCCAGATAAGCCATACAACCATTTGACCATGTCGTATATTAATAGACCAATGTCTACAGTTTTACATTTTGTATGCACGTTGTGGAGATCACATCTGATTGCCGTGGTCTAATTGGAATGCAGGTCTTCTGTGTTAAAAGGCATCTTTGATTTATACTGTACAAGGACAAAAATAGAAGCATTCCGCGTGTTGCTTCGTATCGTATGACGTCAATGCTGACCACATGGGAATTTCAAATCCTTTTTGATTTTCAATCTTGCATGCGTCTGCTGACTCAGCAAATTCAATTTGAATTGCTTCTCTATGGAACTGAGAACATGCATTAAACGTTTGGTGCTGATGGTGATGGATAGGGGTTTAATGCCGTTTACAACATGTTTTCTGTCATAGCACGGCGGCCAGTTCACATCCCTATGTGTTTTCATGGTTTTCGCACACCAGTTGACAATACACCGGATTTTCATGCAACCGGCAGCATTCCAGCATAGACTGCTAGCCAATGTATGACAGATGAATGACGCTTGTCCCATTTACTTTTATCAAACGTCGCGATGAATGATTACCGAACTGGGGTTCGAACTCGAACGATTTTTGAAAGGAGTAATTATTGTTGGCTTTGATAATTGTTTTCCTCATGTCTTGAAAATGTTTTCAAAAGTCGCCTGCTGTATAGAGTGTTTTTATTACATGTATGTTTCTCAATTTTGCATCCGTCTGTCTACGACAGTAGTTTTGCAAACATAGCGAGAAACATTACATTTTCCGATTGCAACTAAGATAGGAAAGTACGGTTTCCCATTGCGGGTAATTTATGGCAATGCAGTTTCGTTTTGCAGCTATGGTATGACTGTACAGTTTCATATTGAAGCTATGATATGACAGTGCGGTTTCCTATTGCAGCTATGTTATGACAGTGCGGTTTTCTATGGCACCTATACTATGACTGTAAAGTTTCATATTGCAGCTATGATATGACAGAACAGTTTCCTATTGCAGCTATGATATGACAGAACAGTTTCCTATTGCAGCTATGATATGACAGAACAGTTTCCTATTGCAGCTATGATATGACAGAACAGTTTCCCATTGCAGCTATGATATGAGAGAACAGTTTCCTATTGCAGCTATGATATGACAGAACAGTTTCACATCGCAGCTATGATATGACAGTTTGTTTTCCTATTGGAGCTATGATATGACAGAACAGTTTCAATTTGCAGCTATGATATAACAAAACAGTTTCATATTGAAGCTATGATATGAAAGGGCGGTTTCCTATTGCAGCTATGATATGCCAGAACAGTTTCCTATTGAAACTATGATATGACAGAACAGTTTCATATTGCAGCTATGCTATGCCAGTGCGGTTCCCTATGACACCTATGATATGACTGTAAAATGTCCTATTGCAGCTATGATATGACTGTAAAATGTCCTATTGCAGCTATGATATGACTGTAAAATGTCCTATTGCAGCTATGATATGACTGTAAAGTTTCATATTGCAGCTATGCTATGACAGTGCGGTTACCTATTGTACCTATGATATGACTGTAAAGTTTCATATTGCGTCTATGATATGACAGTGCGGTGTCCTATTGCAGCTATGATATGACAGTATAGTTTTCTTTTGCAGCTGTGGTGATTTTCTGAATATAAAATTTGCATCGAGTTCTTCCATATTATCAAAGTTCGTACGGCTAATGGTTTCCCAGTAATATTTGATTGGCGCGTGATAAAACCAACAACAGGCGACCAATCCAATGTAGATTCAGATCCTATTGATTTAGGTCAAATTACGCCAAAGTACATCCGCGGCAAAAAAGTCCTTAAAAATATGAGTGTATACCATTACCAGAAAACATTGAATATATGGCTTTGAGTTAAAATTCATTGTTAATGTTTCACTGGAAATAATTGATTTGGTCATTTGTTTTATTTTGACCTTGCTTGAAAGAGAAAGTAGGGAAATGTGAAAAACCGGTTTCGTCCCAGCCGGATTTCGTCCAAAATGACGGTAATCATTTTCGCCGCCGGGTGAATTCTTTCTTGCATAATACATGACGCCGATTTTCTTTGGAGTATTTTATAGCTTAGAGGTTACTCTTGTCAATGATATAGGTTGTTCTACATGAAAAACGCTTAAGGTTAAAACTGGTCGATTTATATGGAAACAGAGAAGGAATTTATTTGGTGTATTGTGACCTTTAAACGTATTTATTTTACGATTGCGAAACAAACCTTCAACTTACATTAATCACTTTCAATGTCGACTTACTGGAAGCTAAATCATTGTTTGGTGTTTAACGCCGCTTTCAACACGTGTTGAGTTATACCTCAGCGTTTCCTTGGTAAGTTACCAGTACTACTGGTTCATTTATCCTGACACCAGCCAGTCAGTCGTAATGCTAACCATGCAGTCCGTAGCAACAAGGAAGGCAGCCATTATAACCATTTGCATGACCGATCAGGGATCGAACCCGCAACCTCCCGCAGCATGGGCGGACGCTCTACCACTATACCACTACAACGGCATTCCTGGAGACTAAAACAGCACAGGTGCCGTTTGTGTGGAGCAAAAGTCAGAACCGGCTTATCACATGAATCGAACCCGTTACCTTTTGTACGAGAAGCCGACGCACTGCACCACTACCTTCCACAGATATCAATCATCTGGATATGTATTTTTGTTCGCTTATAACTCATAAACACAAGAGCTCACTGAATAATGATTCGATGCTCTTTAGAATAAGGCTGTTGGCACAAATTCATGAAAAGTGTTCCGGTCGCTTAAATCAACATGAGAAGGAGATCGAATGCCTGAAATCGAGAGTAACACTCCTACAGAATCACACATGATCCGCAAGAACAGTGTATAGTTAGATCACATAGTATGCATGTACACATGCACCGCAAGAACAGTGTATATTTAGATCACATAGTATGCATGTACACATGAACAGCAAGAACAGTGTATATTTAGATCACATATTATGTATGTACACATGAACCGCAAGAACAGTGTATATTTAGATCACATAGTATGCACGTACACATGATCCGCAAGAACAGTGTATATCTAGATCACATAGTATGCATGTACACATGAACCGCAAGAACAGTGTATATTTAGATCACATAGTATGCATGTACACATGAGCCACAAGAACAGTGTATATTTAGATCACATAGTATGCATGTACACATGAACCGCAAGAACAGTGTATATTTAGCTCACATAGTATGCATGTGCACACGGACCGTTGTCTACACTTGTTATAACAAACTATATGCATTTCTTTACAGAGTGTATTACAATATTACGAATTGGTGCGCTTAAAAGTTCAACATTGCGGCTGATCTGGGTCGATACATTACGCAGAGGCCATAATGTTGGTTTTCTAACGTGTGCTTAATGTGCTTAAAAGTCGAACATTTCAAAATAAAATTGAATTTAAACAGGAAACTTTAACAATTAGCTTAAAAAGCACGTAACTACAGGAGAATATACAGTATAATAGTCGCCTTTACATTAACCCCCTTTTCCACATGGTTCAAATCTTTAGCAGACGAATTACTTTGGCGATAGCTAGGCATAAATGTTGAAAAAAATCTCTTTAAATTAAAGTATAATTTTAGATCATAAATGAAAAATGATTTGCAAAAAGATAAATTCGAGGGCTTGGCGTGAAACGGTTGTAACTAAAAACCTATTTTGAAAACCCTGGTTTAGGGGCAATTTTGACCCCTTTGTAAACAATGCAAATTTAGGTGCCATTGCTCAGAACGAGCAATGGCACCTAAATTTCCATTGTTTACCAAGAAAAATGATTTAACGCGTATAAAGACTTAATGGCAAGATGATTAACCTTGGTAAAAAAATACCAATTTTAGTTACAACCGTTTCACACCAAGCCCTCGAATTGCTCTCAGTTTCCCACAATTTATTCACTCGATAAGAGCCGTCCCGCGAGAAAACCAACATTGTGGATTCTGCGTAAAGTATCGACCCGGATCAGCCTAAGCATGCCGTGCAGGCTAACCCGGATATACACTTTTCGCTTCCTGTGGATTTTCTGTTTCAGGAATAACTACTCTATACATATATTCCACTAAGACGGAATGTGTCGGCCGGATCAGTCTGCGCGGACAGCGCAGGCTGATCTGGTCGATACATTACGCAGATGTCTATCGCCGCAGCCTCACGAGAAAACCAACATTGTGGACTCTGCGTAAAGTATCGACCCGGATCAGCCTAAGCATGCCGTGCAGGCTAACCCGGACAGACAATTGTCGCCTCCTGTGGATTTTCTGTTTCAGGACTCATTACTCTATACCTCTATCCCCCTGAGACAGAATGTGGCGGCCCGGATCGGTCTGCGCGGACTGAGCAAGCTGATCTGGGTCGATACATTACGCAGAGGTCATACTGTTGGATTTTCTCGCGGGACGGCTCATATCTTCTGCAGATGCGATAACATTCGTCTGCAGGTGGGAAAAGGTTCACTATCATTAGTGAGCCTTTTCCTGGAAACGCACGTCCTTAAACGCCTCAGTAGCAGATGACTTTTTGAAAACATTGTCGAAATTTCAGAAATTGCTAGAAAATTGCAATTTTACCTTTCTCACTATGTTTTCAACTATTGGCTAACATTGTGCTTAAACATTTCCCTACATATAACATTGTTATCCCCAAATATGTTCAAAACAGACGGTTTGAAACATGTGCTGTCCAGTAGAGGATTAAGATCACTAGTATAGATCTACAGTCAAACCTGTGTTTAAAGACCACCCATGGGATAATAACACTCTGGTCTTTGTTCACAGGTGGTCTTTACTTACAGGGTCATTTAAGCAGAAAGTTAGTAATTAGGAAATTAAAATTATGGCTGCTATAGACAGGGAATTGCTAAACAAATGTCGTTTTTAGCACATGTTCGACTGTTTTTGGCAAACAGGTATTGTTATTGTAGTTTCAATTTTTGGGTTATTACTGGTTGTTCGAGAACGTGTGGCTGTAAACGATACAACTGTCTAGTCACTGATGATAACCAAGTATTACGCATCAATTATATATGGTTATTTCATTTGTTCGACTGAGACATCACAGGTTAATATGATTTTATATATACCACAATTATCTGTTTTCTAGGGAAAACGTCTAGACTTGGGAAAGGGTAAAGGAAGGTTTTTTCGTAGAAAAGGAGTCCAAAACATAAGACACTTACCTATGGTCGTGATGACGGTGAGGGCGAAGTAAAAGGCCCCGGCAAATTTCCACTGTGTCCCAGCCTTGTAAGGCACGGATTTGATAATATTTAAACGCATACGGGTAAAGTCCACGTCCGACATGTTATAACGTGCTCGGATCATCAGTTCCTGTTTTTTAAGTCTCGTACTCTCGTTTCTCTCGAATTCCGATTCAAACGCATCAAAGATCGCTGCTCCGATGAGCAGGTAGGTAAAGGTACATACTATCAGCGACAAAGTTCGAACGTTTTGCCTCTTCATATCTGGCTTACGTCACTTCCATGTGATGACGTCACCCCTGCGCATGTTCTAGTCCATCGCGCAAGAAACCACTTCCGTTTCCGTTCTGCCATTAACGACGCATGTTATTTAAATCCTCACTTTTATCATAAAGTTATGTTGTTGCTGTTGTTTTTAACTCAAAATTGATAAATATATTCAAAAGATAAAGAGTTTTAAATGTGTGCATACATGTCCTATTCTACATGGTTTTCAAAAATAATGCTCACGAAAACCGACATCAAATGCAGGTTATTCCCTCCATACTAGTCACTCTAAAAACTACTCAATAAACGGATCTCACAATCAATCTTTTTGTTTAATTTATCACATTATCCTTCGATTAAAAGTTTCCATTTTACGAAAACAGGAATCGCGTGCATGTTTGATTTAAACAAATTACGAATTTAGAAGTCTGGTTCTTCATTCGAATCCGTATTTAGGGAAATAGACTGGGATTTTATCCAATTGATTTCCGCAGACGGGAACGCCAATGCATGTTTTTTCGTTTTTTTACTTGATTTTAATTTGTTAAAAACTGACAGGAATTGAATTTAGTTTTAAGACATCGTCTCGGAGGTTACAGATGTGCGCATGCCGGTATTCAAATCACGTGTCATCTATTGCTTGTCGTCTGGAGATTTGGGACCTGCAAAATAGAGAAGAAAAACAATACAAAATCGTATTCTGTACTTAACTCTTTCAGCGCCACAGGCAATATTGAGGTTTTCGCAAACAATGCAGATTCGGGTGATTCAGCTCGTGACGAGCTGTCTCACCTGAAATCAGCATTGTTTGCCTTTTAGTTACCAAAAATAGTCCAACACTTTCATAAATTGAGAAATGGACACACCCGATTTTGAACATGGAATAAATAGTCTACCTTAAACAATTCGGCGCTGAAAGAGTTAATGCACGACTGATGTATGTCAACGTGTTAGATTTCTCTGTCTGAATTGGATTAATACGCAGTTTCCGCCAGGCTTTTTCAGTTACAGCATTACGTGACCTGGGTAATTTACAAGTATTGTCGAACCTGTGCTAACGACCGCATTTAAACAGCAATTTCCTGTCTATAACGACCATACTTTTAGTTTCCCAAATGCTCACTTTCTGTATACATGTCCATGCAATTAAAGAAACCACTTGTGAAACAAAGACCAGATTGTTCACGTCTAATGGGTGGTCTTTAAACACAGGTTTCATTGTACTTCCGGTGTTATTTATCCGGACACAGATGCATCATTCGGAATGCGACCCAACAAGTCTGAGCGCCAAAGAATGAAGTCATTGGTATCTATCCCATTTCCTCGGGATGTACCGGTAAGCCGGGCATTCGATACCATTTTATTCGGGCGCATTTCCGTAAAGCAGTTTAGCCGAAATTTCCGATCGAACACATTTCATTGAGTGGTAACCGTGCAACAGTCAAATAAAGTGTACGTACTGGGTTTTTTTAATGAAATGTGTGAATATTTGCGATATTACGCAATTACGGGTGAATATATGATTCTTGAAATACAGATATGCACAATAGTTATGGTTTGAATCCAGAATTAAAAGTCGTTTATTTCACATGTTGAATGTCATTCGGTAATTTTCGTAAAACTCCCGAGTCATTGTTTTCAAGCAGGATCGTGATATGAAAACAGTTGTGTTTCTTTTTTTTTTTTTTTTTTTTTTAAGCCGTTTTCAACATTATTTCAGTTATATCACGGCGACAGTTCACTCATTCAAGATCCCTGGGTAAACAAAACTAGTTCTGGGCTAGGAAATATGCCTTGCCCGAGAGCACTCCAACATGACCACAGCGCTGCGACTGTGGATCGAACCCGGGACGCATTAGCCACTAGGCCAGAGCGGATTCCTATGAAATATACTCGAGTTCTTAAAGGAATTAATTTATGTAGCTGTTTCGGACGGTTCTGAAGATTTTCTATGTTTTTCTTTTCAGTTTTACTAGTTAGCGAATAGCCTACCGGCCATATCAGAATGGACTCGAATTATGGGAACCCATTTAAGTTTATGATAGACAAGGGAATAAAATATATTCTTTTTTAAATCTTTGTATATTAGTTTTTTTTAAAAAAAGGGAAGAAAAACAGTAAAACAATTTATATCATTAAAACTCCTTAATTAACCAATTATCGATCATTTGGTAATTATCAAGATTTCTTTTTTTTAAATCTTGATCAAGGCTAAGTGGTCGAAAATTTGATAATTAAAGAGTTTGATCTGGGTATATATATTGCACGCAATACGGCCGTTATGGCTGGAGACGTCTGGCGTACAAGATGTCTGCTACGGGGACATCAATTTGCATTTGTGTCAGGAATCTCTTTAAGTGTAAAACATATGTACTTTATCATTTACACCATTAGTCGATACCAATTTCTAGTAAAATGTATCTTCTCGTGTGTACAAAAGGTTTTTTAATTCAATACGAAACATCCAAAAGAAAGTAACCTTGTTTCCATCGTTTCTATCTATGGTTTTCGGTATTGTGTTTTGACACCGATGATAAATGGTTAAGACCGGGCACCAGCTGAACCCATTTCCGATCCATCTTTTATTATCGGAAAGTATGAGAATGTAAATGAAAGGAAAGAAAGAAAATGGTTCACGATCGCGTGATATGGTATTTTTCTGGGAATTAGTTAGATGTACCAATCAATCAAAATGACACATAACTCATAGAGGGCTGACCCATAAACATTTACGCTACAAATCCCGATGTGAATTCATAGAGGGTGACCCATAAACATTTCGGTACATATCAAAATGACATAATTCATAGAGG
Source organism: Serripes groenlandicus (assembly GCA_031761405.1). Lineage (NCBI taxonomy): Eukaryota > Metazoa > Mollusca > Bivalvia > Cardiida > Cardiidae > Serripes > Serripes groenlandicus. Next base: position 41,787,170 of record JASEVX010000013.1, read on the forward strand.
GCTGACCCATAAACATTAAAATTACAAATCCCGATGTGAATTCATAGCGTGGTGACCCATAAACATTACGGTACATATCAAAATGACACATAATTCATAGAGGGCTGACCCATAAACATTTACGGTACAAATCCAGATGTGACGTAAGAGAATTGCGGTTCTTTTATTGGGCAGGGGGATGCTGTTTTTTCGTGTTTTTTTAAAAAAGAAATCGATTTACACTTTTTCTAAAAATAAGACTCTGTATTTGTTTATCCATCTGAGAAATCTGTGGGGAAAAAAAAAGAAAGACAAAAAGAGATTTAATAAAATTCAAAACATTGTGACAAAACAATTCATCGATTGCTTTGAGCATATTCGCTCTTTGAAACAATGCTATATTTAAGCCGTCTGCTGCAGATACGTCTAGATACGACTGCAAGTGAGAACAAGCTTACAGCTTTCACGATATTATTTGTTTAACATTTTCCCACCTGCAGACGCATGTTGACACAATAGCAGCAGTCGGATTTTGAAAACATTGTGGCCAAAGGTGAAATTGCTCATGATGAGCAAGTTCTCCTTTGGCCAAAATATTTTCAACTTTATTTAACAAATATGCTATCTTTTATGGAGCTTTTTCAGGTTTTTGTCAATAAGTTTTGAAAGTGTACTGCTGCAGATTTGTTGTATGTCGGAATGGGATAACCTGTTCTCACTTACAGATGCATCATTCGCATCCGCCTTTTGAACACATTGTTAAAAAAGTAATTTCGACTTTTGCCACAATGTTTTCAACTCTTTACAATAGTCATGCTTTCATTTATACATGTTTTCATATTCTAGCCTAGATGTTTTCAAAGTCGTCAGCTGCAGATTTGTTGTATGTGGAAAAGGTTAAAGGCATACAAAGACTACGTAGTCTATTACATTTAAGTATATACTGTATTTATGTCGTTATAATGTCAAATTGGTATGAATATAAGCCGTTCCACTAGAAAACCAACTTTGTGGACTCGGCGTAAAGTATCGACCCGGATCATCTTAAGCTTGCAGCGCAGGCTTACCCGGACGGACACTTTTTGCCTCCTGTGGATTTACTGTTTCAGTAATCATTTCTCTATACCTCTATTCCCCTGAGCCGGAATGTGTCGGCCCGGATTAGCCTGCGCGGACTACGCAGGCTGATCTGAGTCGAAACATTACGCAGAGTCCGCACTGTTGGTTTTTCTCGTGGAACGATATAGTTTAAACTTATTTATTTCACACCAATCGCGAATCAAGTTTTCAACTTAAATTAATCACCCTCGATGTCTACTTCCTAGATCAAATTACACCAACATTACATATACTTATGGTTAAGCAATACTTAAATACTTCAAAGCATATTTCATCAATTGTATTTCCCTCATATTTTGTTAAAACATGAATTGTGGAATGTGTTTAAGTTTATTGCTAAGTCGGCATAAATAGTTACATTGCAGACTAACACTACTTGTTAAGACATTAATCTTTGTGCATTTTAATTAGGGAAACAAAAATGATGAACTATGCTTTTAAGTATTTAAGTAGTATTGGGCACTGAATAAGGTTTGTGGATTTGGACACTGAAGACCTAACTAGTACATATCTGGCGTATGTTAAATATGCATTGGTTTTTAAAGGTACTGAACTCAAGCTTATAGATAATATAGTCAAAGTTTAAAAATGTTTTAAAGTCAAATTGTTAACATTTTCTTGACTTTCAATTGACTGTTTTTCAACATGTACTGCCAAAATAGTTTTGAACTCTTTATTTTTTACTCACCAATAAGAATATTTGCAGAAGTTTTAACATTTCAAAATATTGATCTCCATCTGGAGTTCAGCACATTTAAATACCAGGTGTGTGTGTATGTATTATTCAACATGTTTGCAAAGATATATAATATTATGACATTCATGTATTTACATACATGTATACGAGCCATCCCGCGAGAAAACCAATATTATAGCCTCTGCGTAATATATCGACCCATATCAGCCTGCGCATTCCGCGCAGATTGATCCGGGCCGAAACACACCGTCTCATGTGGATAGAGGTATAGAGTAATGATTCCTGAAACAGATAATCCACAGGAGGCGAAAGGTGTCTATCCGGGTTAGCCTGTGCGGAATGCTTAGGCTGATCCGGGTCGACACTTTACGCAGAGTCCACAATGTTGGTTTTCTCGCGGGCGGCTCATATTTGCACAAAGGTCCGTGTTGTAGTGGGTTAATCGTCCCAAATGGGATCGGGAGATCAGGGTTCGATCCCCAGGCGGGTCATAATTAAAACTTTTAAAATGGTAGAAGTGGGTTTAATTGGCTCTCGTGAGTGTGAGAAAAAAACACTTCGACTGACTCGCTAACGAGTGTCAGGATATCAAAGGACCGGGAGTACTGGCGACTCACACAGGAAATTCCGTGATATAACTGAAAAAAATGTTAAAAGTGGCGATCAAACGCTATAAAAAACACCAACATCTCAACATCTCAATGCTGTGTATAGTAAATGAATTCGGGTCAATCCAACAGAATATTCAGTGTAATTTTTATTGATTAAAACCATCTTAAAACAGATATCACGCAATCATAAATTGTCTCGACTTTCCTAGAATTATCTCAATCCTTAACCCGCGTTAAAACTCATTTAATTCCGAGTTTCACAAAGTCGACTCTTCCATGTTGACACTTGGACCATTCCATTTTTCGTCCAACAGGGAATCTGGTAAAACTTAATGTCTAAGTGGCAAGCAATGCAGATTTATTTACGAGCTGTCTCACCTGAATCTGCATTGTTTGCAAAAGCGTTGAATTGCATTTGGCATTAAAGGGTTAACACCATTTCTTCGCTTCATGTTGATATTTACGACTTTTAACCACAATAGCGAACATAATAGACAATGATCAGTCTAATATTGGTCTAGATTATCCGTAACTCATCTATCAACATAAAACATGAATAAAAACTACTCCATTAAGTAAATATAATTTGATCGTTTGGGGGTTTTGCGCCGCTTTCAATGCTTGTTCAGTTATATCACGACGTTTCCTTGTTAGGTTACCAGTACTACTGGTCCATTTATCCTGACACCAGCCAATCAGTTGTTATGCTAAACCCTCAAACATTAACGCCAAGTAGGGCAGCCATTGCTACCATTCTTAAAGTATTTTGTATGACGCGGCCAAGGATCGAACCCACGACATCACGCATCCGAGGCCGATGCTCTACAACTAAACCAACGATGTGGTCTATTAATTTGAAGGAGCTTACTTAAAACTTATGGTAGTAAGACCAGTTGCAGGACACAATTGAAGAATGGTTGATATGTTATGGATTCCCGATCTGGCCGATATGTCTGTTAGTTTGAGTGGTGTTTTACGCCGCTATCAACAGTATTTCATTTCACAATTTGTCCCTGTTAATTTGCCAGTACTACCTGAAATATGAATCTTGAGACCGATGCGTCAGTCCTAATGCTCTTCGCGCGCAACCTTGAGCGCCAAGACGGAAAGCCATTACTATTTCTTTTAAAGTCTTCGATATGAACCGCTTTGGAATCGAACCCGCGACCTCCCGCACAGGATGCGGGAGGTGGTTGTCATATATTGTACATTGATATAAAATAGAAAAAAAAAATGTATAATTGCAAGATAAATTAATCCTTATCATGCTTGAAATGCCGATTGTCAACATTATTTCAGTTATATCACGGCGAAAGTTCACTTATTCATGATCATTGGGTACACAAACCAGTTCTATGCTAGTATATGTTTGGCCTAAGGGCACTCTTCCATGACCACCGCAGGCGGGGATCAAACCCGATACGCCCGATTTCAAATCCCCCCGCTTACCAATCAGCAACAACGAGTTCCACGAATTACCCTGTACATCTGTACATATGTGCATGTACTTCCCAATGGCGAAACCTATCGATACGATCTGAATGCTGAATTTGTTATTCAGGATTCACCATGAAATCCAGTGTGCCCGAAAGGAAGATAACTATGTGTTGAGAGTATCTGTTTTATTTGTTATCTTTCGCGTGGCCAAGTTTAATCATTTAATGCACGCATGTGTCATATTCTAAAGTGCATGCTGTTAACGGTTCTGTAACACTGTCACGAACAAGGAATCCACCATAGCCGAGTGGTTAGCGTCGGGGGATTTGGGACCGGGCGTCCATTGTTCAATCACCAGTCGCTGCAGTTATTGTGGAATGCCCTTTTGCAACGCACCTTTCCAAGCCTAATACTTTGTGTTTACCAAGCGATCATGAATAATTGATCTGTCAACGTGATACAACTGAAATAATGTTGAAAACGTCGTGAAACTAAAACTAAGGCAATTCAAATACCAAACACTGACATTGCGAAAAGAGATAACGTGTTTCAGACGTTTAAGGAAATGTGTGTGTTCTCGCCTATAAGCTTTATTCGTTCGTGATACGTTTGGCATTAGTAAGCGGTTCGTAGGGGTTCGGAGCGGTTCGGAGCGGTTCGGAGCGGTTCGGAGGGGTTCGCAGACGTAGATGGCCATCTATTGCGTACGTTCAGCACTCGTTGGATGGATGCTACGCATGCGCTGTCATTCATTACCATGGACGCTAGTTATACGCTCACCACCGTTCGCTGTCAGTATACGTCCTATATGTCGAGAGTTCATTATGAATTAGATTGTGGTACAGAAATGTAAACGTACACTGTTCATTATGCATTAGATTGTGGTACAGAAATGTAAACGTACACTGTTCATTATGAATTAGATTGTGGTACAGAAATGTAAACGTACACTGTTCATTATGAATTAGATTGTGGTACAGAAATGTAAACGTACACTGTTCATTATGAATTAGATTGTGGTACAGAAATGTAAACGTACACTGTTCATTATGAATTAGATTGTGGTACAGAAATGTAAACGTACACTGTTCATTATGAATTAGATTGTGGTACAGAAATGTAAACGTACACTGTACACCTTTTTCGCACTGATGGGATCGTGTACTATTATTCTACTGAACTGTCCTGACCTGCTTTAAGAGCAATCAATTTTTCCCCGATAATATCCATGTCATATGCAACAGGTGCGATTTAATATTGTCTGTTTGAGGGAAAATGTTTAAACTACAGTAAAAAATAGTTTGATTTATATGACCGGTGCTGTAAACAAATCAACATTAACGTAATTATTATACTTGAATAAGATCAGTATGTGCTTCCATGCTAAATGATCCAAAAATATAATAAGTGTCTTTAACCCTTTCCCTCATATTGACGCTTTCTGACGCCTCTGCAGCAGACGGCTTTTTGAAAACATAGTGACAAAAGAAGAAATTGCTCAAAACGAGCAATTTCTCCTTTTGTCACAATGTTTTCCACTTTTAGTCATAGGTGTTTAGAATGTTTAGTCATTCAATTATAGAGATTTACTATTTTTTGACAAAATATGTTCAAAGTCGTCTGCTGCAAAACTGTCGTATGGGGGAAAGGTTAAACATTCTATGACTAATTAACAAACAGTGCGTAACCAGATCTGACTGCGGGGATGCGCTTGCTGATCTGAATCTTCACTGTTTGGAAATACCTAACGGCAACGTAATGCATAAACTTTACGTCCCCTTTACAGACATAATAATAAATATGTGAGAATATAAAGTTAGAAATGTACACACAAACAAAATAAATCATTTTCAACGTAGAAACAAATAAAAATGGACAAGTACTGCTTAAAATCATCCGATGTAACAGTGCTTATTTCTATACGATATAAATTTTTCATTTTCAAATGTTTAAAACATTACGGCAAAAAGGAGAAATTCCTCATTTCTAGTAGATTCTGGTTGTCCCAGATTTTGTTCACTTAAAAAGTCGTCTGTTATATAATAATCCAATGCATTCTGTATTTGGATATGGTTTAACAGCCTAAGGGTGAAAATCAAATTCGAAATTCAACATCGTTTTATTTAACAATAACTATCATCAGACCATTGGTAGCATTTCGAACAGTTTCAATTTTCCTCACAATAGTTTTCAAAAACAAACGTCTGTCACTGATTCGTCATCAGGAAAAATGTTCAAAAAGGCCTGAAGGGTAAAAACCATCGTAGGAAAATCAATATCGTTTTATTTAACAATAATGTATCAGCATGATGGTGTCGGCAAGCCAGCTGTTACATTGTATTGTTCCGCATCGTGCAGTCAGATCTTTATCTTTTAACGTTCGAGAGAGAAAATTTTGCCGTTTCACGCGATCAACTCTTTCTCTAATTTCAGACATTTAGCCATTTTTAGTAAAATACCTTAATGTGTTTAGCCCTTTCCCACTTTCAGACGCAATTTGACGCAATAGCAGTAGACGACTTTTGAAAACATTGCGGCCAAAGGTGAAATTGCTCATTATGTGTTCAACTTTATATATTAAGAAAGCTATCTTTTTTTGGAGATTTTTCAGGTTTTTGTCACTATGTCTTCAAAGTCGTCTGCTGCAGATTTGTTGTTTTCGGGAAATGGTTAAACATTATTACATGTAAGAACAGTTGTACAAGGGATTATATTTACAAATTGAAACTTGAGAGCATATCCACGAATGTATTCACGCAATCAACTCTTTCTCTAATTCAGACGTAAATTGTTGGTAAACGACCATAATGTGTTACACGTTCTTTAGAAAAGTTGTGAAAGGGATAATATTTACAAAATATGATGTTTCAACATGGATGCATATCCACGAATGTATTCACGCATTCAACTCTTTCTCTAATTCAGACGTACATTTGTTGGTAAAATACCATTATGTGTTACACGTTCTTTAGACAAGTTGTGAAAGGGATGATATTTACAAATTGAAACTTGAGAGCATATCCACGAATGTATTCACGCAATCAACTCTTTTCTCTAATTCAGACGTAAATTGTTGGTAAAATACCATAATATGTTACACGTTCTTTAGACAAGTTGTGAAAGGGATGATATTTACAAAATGAACGTTGAAGCATATCCACGAATGTATTCACGCAATCAACTCTTTTCTCTAATTCAGACGTAAATTGTTGGTAAAAGACCTTAATATATGTTACACGTTCTTTAGAAAAGTTGTGAAATGGATGATATTTACAAAAAATATGATGTTTCGACATTGAAGCATATCCGCGAATGTATTTAGGTACAGTGAAGGTTTATATCAGTCTGTCCGTCTGGTCCGTCGATTCACAATCTACACATACTAATGACAGGTGCTTCAAACACGCTTATGTAAGAAGTTATTTGTGAAAAGTGTAGGTCTAGATCAGATGGTGCGGACCACAGAAGCCAAGTTATACCCTTCACGATGATGGACTGATTTTATTTACCCTCACCGTGGAGAGTTAACCCTTTCCCTCATACGACAATTCTGCAGCAGACGACTTTAACCATATTTTGTCAAATAATGGAGAATCTCTATGATTAAATGGATAACCTATGACTAAAAGTGGAAAACATTGTGACAAAAGGAGAAATTGCACGTTTTGTGCAATTTCTTCTTTTGTTACTATGTTTTCAAAAAGCTGTCTGCTGCAGAGGCGTCAGAAAGCGTCTATATGAGGGAAAGGGTTAACTATTTGGCGAGCAGCTATTGTCTTTGACTTATCCATTTGTTTGAAAAAAGGGAACAAGGACCAGGGATTATATATAAACTATTAATTTGATTAGTCTAGACTTGTATGACTATATCTTTCTATTAGATTTTTATTAGTTTATACCCTGAGGTTTTAAAAAGGTTCATATATAAAACTATAACACTGGTATCTCTTCTGTACCCTTTCCCCCAAAACGGACTCATGTAGTGACGCTATGACAATGATACAGACTATTTCTGACGCCTCTGCAGCAGATGAATTTTGAAAAACATTGTGGAAAAAGAATAAATTGCTCATTATGAGCAATTTCACCTTTTGTTACAATGTTTTTATGTAACTCTATTGAATATCTATTATAACATTTATAGTGGATTTGTCAAAGTTTTGCCTAGATGTTTTCAAAGTCGTCTGCTGTAGATTCGCTGAATGCGGGAAAGGGTTAATCATGTGGTTTATGATCATATATTGTACATGTATATAAGCATTCATATTCGCACAATTTTAATTTTTTAACATTCTTTGCAAAATGTTTCCATAATTGTTCCCAGTTGTTTTCAAAGTCGTCTGCTGCAGATTTGTTGTATGTGGGAAAGGGTTAACTTTAAAACGTGTTAGTAATGGCTTCCCTCCGTGGCGTTCAGGGGTTGCGGAGATAAGATCGCGACTGATCCACTGATAAAATTAACATGTACTCAGATGGCTAGATAAGGAGGAGAGAACTGATCTTTTCCCACCCATATCTCTATTATGACTCCACTAAACCCTATGTTGTGAGTACTCAAAAAGAATCGTATCATTGAGACGATTCTTTTGAGTACCCACAACATAGGGTTTGAGGGTCAAATAAGGATTTGAGGATTTGAACTACTTTCCTTAAGAGTTCTGTAGGTCTATCAGGATTTATTATTTTCCCATGAAAACGTCATGTTATGACTGAAATACTGTTTAAAGCGGCATAAAACTGCAATTCAAACACATATTACTTGCCCCATATTTGTTTAAAGCAGATGATTATACACTATAGCATATCAAGTAACGTGTCGTCCTTTTCCTGATACAGGCGCAGTTTGACAAATCTGCCCCCTTAGACTCTAGCAAACATCGTTGAAAAAAATGCGGAATTGCTCATGATGAGCAATTTCTCCTTATGCCTAGATGTATTCAACTTTATACAATAATCGCATTTTCGTTCATAGAGAATTTAATATTTATCACCGAATATTTATTTGTTCAATGTAATGCAGATTCGTCGTATGTGAGAAAGGGTTATACAGATAGAATATTACAGCAGGATCAATATAGCGTTATATTACGTCCGAACACGCAAGTCATATTTTAAAACCCTTTCCAACATTATAACAAATCAGCTTGTTTTGTTTGAAATGGTGTTTTACGCCTTTTCGAACAGTACTTCAGCTATATCATTAGTAGAGTGTCCGCATCGGATTGGGGGAGATTGCGGGTTCGATCCCTGACCAGGTCCTACCAAAGACTTGGTAGTTATGGCTGTCCTCCTTGGTGCATCATGGCTGCGGGGTTAGCATAACGACTGACTGGCTGGTATCAGGTACATTGGACCCGAATGTTGACAATATGTACTGTCCCACTGCTATGCCATATTTATTTTTATTATACCGAACAAAGTCACATATAGTCGTTTCAAAGTCGTTTCAAAGTCGACTTGCAAGTTTGTTTACTTAAGAAGTAATTTTGCTGCAAATATTGTTTGGAAAAGTTGCTTACACCGGATGGTACAGATTTACAAAACATTTTTAAAAGCGCTTTTCCACCTCAGACTTTGAAAACCAAAATTGTCTATTTTCACACGCGCGATATGTGACCGGTCAAAAACCTGCCCTCGGCATGAGACAGTAAACTAGGACTATTTTCAGCAAAGGTGTAGTTTATCGGAACGCGAAATTATAAAGGTCAAATCTCATAGCAATCGCGTAAACTCATATCCTTTTTGAGAACAAATAATTCGTTAAAAATTGCCCATGATGAGTATATGAGAATTTAACACAACAAAGTCACGTGAGGTATAATAATCAATTATGCATATCATTGCACTTTAGGTCAGCAACGGGTCAATATTTTCAAGTGGTATACTATTACGAACAGCTGTCACATTAACTGTTAGAGTTATCCCTTGAGCATTTCAACAACTAATGCAATTAAGAAACCCTTGTCTCCATATGTGTAATACCTGACCTTTACGACAAGGCTTTACAAATAAATTTCGTCTCGAGAAATGGATTTGATATGAGCAATGGTGACGCTATGGAATACCTACCTCCAACACAATGATTTGTTTGTAAAGTGTTTTACGCCGCAATCGACTTTTATTTTACGGTTATATATTACGGCGTTTCCTGGTTAAGTTACCAGTACTACTGTTCCATTTATCCTAAGTCAGTTGTCATTCGTCCTTTCTTTTCAGTTATATTACTACGTTTCCTGGTTAAATTAACAGTATTACTGGTCCATTTATCCTAAGTCACTTGTCGATTGTCATTTCGTTTCAGTTATATTACGGAGTGTCCTGGTTAAGTCACCAGTACTACTGTTACATTTATCCTGAGTGAATTGTTATGCTAGTCCCACAATATTGGGTCAATTGTTATGCTAGTCCAACAATCCTGGGGCAATTGTTATGCTAGTCCCTCAACCCTGGGCGTCAAAGGACGGAAACACGTTTCATCCATTTTTAATGTATTTGGATGATCGAATTATAGCAGTCACTAAAATATGTATGCAAAACTCTCGTTTGCCGATCGTTCACTATCGTCAAATGTATATTTGTTCCTATATCGCTTTCGTTTTAATCAAAACTATGTTTTCCTTCAACGACCTTTTCAACGTGTTTACTTTTAACCCTCTCGCTGCCAAAGGCAATCAAAGGCTTTTCTAGACAATGCAGATTCAGGTGAGACAGCTCATAACGAACGAGCTGTCTCTCCTGAAATCTGCATTGTTTGCCACTTGGACATTCAATTTTACCAAATTTCCTGTTGGACTAAAAATGGGGTGGTCCAATTTTTTAACAAGGAAGATTCGATTTCGTGAAATTCGGAAGTGAAAGAGTTAATTTGTCCTCAAACTGTGAACAGTCTAAAAGTAGATATTTCAGGTTATTTTTGGCTCAAACTCTTTCCCACATTCAGGCACATGTGTTCCCAATCTTCAGCAGCCGACATACGAACAGATTGTAAAAAAAATGGAAAATTTACCCGCGATGTCATTTTCTCCGCCTGTCGGATTCTATTCAACTCTATACAATAATTACAATTTTATATATAGAGCTTTTCCTAGAGTTTCAATGCGGTCCGAGGAAGAGTTGTTGTATAAGGGAAAAGGTTAGGGACCAGCTGTTGCAAGCACAGTTGCTGTTGTCTCGATTGTTTGCCCTATAAGCTATGACACGCTTTCATTTGAGATGATTTATGCATTTTCTTCCGATAGTAAGGCCTTAAACGCTTTATCTGAGTTTAGACTATAAAGTCGACCATGTGCTAAAGACCACCTTGGAATAGCAATTTCCTGTATATAGCAACTATACTTAAAGTTTCACTTCAGCTCTTTTTCTGTATAAAGGACCCTGCAAGTAAAGACTACCTTGGAATAGCAATTTCCTGTATAAAGCGACTATACTTAAAGTTTCACATAAACTCTTTTTCTGTATAAATGACCCTGAAATTAAAGACCACATGTGAACAAACAGGGACGTAGCTTGGCAATAATCAATGTGTAGGCCGTCTCGTGAGAAAATCAACATTGTGGACTCTGCGTAAAGTATCGACCCGGATCAGCCTAAGCATGTCACACAGGCCTACCCGGATAGACACTTTTCGCCTCCTGTGGATTTTCTGTTTCAGGAATCACTACTCTATCTATCCCCCCTAAGACGGAATGTGTCGGCCGGATCAGTCTGCGCGGACAGCGCAGGCTGATCTGGTCGATACATTACGCAGATGTGTATCGCCGTAGCTGCATTTTGAGGCATTTTTAGAAAAAATGTGTAGGCACGTGCCTACAGTGCCTAAATGGACCTACGCCCCTGAAAATGGCACCAAAAGACGTGTGTACCGGGACAATTGTTCCTACATAAATCATAACACTATAAACAAGCATTGTCTAAAATGGCAGTTCATACGATATGTAATGTTGCACTATACCATACGAGTATATGGCGCATGGAATATGACCTACTTACCATACACTGGCAGAAATTCATATCGTTGAACATTCATTTTTCAGATCATTATTATTTATTTACGTGTATGCAATAATATCCCGTTTCTCCATTTCTCATTTATATGTCGTCTGCTGAAATGGCATCAAAAAACGTCTGTGTCGGGACGATGGTTAAATGCATTACTCATAACACTGTTAACAAACATGTCTTAGATGACATTTCATACGATATGTAATGTTGCACTATACCATACCAAGTATATGACGCATGGAATATGACCTACTTACTATACACTGACATAATGTCATATCATTGAGCGTTTATTTTTTTGATCATTATTATAAATATGTACGTGTATGCAATGATATCCCATTTCTCCATTTCTCATTCAAATGTCGTCTGCTGAAATGGCATCAAAAGACGTGTATACCGGGAAATTTGATACATGCATAAATCATAACACTATAAACAAACATTTCTAAAATGGTATCTCAGACGATATATAATGTTTCTCTATACAATACAATAATATGATCCATGGAATATGAGACCCAATATTCACTGTCAGAAATTCATATCGTTGAGTGTTTATTCTTTAGATCATTATAATAAAGACGTACGTGTATATATGCAATTATATCCCGTTTCTCCATTTGTCATTAAAAAATCGTCTGCTGAAATGGCATCGATTAACGTTGGTTACATGCATAAATAAAAACACTTTTAATACACATGTCTAAAATGACAATGGTATACCATTTGCAATGTTACTCTATACTTTACGAGTATATGATGCATGGAATATGACCCGATATTCACTGGCATAATTTCATATTGATGAGCCTTTATTTTTTAGATCATTATAATAAACATGTTCGTGTATGGAATAATATCCCGTTTCGCCGATGAGGGTACAATATACCACACAATCAAGCACATTTAGGTGACATTGCTCGTTCTGAGCAATGGCACCTAAATTTGCATTGTTTTTTACAAATGGGTCAAAATTGCCCCTTAACCAGGGTTTTCAAAATAGGTTTTTAAGTTACAACCGTTTCACGCCAAGCCCTCGATATGTTTTCCATGTCGTCCGCTGCCATTTGTTTAAGGTTGGAAATGCTAATACTTGGAATCGTATTTTGATGCTTTTGAGAAAATTTTTATTTTTTTTCTTTTCAGCAACCCTTATATGTGTAATTATCCTGAGCGCATATCTTTAACGCTTAGGTGCAATTAAAAAAAAATCAAAATCGAGGGACTCAACGCGTGAACATAATCTTTATATCGCATGTCTATAACAAATACAAAGCGAATAATAAGACTTGTATAATAAATTATGCAGGTAAAGGGGGGCAACATTTGTAAACAATGAGGTTGTGATCTCGAATCTATTTTTTCTTTCAAGTATCTGTTTACAAATTTGAGTTCGTCACGCAAAGAGTATATCTCAAGGGTGTACACCATCCCCTGCGTTCAATAAACATGTAACGGTAACACTTTGAAGGAAGATTAAACGGGGATTTACGACGCTTTCTACATTTGTTTTCAGTTATATTCAGTATATTCAGTAAATTACCAGTACTACCGGTCCATTTATCCTGACACCAGAGTGTCGATTGTACTGTTACCACACAATTATGAACGCAAAGGAAGAACAGCCATTACGACAAGTGTTGAAGTCTTTAAAAAGTATGACCCGGCGGGAGATCAAACCCGCGACCTCCCGCATCTGAGGCGAACGTTCTACCACTACATCACCGACGAGGTTTCTTTGAAGGAATAGTATGTGGGGTTTAAGCTTTGCTTGTTAGTTTTTATGGTGGTTAACACCGGTTTAAAACATGTTTTCCTGGTAAGCTACCAGTACTACTGGACCATTAATCCTGCTTACAGCGAGTCAGTCGTAATGCTATCCCCACAATGAATGGTGAAAAGAGATGGATTAATTGTTTGGCGCTTTACGCCGATTTCAACAATTTTCCAGTTATATCACGGCGTTTCCTGGTAAGTTTACCAGTACTACTGGTCCATTTATCCTGACACCAGCGAGTCACTAGAGTAGTAATATGGTAACCCCGTAACCAAGAGCGCCCATGAGGGCAGCCATTACTCCAATTTTTAAAGTTTTGTTGAAAAGGGAACAAAAAGTAAAATACAATTAAACAACTTCCTCTACACAAAACGATTTAAGCATGAAACTAAAATTCAGAGAACTAGATAAGGAGGAAGTGAACTGTTCTTTTCCCATCTATATCTCTCTTATGATTCCACTAAACCCTATGTTGTGGGTACTCAAAAGAATCGTCTCACTGAGACGATTCTTTTGAGTACCCACAACATAGGGTTTCAGGGTCAAATAAGGATTTTGGGGATGTGAAATACTTTTCTTATCTAGAGCTCTGGCCTGATGTTATCATATACAACGAAATCTTCAAACGAATTTACAGGGTTGTCCATCTCATATTCCTTTCAGTTTCATCTCTGCCCAAATTATTTTCAACATATTATACTAATGCTTATCAGCTTTGCCTATCAAAATGTAATTATTGTAGTTCTGGGGAAAACTATGCATACCTTACACATTTCTTTTCTAGAAAATGTTAACTCTTTCAGCGCCAATGGCAAATATTGAGGTTTATGCAAACAACACAGATTCAGGCGAGTCAGCTCGTAACGAGCTGTCTCACCTGAAATCAGCATTGTTTGCCTTTTAATTTTCAAATTATTCCAAAAACGCTTATTACTTGAGAGATTGAGACGTCCGCATTTTAACATGGAACAGTTTTCTTTAAACAATTCGGCACTTTCCTATGTTAAAATCAGGATTCTCGATTACCTCCAAATGTTTGCTTACACCAAACTGTACAGGACTGTTTACATCATTATTATCACTGTATCTAATATAAATAAACATGCAAATGCCTGCCTCTTGAGTCTTCGACTTCAGATACACCAGTTTCATAGCAATTAGTTGCATTAGACTAGATACAGTCTATCGGCTATATTTTGTGTGGTCCATTTAAAAGTTAAAAGGAAAAGGAGTTTGTATGTTGGGTCAAAGTGTATCGATAATAAATGAAGATTATATTTTGTTGTTAGAGCTCGAAGGCGTCTCAGAGTCTCACACGAGTCTTCCCAATCAAGTAAAGGTGTTATGTGGACCTTAACCCTTTCGCTGTCAAAGGCAATTAACGGCTCTTTAAAACAATGCAGATTCAGGGGAGATAATCAGGAATATGAGTTGGAGATTTTGTTATATATATGATCACATCAGTTTCATGCGTAAACCGTTTGTTGTAGGTGAAGTTGTTTAATTGTATTTTATGTTATGTTTCTCTTTTCAGCAAGACTTCAACAATGGTAGTAATGGTTGCCCTCCTTTACTGCCTCTCCTGAAATATGCATTGTTTGCCAGTTACCCATTACATTTAACACATTTTTCGGTTGGACTAAAATGGAGTGGTCCAATTTTCAATATGGAAGATTCGACTTTGTGAAATTCGGAAGTGAAAGAGTTAATGCACCTTCTGGTAAATACAAATAAACCCTTTCCCACGTATTACATACGCGTAGCAGACGACTTTAAAAGTATCTTGGCAACATTTGAAAACTCGCTCTAAATAATAGTTTAATAATTGAATGCAGTTGGAAATATTGTGGCAAAAGGTGAAATTGCTCATCATGACGTCTTTACAGCAGACGGCTTTTGAAAACATTATGGTGAGGCATGTTTGGCATTTTTATATCAAATTGACCACAAATCATCAGAACATTCAGCGGCGTAGCTCCCTTTAAGCACTGTAGGCACGTGCCTATATATTATTTTCTAAAAATGCCCCAACATGCAGCTGCATCAAAAGTATGTACTTGTAAATAGGTAAGTGTGCTCCACTTGTTATGACATTTGTAATGTTTATTTGTGTATCTTTTTTCTCACGGGCCATGTGGCCTATTGAACTTGTAATTGAAATAAACTTCTTCTTTAAAACTATCTTCCAATGTTTACAAAGCAACGGTGACTGTGAAAGGCTTGGTTTACGGTAGACATTCACCAGTATTCTCGTTGTTATGTCTAACCTTGAAGTGTTGATCTGGCTTTGTACTGTTCTTCAATATGTCAAACTAATGAGGGACATTAGTGATAATTATATTATCTCCCTTGGCAGATAAAGACCAAGGAAGACCAAATAGTTTGTAGGTCCTTTTAGTTGAAATCCTTTGTCTTTATTTCTATTTCGCAATGAGATATTGCAATTACTCTGTACACATTAATCATAAATGTGTTAATTAAAGTGATGATTCAAAAGAGAAAATTTACATAGCCGTGTTTAAAGAAAACAAATGTGGAATTACTAATCAATCTAATAACAGTTGGCCAAGAAAATGCAATTATAAGTGCACCATCCAGTGCAAAGAAACCAATGATAAAAACAGAGGAAACCAAATGATAGGACCTAGCTAGATGTAGAGAGTATTAAAGGGAGATAACTGACCGATGTCTCCAATTGAAAACATAATAAAAAAATAAAAATCCGTGCATTTCTAAATCGTATCATGAATTATTATTGATGCGGAGTGAGATTTTATGGCAAGCCGTTTAAGTATTTATTCGTTTTAGATGTATCTCTGTAACTTTATGAGAAATCTCTCGAAGATATAGATGTATCTCTTTAACTTTATGAGAAATCTCTCGAAGATATAGATGTATCTTTTCTAATTTTGAAAGACAACCTTTCTAATTCTGAAAGATAACCTTTCTAATTCTGAAAGATATCTTTCTTATTTAGAGAGATATCTCTCTAAGATAGAGATGTACATTTTCTGCGTTTGAAAGATGTATTTCTTAAGTAGAGAAATATCCTTTTAACTTAGAGAGAGATCTCACTTAGACTGGTACATACCTTTTCTAATTTTGAAAGATATCTTTATTAATAAGAGGAATATCCGTCTAACTGAGGGAAACATCTCAATAGTCTCGAGATATATATCTCTTTAACTTATAGCTTTCTAACATGTTTTAAGAGATATCTTTCTAAATTAGAGAGATATATAAGATCATGGTTCATATACCTATTTGATTAAGTAGCTTATATCTGTCTTACATGCTTAAAGAGATATTTGTCTAAGTTTGATAGATATCTAAGATCATGTTACAGAGATATCTGTGATTGTGTTTCGTATTTTCTAACATGCTTAAAGATATACATTTCTAAGTTAGAAAGATACATCTATCTAAGTTAGAGAAATATCTAAGATCATGTTAGAGAGATATCTAATATCATGTTAGAGAGATATCTAAGATAATGTTGGAGAGATATCTAAGATCATGTTACAGAGATATCTAATATCATGTTAGATAGATATCTAAGATCATGATATATCTTTGCCTGTGTTACTGATTTTATAACATGCTTAAAGGTATACCTTTCTAAGTTAGATAGATATCTCTATATATTAGAGATATATCTTGATATAACAACAAGATGGGTTTTCCCGTAACACGCCCCAATTGACATTATATGAGCAATAATAACTACTCTACGGGAGATGTTTATACGTAAATATACGGGATATTTGTTTGTCATTCGCTCTCCAGATTTACTGTCTCAACTCTTCCCCTCATACAGATGTATATTAAAGCCTCCACATCAGACGAGTTTTTCAAACATTGTGACAAAAGCAAAAATTTGACAAAAAGATACTTTTTTTTCTTTTGTTAAACTGCTTTCAACTCATATTTAATTAGTTCTTATACTTTCATTTACAAAGTTTCAAAGGGTTTCTTATGTCGTCTGCTGCAGATTTGTTATAAAAGGCACATGCTTCTACCACAAACTGTAAATCTGCATCAGACGACATTGAAAACATGAAGACAGATAAATCAAAGATGTCTGTGAATAGATTTGCAAATATAAGGTCAGAAAGAGAAATGAATCATCATTAGCAATCTTTCCTTTTGCCACAATGTTTTCAAATGTTATCTGCTGCAGATGCGTTAACAGGTGACTGTATGTGGGAAAAGGATTACGACAGTTTACTACAGAGGTACACACGTAGAGAGTACCAGCCTGTCATCTACTACGCATACCTGCACATTTTTGTAATGTAAAACATATGTAACAGTTTATTCCGAGATTTTTTTTTATTCCGAGATTTTTTTGTTATTGTCCAACGTGGCATCGATAAAAGAGGCTGCGTATGCTGTTTACAAGGTTAACTTGTTTGTGTGGTGTTAAAACCATTTTCCCTCATACGACAATTCTGCAGCAGACGACTTTGAACATATTTTGTCAAACATTAGAAAATCTCTAAAATTGAATGGATAACCTATGACAAAAAGTGGAAAACATTGTAACAAAAGGAGAAATTGCACGTTTTGTGCAATTTCTTCTTTTGTCACTATGTTTTCAAAAGGTCGTCTGCTGCAGAGGCGTCAGAAAGCGTCTATATGAGGGAAAGGGTTAACGCTTCTTTCATCATTTGTTTAAATTTTGTGTTAAACCGTTCGCTCGGTAAGTTTCCAGTTCTTCTGACACCAACGAGTAAGTCGCAAGGCTAGTCTCAACATAAGCTCAGTCAGTAACGACGCGGGTTGTCAATCAAGGACTTGTTGATTCGAACCCCAGCTAGTCCAACACTCTTTCCAACGTTTGCTGATTTAAGTTATTGCGACAATCATCATAAGTCATCCATCGATGAGCTAATGGTTTGCATGGAAAAGCAGCCAGTTGCTCCACTGACGTCGCGTACTCGTGTGTGAGACACTCGGGAAACACATTGGTAAGTGAACTGTGGAATACAGTGGTGCAGAGGTAGAGCGTAGGCCTCTCGTACCAAAGGTCCCGGGTTCTAGTCCCGTGATGAGCGGGTTTTGACTTTTTTGATTTTTCCACACAAACGGCGCGAGTACTGTTTAAGTCTCCAGGAAGCAGACCGTCATCGAGCGTGATTAATATAACCTGAAAGCTTGTTTCGCAATCGACGTAAAATAAATCAGTTTAAACTAAGTGAACTGGCCGACGTGGTATGATTGAATGATTTCTTTGAAATCGGCGTAACACACCAATTAATCAATCAATTCATCAATCAATTAATCAATCAATTCATCAATCAATTAATCAATCAATTCATCAATCAATTCATCAATCAATTCATCAATCAATTCACCAATCAATTCATCAATCAATTAATCAATCAATTCATCAATCAATTCATCAATCAATTCATCAATCAATTAATCAATCAACTAATTAATCAATCAATCAATTAATCAATCAATTAATTAATCAATCAATTCACAAATCAATCAATTCACAAATCAATTAATCAATCAATCAATCAATTCATCAATCAATTCATCAATCAATTAATCAATTAATCAATCAATCAATTCGTCAATCAATCAAAATCGAATGTTCGCAAGTGCCATTACACCCCTTTTTACTTCACACGGTTTATATGACATCTATGTATCCGTAGAATGCGAATATAGTGATATCTTGGCATGTCAAAAAAACAGTGTTTCAGCGAGTGTACCGTTACGTGTCAATACTGAGCACACAAATCAAAAGTTGTTGTTCAGCTTTTTCACCGAGTTCCACAGGTGTATAACACTTTCTCACAAATAGACGCCCCCCTGTAGCCGCTAGCTTAGTCTGTAGCGACGCGAATAGTCAATCCATGGGTTGTGAAATCCAGCTCGGCCAACATTCTTTCCGACTTTTGACAAACGTCACGGTGACAAACGTCATTCGTCTTTCAATTATGGGCTAACAGTATATGTGGAAAAGCAGCCAGTTGCTTGGATAGCATGTTGTCTGGAGTACTGGTGTTACAAAACTAGAAAACTAGAAAACACATGAGTAGGTGAACAAGACTCCGTTAAACCCTAATCAATCAAACTGTAGCAGACGACTTTTGAACACAAATCGTGACAAAAGCACAGGTGCCAGTCTCGTTTAAAATCTAAAAATAGCAATTGACTATATATATATAGTCAAAGGCTATTTTTAGATTTTAAAGGAGACTGGCACCTATATGGACAAAAGTAGAAATTTCTACAAGCGAGCATGTTCTCCATTTGATTTGTCACAATGTTTTAAAACTATATTCAATTATTATATTATTATTTTTGAAATAGACTTTTAGGTATTTCAGCGAAGTAATATCTTCTTCTACATAGTTGTAGTGTGTGGGAAATGGATATACTCTGCGTACGTGTACGCATGCACACATCTCGAATGCGCTTTTATTGCGTAATTATTGTGTCGCACTCTCTGATATAACTCAACCTCATCGTCTTTATGATAAGTGCACATTTATATATTTCTGCGCATCCATTTTATCTGATTAAAATGCATGATATTTATAGGAACAGCAGATCTCTAGATACGGTGCCTTTTACTTCCTCTAATATTTTCATTTTGCACACAAACCCTATGAAGAGACGGTTCTTTTGAGTACCCACAACAAAGCGTTTCGTTTGGTAATATTGCGATCATTGTATTCACCTTTATATACAAAGAAAATTCCAAATGGTGAAAAATATTACATATCACCTCAGACGAGCTTTGACATATGTACATTCATGTTACGTGTTTGAGCAGCGCCCAGACGGCATTTGCGCATGTTGATGTTGCTCTGCACTGTTCGCCAAATGCTCATACATAGAAGGGAGTAAACTGGCTCTAAAAGGTTAACAGTTTAATCTTTACTCACCATTTGTGCTCAAGTATCCGATTAGTCAGGAGCAAATTAATTCTCGAAATTGACTAATCGGTAGTTTTAATTGGTGCATGGAGCTCATTTCTGAGCACGGAGAACCCTTTGTAGAGATGTATAGGTTCCGACATTGGTCTTTACCACACACTAGCCTTTTTAATACCCACTCTCATTAAAAGCAAATAAGAAGAATTCACTGAGTTTGTATACAATCTGACGATACCGCATAAAAGGTCCTCGCGAATTGATCATGAATATTCATAAGCAGGTGCAATGAATTCGAACGATACAACGAATGCTCGGTTTGTGTAATGGTTACTATACCATTGAAACACCCCGCGATCACCCCTCCCGTCTCTATCTCGTTTATAATTCAATGAGACGATTCTTTTGAGTACCCACAATATAGAGTTTGGTTGTGCAATAAGAGAGATATAGTAGACATCATCACCAGAATGCATTGCATATATGATAATGAGTTTAAATTCATTGTAAGTGTGTATGGGATGCACTGGAAATGACAATCAATACATATAGGTTCACTAAGCGTCTATATTACAGCATGTGAAGCCATTTACGCGTCTGAAGGTAAACCAACATTATGGCATCTGCGTAATGTATCGACCCAGATCAGCCTGCGCAGTCCGCGCAGACTGATCCGGGTCGACACATTCCGTCTCAGGGGGATAGATGTTTCATAGTTCATAGTAAACCCTTTCCGACACGCAGCATCACTGTAAAAGTGCTGAACTCCAGATTATAGATATTATAGTCAACATTTTAAAACTGTTCAAAAGTTGTCGTGAAGCATTAGAATCATAATTCTGGGATAAATTTAGAGCAATTGTTTCACTTTCCAGTACATCAAACATCTAAATAATGATCGTTTATTATGCGGGAGATTCAGCTGTGCTGAATACCTCAGTATATTGTCATGCCCAGCTTACAGGAAATGAAAATTTGTAAATTTGTTGTGCTGCCCTCTGTTTTTTTCAAAATGGACAATTTGTCTTGATTGCCCAGGGATCAGTTAAATACGTTTCACAACAAGCTAAACAGTATGCACATTATACAAAGTAAACGTACACAATGTAAAGTTTTAATCCATAAAGTTGTATACATAATTTAGAAATTTAAGTATAAAATATAACACAAAGTAACTTCATTATATATAAAAGTATAACAATTTGCTTGTGCAAAATTAACAAAATGTAAATTTATATTGAAACCATTTTTTGTTTGAGAAAACCCCTAGTTATAGCGTTTGTTGTATTTTTACACAACAGGTAGAAATGTTCACTTTAATCCCTAGTCATAGTGTTTGTTGTATTTTTACACAACGGGTAGAAATGTTCACTTTAATGATTATTATTATATATAGGGTTTTACGCCACTTCCAACATTATTTCAGTTATGTCACGGCGACAGTTCACTTATTCATGATCCCTGGGTAAACAAACCAGTACTAGGCTAGGAAATATGCCTTGCCAAAGGGCACTCCACCATGACCGTTGCACTTTAATGATACTGTGTATCACATTTAAAACACATGGCTGTCAATGTTTAAGGTTACTAAGAGCTCATAAGTCTGTATAAATGCTTCTGACAAATAATGAACTACTCTACATGTATCTAGTTAATTAAACGCTCCACTGCTTGCTACATCCACCGCATTTTAGTACTTCAGTACTTTGATTCTTCTTTTTACTGGGAAGACATACCCAGTTAGCCAAATTGTGTTAATTTTCATGACTTTCAATTGACTGTTTTGCAACATTTACTGCCAAAATAGTTTTTAACTATTTATTACTTACTGTGTTGCCAATATTAGCAATATTTGCAGAAGTTTCAACATTTCAAAGTTTTGATCTCCATCTGGAGTTCAGCACTCTTAACACATCTGCAAAATACGACTTTTTAATGTATCGCGTCAGTTGGAGAATCTTATAGATATTTTGCATATATCGAGGGTTTTGCGTGAAACGGTTGTAACTAAAGTTAGTATTTTGTTACCAAGGTTAATCACCTCGCCATAAAGTATTTATAAGCGTTAAATAATTGTCATTGGTAAACAATGGAAATTTAGGTGCCATTGCTCGTGAGCAATGGCACCTAAATTTGCATTGTTTACAAAAGGGTCGAAATTGCAGCTAAACCAGGGTTTTCAAAATATGTCTTTAGATACAACCGTTTCACGCCAAGCCCTCGATATACGTGCCTATCTTCTGTTTCTGACTTTACTGTATGTTAGGAAACATTTAAGACAACGAAGTTCAGAATATATAGACCAAATACTCATAAATAGAACAGTTCAATGCTCTAAGTCGAAAGATATGTGAACATACTCAAACAAACGACTAACACATATGCTAATAATATGCGGATCATTTTAAAGTCATCTACGGCATTAAGTGACATATGTTAGTAATAAACATAAAAGTGACAGTATTAACCCTTTCCCACAAACAGACGCTTTCAGACGCCTCTCCAGCAGACAACCTTTTAAAACGTTGTGACAAAAAGAAAAAAATGCTCATAATGAGCAATATCTCCTTTTGCCCTATTGTTTATAACTTTATTCAATTATTTCTTTTACATTTACAAAGAGTTTCCATATTTTTGACTTAATGTTTTAAAAAATATCTGCTTCAGAAACGATTGAACAATTACCCTATACGATAGTTCAACGCTTTCCCACTTCAAGACGCAGTTCGTTGCATCTAATGTAGACCGTGTTTTAAAAACATCGTGGTAAAAAGAGAAATTTCTCATATAAAGCATACAGTCAAACCTGTGCTAAAGATCACCTTTACTAAGCAATTCCCTGTTTGTAGCAGCAACACTTTATATCACCCATTTTCTGCATAAATGAACCGGTAAGTAAAGACCACTTGTGTAAAAGACCAAATTGTTCTCTTAAATACAGGTCTTTAAATACAGGTTAGACTGTACTTTATTTTTCCACAATGTTTAAAACTCTATTGTATAATTATTCTCTCATTTATAGAGACATTTCATATCTATGCGTAGAAGTTTTCAGGGTCGTCTGCTGCAGATTTATTTTATGTTGGAAAGGATAACGAGTCATCTGCCTATAAAGCACCCGAGATAAAAAAAAAATCAACGTAAGTAATTGTGATACAGAGGTGCAACAATTGTGGGGAAAACAATGACACTTTTCTCTCAACATAAACGCACATTTCAGCTTCTTTCACAATGTTTTGAATAGTCGTCCGTTGACGAGGTATCACATGGCGTCTGCATCAGGAAAGGGATTAAGTAGCATTAAAATGATTCCTGGATCATTATCGCACGTGCATCATAAACCAATAATTGCATAGTACGTACTTACATATTATTCTACTACGCCATGAGAAACCTAACCCACAATTTGTTGAGCCGTTCCACGAGAAAACCAACATTATTGACTCTGCGTAAAGTATCGACCCGGATCAGCCTAAGCATGCCGCGCAGGCTAATCCGGGCTGAAACTTTTCACCTCCTGTTGATTTTCTGTTTCAGAAGTCATTACTGTATACATTTATCCCCCTAAGACTTAATGTGTCGACCCGGATTAGCTTGCGCGGACTGCGCAGGTTGACCTGGGACGATACATTACGCATATACCATAGTGTTGGTTTTCTCGTGGAACGGCTTATAAATATCCAGCAGAGGTCTAAATAAGGGGAGTTAACGGGCATTTCATCTACTACATCTCTCTTATTACCCAACCAAACTCTATATTGTGGGTACTCAAAAGAATCGTCTCAGTGAATTATAAACGAGATAGAGAAGTGTTTCAATTGTATAGTAACCATTTCGATTACACAACCGAGCGTTCGTTGTATCGTTCGAATTCAATGGAGAGAAAAGCGAGCACCTGCTTATGAATATTCATGATCAATTCGCGAGGAACTTTGTATGCGGTGAAGTCAGATCACACAGTGAATTAATTGTATTTACTTTAAATCAGAGTGGGTAAAATTGCGATCATTGTCTACACCTCAGTGAGACGACTCTTTTAAGTACCCACAACATAGGGTTTGAAGGTTTAATAATCATGTTTATAATTCAAAATACTTGCCTTATCTAGAGCTGTGATTATTATCCAGTTGTTGTATCTGTACTGTTTGTATGTACAGTGGAACCTGTGTATAAAGACCACCCATGGGAAGGCAATATACTGGCGTTCATTCACAGGTGGTCTTAAAAATACAGGGTCATTTATGCAGAAAATGAGTAGTCGGGAAACTTAAAGTGTGGTATAAATAGCAATCGCTATTCTAAGGTGGTCATTAGCACAGGTGTGGGTGTATATCGAGGGATTGGCGTGAAACGGTTGTAACTAAAAACCTATTTGGAAAACCCTGGTTTAGGGGCAATTTTGACACCTTTGTAAACAATGCAAATTTAGGTGCCATTGCTCAGAACGAGCAATGGCACCTAAATTTCCATTGTTTACCAAGAAAAATGATTTAACGATTATAAAGACTTTATGGCAAGGTGATTAACCTTGGTAAAAAAATACTTATTTTAGTTACAACCGTTTCACGCCAAGCCCTCGATATGCCAACTTGGAACTAATTAGGGTTAAAGAAAATGGCCATTCGTACCAGATGGCTTACTGTACTGTCTTTTACAGGTTACAAATCATCCATCACCGCTTCTATAATGAAAGAATACTGATGTACCGAACAGGAAATATTCTTTTCCGATTGCAATTGTATTTATTCATATATCTGTATGATGTTTTACGCCCCTTTCAACAAGTTAAGTTATACCACGGAGTAAATTACTAGTACTACAGGTTCATTTATACTGACACCAGCGAGTCAGTCCGTAATGCTATCCCCACAACCCCGAGTGCCAAGGTTGGAGAACCATTACTACAATTGGTTTTAAAGCGACTGAACTCCAGATACCCAACTGTCGAAAAAAAATAAAATTTCTAATTTTAAGAAAATAAGTGTTATTTTTGTATTTGGGGCATTAAAATATGAAAACTGACATATTACATACCCCTATAATCGGTGAGATTTTCTTGTTTTCGATACTTTTTCCATCGCAAATTCTACCCTGTCAGTAACGGGGTAAGTATTTTTAAATAAGAAACCCCTTTTCATCGGGACAATTGAAAACGACTCAAGTTCACTTTATTGATAAAAAACGATACATTTTCTACCCTGGTTTTACTTGGATAACATAAAGAATAACATTTAGGGCGAATTAGATTTTTTTTCCCCGTGCCATCTGGATTTCAGTCGCTTTAAAGTAATTGGGACGCTCTACCACTACACCACCGAGGCCGGGCAAACGATTGCATTGTAATGCGGGCTTATCAGTACATTCATTTGTCACAGTAATCACAAATGTCGTAACGATAGACTGTGTAATAAATGGAACCTACAAGAAATTGCAGAGAAATTTCATTATCAATTGAACTGTTTTCATTTTAAGCAGAGAGAAATTTCATTATCAATTTAACTGTTTTCATTTTAAGCAGAGAGAAATTTCATTATCAATTTAACTGTTTTCATTTTAAGCAGAGAGAAATTTCATTATCAATTTAACTGTTTTCATTTTAAGCAGAGAGAAATTTCATTATCAATTTAACTGTTTTCATTTTAAGCAGAGAGAAATACATTATTATCAATATTCATCAATACGAAAACAACGAATGCAATGACTTATAAAAGCATAAAGAATGAAAATAACCAGACAAAAACTAACAACAACTTGAAACTTCAAAATCAGACTGTCGTCGAAGAGCTTACATACCATCTGGCTTACTGTATTGTTATTATCCTACCTGTAACGTCTTCAGCATTTGACGCATCTTTGCAATCTCATATCATTATTATTATTTTTTGGGTTATTATTGTTTGTGATGTTTTACCTCATAGCTGGTCTTTTCCCAAATTACAAAAAAAATATCTGTTGTTAACTCTTTCAGCGCCAAAGTCAAAATTGAGGTTTTACAAACAATGCAGGTTCAGGTGAGTCAGCTCGTAACGAGCTGTCTCACCTGAAATCAGCATTGTTTGCCTTTTAGTTATCAAAATAGTTCCATAACTTTCATAAATTGAGAAATGGAAACACCGGATATTAAAAATGGAAGAGTCTACTTTAAACAATTCGGTGCTGAAAGAGTTAATATGATTTCACACTACACTATTAAAATGTACCGAGAGTATCAAATAAAAACGTTGAAAACTTCTTTTCGAGTAGCGTAGTTCATAAGTTCATGACTGGATAAGTGCCAATCACTAATTATATCAACCTACTCCCGCTGCTACCGAGCGTGTTTAATTGAGAGAATAGTAAAGACTAGGAGGGGACTGAGCATCCATACAGTCTCATCAGAGCCTTGATTGTTAGCAGCATTATAGATGTATTGTCTGACGAAAGGCTAGAACTGTAACCCCAATTGTTTCGCTCGCATGCCTATTCGTGGGATACCAATACTGTAATCGCAATTAACGAAAAAGCAATTTCCCTTTGGCTTTATGATATTTTCTATAAATACTGTAAACATTTATACATGTATACATAGGAAAACATGTAACATATAAACAAACAAGTATGTGTGCACATACTTAGCCCTTTCCCCACATACATACGCTTTCTGAGGCCTTTGCAGTAGACGTCTTTTAGAACACTGTGACAAAAGAAGAAATTGCTCAAATAATGATACTTTTATTTATCGAGATTTTACCATGTTTTATCTTAGATGTTTTCAAATTCGTTTGCTGCAGCTTACTTGTATGTGGGGAAAAGGGTTAAAAACAATCAATCAAATATTGTACATATCCAAACCAAAACGAGATGTCAGCAGCATCCCCTTTTCGCCTCACGAGGCCACGTTCTGTAATGGCATAACCAGGGACAAGTGGTTGACCCGATGCTATACAAGCGTATAGTATTTGTTATAACAATAAAGAGCTACGTCTTTATGGAATAGAGTCAACGGTGAGTTAGCATGTGATACAGGTTGGTTATCTGGAATTAATTAACTCATTAACCCCTTTCCCTCATACGACAATTCTGCAGCAGACGACTTTGAACGTATTTTGTCAAAACATGGAAAATCTCTATAATTGAATGGATAACCTATGACAAAAAGTGGAAAACATTGTGGCAAAAGGAGAAATTGCACGTTTTGTGCAATTTCTACTTTTGTCACTATGTTTTCAAAAAGCCGGCTGCTGCAGAGGCGTCAGATTAAGAAACATGGATGGTGGAATTCCTTTCGAGTAATGATACATGTTCATTAACATCACAACCCGTTTTCGATGCATCGCAATAACATATGAACCGTCCCGCGAGATAAAGCCAACATTATGGACTCTGCGTAATGTCTCGATCCAGATCAGCCTGCGCAGTCCGCGCAGGCTAATCCGAACCGACACATTCCGTCTCAGGTGGATAGATTCCTAAAACAGAAAAAATCCACAGGATGCGAAAAGTGTCTGTCCGGGTTAGCCTACACGGCATGCTTTAGCTGATCCGGGTCGATACTTTACGCAATGTCCACAATGTTGGTTATATCGCGGGACGACTCAGTTATGTACATTACATTACTCTAAACGGGAACAGCTCGTAACGAGTTATTTATGATACATATAATATTCATTGACTTCCCTAACCTTTTAAAGGCATCGCGCAATACATCTGTACCTCTGTACGTATATGCATCTGTACAGAAACCACTTATACATGAACTGCACTCTTTGCACTTATAAATTCTGTATATTAATAGATCTTGTATAATGATCAATAGTATTATCAGTATAAGTATATGTATACATGTATTTGTGTATAACATACATGTACTATAGATGTTTTTATTACATGCCTGTTTATTTTCCGGTGGAAATACACACAGATTGACATGCGCAAATACACCACGACAGATTAAAATTCCGTATCTATATGCGGTGTAAATACAAGATTGTGACGTCATACAGTGACGTACCCGGTTGGATGACGATATTAGTACTATTTACTATTAATAAAATGTAAACTCAATAAATTTTCGCTGCTCATAGATTGTATGTATGTAATAAAAGAAATATTATGTTGTGCGGTGGATAATAGAGTTCGTATTAACGACGCGTAGCGTGGGGAAATCCATATCTTAGCTCGACCTACGGTCTCGTAAGATATCGATTTTCCCACGCTACTTGTCGTGGAATACGAACTCATTTATCCACCCCACAACATAATATTCCGTATGTATTATTATGTCATGATGGTAATTTGTAATCATGTACGGACGAGAAACGTTTTGTTTAAGTAAAAAAAAAAAAGGTTTTGTTCTGTTCTGTTCTGTACCGTGTGACATACAAGCGCATAATTTAATCTGAGAATTTTGAAAGGTTGATTGATTTATCGGATTGGTCTGAATTCACGAGTAAGATCGATATATTTTAATTGACTGATACAAAAACATGTATCTGATCATTTACGTACATTTACATAAACAAGTCTATGTTAAACAGTTCTATTCCGTAGGGAATTAATGTAAATACATCAAAATGAAAAACTCTCTATAATTCAATATTTCGGCCATATAGCCTTTTTTCAGGTTATATTTAACAAAGATCACATCTTATGTTGCATCCATCTTGAAAGTATCGAACATGGAGTCTTCATGTTCAATTTTTTCAAGATGGATGCAACAAAGTATGTGATCTTTGTTAAATATAACCTGAAAAAGGCCTATGGCAGAAATATTGATTTATAGAGTGTTCTTATTTGTATCTATAAACAAATTTATACGTGAACATCAAATAGTAATCCGAAATAACTTGAAGTTTCCTGATTTAATATTACTCAAAAATAGCTTAAATATGCTAAATAAAAAAAACCTTAACCTTACGTGCTAAAACACAAAGCAGTATAGGAGAGTGTGAATATAACAATTGTTGAAAGATATATCTTGTTCTTTATTCATACTGTAAGAACACTTGTTGAAAGATATATCTTGTTCTATATTCATACTGTTTGGGCGATAAATATTACATGGTAACATCAATTTACATTTGCTGTCAGTCCTGGCCTTATAATGGCCGGTCAGTCCATGCAACAGACCTAGCCTCATAATGGCTGATTAGTCCATGCAACATACCTAGCATTATAATGGCCGGTCAGTCCATGCAACAGACCTAGCCTTATAATGGCCGATGAGTCCATGCAACAGACCTAGCCTCATAATGGCCGATCAGTCCATGCAACAGACCTAGCCTTATAATGGCCGATGAGTCCATGCAACAGACCTAGCCTCATAATGGCCGATCAGTCCATGCAGCAGACCTAGCCTTATAATGGCCGATGAGTCCATGCAGCAGACCTAGCCTTATAATGGCCGATGAGTCCATGCAACAGACCTAGCCTCATAATGGCCGATCAGTCCATGCAGCAGACCTAGCCTTATAATGGCCGATCAGTCCATGCAGCAGACCTAGCCTTATAATGGCCGATGGGTCCATGCAACAGACCTAGCCTCATAATGGCCGATCAGTCCATGCAGCAGACCTAGCCTTATAATGGCCGATGAGTCCATGCAACAGACCTAGCCTCATAATGGCCGATCAGTCCATGCAAGTGTAAATTGTTTAACTTAAGCGGATTGGTTCGTTAAAGTTTGACGAAATTGTTTGATTGGAGCTTAACGCCGTTGTTAACAGTATTGCAGTTGATTTTACATAGAACATGTGTATTGATTATAAACTTACATACAATGTTTCGAATCAAAATACAATAAATTCACAAATTAAAAAAATGCCCATTTCGTTCTATATAACATGTATGAATATAAACACATCGATTTAATACTTAATTTTTCTTTGCCGAATTTAACAAGCTAAACAATTAACAGCGGCCAGTTGACGTAACGTCTATTTTTCTGGCTCTCTCTCTCGCACCAGTACCCCCACACGACATTCTTCCTAGGAAACTAGCTACGTTCCCACAACAGATTAATTAGCCCATTGGTTAATTAACCCTTTCCCTCATACGACAATTCTGCAGCAGACGACTTTGAACATATTCTGTCATAAAATAGAAAATCTCTATAATTGAATGGATAACCTAGTGACTAAAAGTGGAAAACATTGTGGCAAAAGGAGAAATTGCTCGTTTTTTTGAGCAATTTCTTTTTTTGTCACTATGTTTTCAAAAAGCTGTCTACTACAGAGGCGTCAGAAAGCGTCTATATGAGGGAAAGGGTTAAAGACGAATGGCATTAATCGTAATTACCTTTGTCAATCAATGGAAATAATGAAAATGGCCGAGCCGGGATTCGAACTGACGACCCCCTAGATTTATAGTCCATTTGTGAGCCTCTATATTTGTTCAATGTTAACTTTTACCACTTTCAGGCGTATTTTGATATATTGATTGCGACCGTCTACATTCAATAGAGTGTTTAAAGGAGAAGTCGGAGAGGTATATAATGGGCAATTCGTATAAGTGCATTAGCACTTACGAGTACGTTGAGACTCATGAAAACATCAAGGTAAAACCATTATAATACACTGTGCTTTGATTAAGCCCCTGCTACGGTAAATTAGGCTTATATAAGGTTTTATTTATATGCCTACTAATGCTATAGGCTCATATTACCCAATTCACCGTCTATAACACATCAATGATATATCATATTTCGTAAATCCGTATTGAAGTTTGTTTATCAACTTCAATCCGACAGTTCTTGTATGACGTCCCAAATTCAGGGAGAATAACTTTAGTGATATTTAAAAAAAAGAAATTGGGATTGTCCATGTACATTTAATAGATTCAAGATTCAAATTCTTTATTTCGTAACGTAAACATACATGTTTCTTGTTACATCATAAGTGTATATACATTTTAGTTATATTTGGAGGGTGAACCAAACATCACATTAATTGGTGACGTCCATAAGGTTTTATTCCTAAACATACATGGGCATCATATGACAATTCGTTGTTTTTGTGATTTAAAACCTATAATTATTGTTCAAATAACAATAATTGCCGTTAATTATAGTTAATTAAAACATCCATATATAACATTTAAGTAATAAGAAGGTGTGAACGCATTATGTAATTATCTATAAGCATCGTAATTATAATTAACGGTAATTCCCTATTACAAATGACATCTGGCCGAGTTATCCGATTACAGTCTTTACTGTCCGCGGCTGATTACGTCACGTGATCAGAATAGTGGGTGGCATCACAGAGTTGACCCATGTTAACAATCTTATGTCAAACGTCTGATATCATTATTGTTTGAAAGGGTCACGTTTAATACTGGTCTTGACTTGGTTTCACAGTGTATATTTTCGTACATGTATATGACAGTGTGTGTATACCTGTACCACTGTCTGCTGGCACAGCTGGGCAACCTACTGTATGTATACATGTAATGTCAAATTACCGTAAATACATCCGCGACCATGCAGATCTAGAGATCAAATAGGCCCTAACAAAACTTTGTTTGCGTAGAAATGAGTGTATGCTATCACCAGAATGCATTGAATATATGACATTAAAATTATTATAAATGTGTATAGGATGCACTGTAAAAGTAGAGAATGCTAAACACCGGTTTTGTCCGGGCCCGATTTGGTCCAAACTGACGGTTACTATTTTCGCCTTGTGAATTATTTCTTGCATATTGTATTCCTATAAACGAACTTTTACCTTATGCTTTAATGGTATTAGTGTATCGTTATTCGTGTCATACGACTTTAGTACATCTATACATGGAAGAGACTTAAATAAGTAATTATAAAGATATAAATACGTCATCTCTCGCAAGTCGTTTTCCTAGAAATAGGTTCTCTATTGAATTGTGTTTTATACCCTTTTCGGATCATGCGAAAGACCTTTAAACATTGTAGTAACGGTTGCCCTCCTTGGCGCTCAGGGTCGAGGGGTTACCATTATGACTGAATGACCGACTGATTCAGGATGTAACTTACCAAGGTATGGCCGTGATATAACTGACACGTTGTTGAAAGCGGCGTAAAACACCAAACAATCAATCAATCATTTTATACCATTTTCAATGATTTTTGTTTCCAATCAAATCACGGCGTTTCCTGGATGAATAAATATTGCTGATGGTAGGTTTATCCTGGTACCAGAGTAACATATTGATGTCATATTAAAACGTGATATTTGTACTTATTTCCCAGTTCTGATGGTAGGTTTATCCTGGTACCAGAATAACATATTGATGTCATATTAAAACGTGATATTTGTACTTATTTCCCAGTTCTGATGGTAGGTTTATCCTGGTACCAGAGTAACATATTGATGTCATATTAAAACGTGATATTTGTACTTATTTCCCAGTTCTGATGGTAGGTTTATCCTGGTACCAGAGTAACATATTGATGTCATATTAAAACGTGATATTTGTACTTATTTCCCAGTTCTGATGGTAGGTTTATCCTGGTACCAGAGTAACATATTGATGTCATATTAAAACGTGATATTTGTACTTATTTCCCCAGTTCTGATGGTAGGTTTATCCTGGTACCAGAGTAACATATTGATGTAATATTAAAACGTGATATTTGTACTTATTTCCCAGTTCTGATGGTAGGTTTATCCTGGTACTAGAGTAACATATTGATGTCATATTAAAACGTGATATTTGTACTTATTTCCCAGTTTTGATGGTAGGTTTATCCTGGTACCAGAGTAACATATTGATGTCATATTAAAACGTGATATTTGTACTTATTTCCCAGTTCTGATGGTAGGTTTATCCTGGTACCAGAGTAACATATTGATGTAATATTAAAACGTGATATTTGTACTTATTTCCCAGTTCTGATGGTAGGTTTATCCTGGTACCAGAGTAACATATTGATGTCATATTAAAACGTGATATTTGTACTTATTTCCCAGTTCAGCTCTAACGGTTATTAATAGTAACCCTTTCAAATCTTCAGAAGACGACTTTGAAAACGTAGTGGCAAAAACCTGAAGATAGCTTAATTGTTAAATGAAGTTGAAAAACATTGTGGCCAAAGGAGAAATTGCTCATCATGAGCAATTTCACCTTTGACCACCTTGTTTTTTAAAAGTCGTCTGCTGCTATTGCGTCAAAATGCGTCAGCAGGTGGGAAAGGGTTTAAATGAAAATAATATATATATTTTGTTTCAGCCCATTAAAACGTGATATTTGTATATATTTCCCAGTTTAGCTTGTACGGTTATAAATATTAACCCTTTCCCACATACAACAAATCTGCAGAAGACGACTTTGAAAACGTAGTGGCAAAAACCTGAAAAATCTCCATAAAAGATAGCTTAATTGTTAAATAAAATTGAAAACATTTTGGCCAAAGGAGAAATTGCTCATCATTCAAAAGTCGTCTGCCGCTATTGCGTCAAAATGCGTCTGCAGGAGGGAAAGGGTTAAAATGAAAATAACATATATATTTTGTTTTAGCCTTTCCGATACTCGTAGGCTATCTGCGGTTCTTACTGCTGTATAAGAATACTATTGCAAGACAGCCTACCACTATCGTAAGGGCTAAAAGTTAAATTATTTTGTTATTAAATTTTTTATTATAACCAGAAGAGCTGAAAAAGAAAATGCTCATTATTTTTCTCACATTTTACTGTAAAATCAGTTTGTTACTCTGATTGGCTATGGACCATACAGTTAAAATGGTTGCAATGCGGTAAGTTTCCCTGTATGTCACGCGGGAG
The DNA here is from genome assembly GCA_031761405.1 of Serripes groenlandicus. Classification (NCBI taxonomy): domain Eukaryota; kingdom Metazoa; phylum Mollusca; class Bivalvia; order Cardiida; family Cardiidae; genus Serripes; species Serripes groenlandicus. The sequence continues at coordinate 41,821,423 of JASEVX010000013.1, forward strand.
ACCGGGGTTGCGATTTCCCATTGTTATGTCAGTTTCTTTGCCCGCCAAATGGTTGTATTGCCGAGAGCGAGGGTAAACAAACGAAACACTTCATCGTCATCCAATGCGCTCATGGTTGCGGGGAAAAAACATCACAAAAACAGAAATTAACAATTGCTTTACTGTAGTGCCGAGGGCGATGGTAAACAAAACAAAAATTGATTAGCTATGGACCAGACAGTTAAAATGGTTGCAATTCGGTAAGTTTCCCTGTATGTCACGCGGGAGACCAGGGGTGCGATTTCCCATTGTTATGTCAGTTTCTTTGCCCGCCAAATAGTTGTATTGCCGAGAGCGAGGGTAAACAAACGAAAACCTTCATCGTCATCCAAGGCGCTCATGGTTGCGGGGAAAAAACATCACAAAAACAGAAATTAACAATTGCTTTACTGTAGTCCCGAGGGCGATGGTAAACAAAACAAAAATTGATTAGCTATGGACCAGACAGTTAAAATGGTTGCAATGCGGTAAGTTTTCCCGTATGTCACAAGGGAGACCGGGGGTTCGTATGGGTTCGCTTCCCCATTGTTGGGTTAGTTCCTTTGCCCGTCAAGTTCATGTATTGCCGAGAGCGAAGGTAAACAAACGGAAAACTTCATCGTCATCCAATGCGCTCATGGTTGCGGGGAAAAACATCACAACAACAAAAATAACAATTGCTTTACTGTAGTGCCGAGGGGCGAGGGTAAACAAAACAAAAACTTCATCGTCATCCAAGGCGTCAATCGTTACGGGGGAAATACTACGACTGGTAATATGAACCGTTCCGCGAGAAAACCAACATTATAGCCTCTGCGTAATGTATCGACCCAGATCAGCCTGCGCAGTCCGCGCAGACTGATCTGGGCCGACACATTCCATCCCAGGGGGATAGAGGTATAGAGTAATGATTCCTGAAACAGAAAACCCACATGAGGCGAAAAGTGTAAGTCCGGGTAAGCCTGCGTGGCATGCTTATGCTGATCCGGGTCGATACTTTACGCAGAGTCCACAATGTTGGTTTTCTCGCGGGAAGGCTCGAATCTAAGTAAACTGTGCGATAAGACTGAAATGCTGATACTTGGTTCAATTAATTGATTGTTTGCTGTTGTTTGACGCCGCTATCAACAATGTTCCAGTTATAACACGGCGTTTTCTGTCCTGGGTTGTGGAAATGCAGCCAGTTGCTTGGGAAGATTGTTGTGTGGTGTGCTGGTGTGAGAAACCCAGGAAATGCATGAGTAGGTGAACTGGCCGCGGTGATATAACTGATAAATTGTTAAAAACGGCGTTAAACCCCAATCAATCAATCAATCAATCATGTCCTGGGTAAGTTACCAGTACTATTGGTCCATACTAGTTATCATGACACCTGTCAGTCAGTCGTATTGCTAACCATGCAACCGAAAAACGGATGAAAGCTGTATTAAACTCCATCAAAAAACTAACTTCAAATGCACGGATTCTCTTATTTTCCCGAGGATCCTATCCATATATATAGAGACCGTAACAACCACTCACTGGCAGTGATATCTCTCCGGAAGACAGTCCGCGCAGGCTGATCAGGGCCGACACATTTCGTCTCAGGGGCATAGAGGTATAGAGTAATGACACCTGAAACAGAAAATCCACAGGGGGCGAAATGTGTCTGCCCGTATTAGCCTGCGCGGCATGCTTAGGCTGATCCGGGTCGATACTTTACGCAGAGTCTACAATGTCGGTTTTCTCGAGGGACGGCTCGTTTGTCCTTTATGTATTGGTCGACTGACAAATTCTGTGCTTTTATTCATTCGTTCAATCGTTTGTTAGTATGTTCTTTCGTTTGTCCGTCCGAGTTCACGAAAGGACACTTGTTGGGTACTGTTGTCCTAAAGCCCACCCATTATCTTATTTGCCGAGGATCCTATCCATATATAAAGACCGTAACAACCACTGGCAGTGATATCTCTCCAGAAGACAAGTGTGCTAGAACAAAAAATGTTTTCTTAGCAATCGATTGTATTGCCTGTGACCTTTTATCTCCTCTGGTAAAGAGCTATAAAAGAGAGAAATTTATACCCCAAAGGAGGGAAATGTAAACGAATTTATTAACCCAAAGTAATTGTATTGAGCGGCACTAATTATATTATTTTGTTCTCTCCTTGCTATGTCTGTACTGATGATATTCATGTGAAACATGTTAAGATTTTCTACAGTGACTGCTCTTTTATATTGTACATGTAGGTCTATTATTTATCTGTTTGAGCCGTCCCGCCAGAAAACCAACATTATGGTCTCTGCGTAATTTATTGACACGGATTAGCCTGCGCAGTCCGCGCAGGCTGATCCGTGGCGACACATTCCGGCTCAGGGGCATAGAGGTATAAAGTAATGACTCCTGAAACAGACAATCTACATGATACGAAAAGTGTCTACCCGTATTAGCCTGCGCGGCATGCTTAGGCTGATCCGACTCGATACTTTACGCTGAGTCTACAATGTTGGTTTTCTCGCGGGATGGCTCGTTTCTCCTTTATATATTGGTCGACTGACGAGTTATGTGCTTTTATTCATTCGTCCAATCGTTTGTTAATATGTTCTTACGTTTGTCTGTCCGTTTGTTCGTTCTAAATTCGGTCGATTGGTTGATTCATTCCTTCATCTTAGTATCAGTGTTCTAACTTGTATGGGTAATCTGTGTTTATACTTTTGACGAAAAGGACTCCCAGATCTGATGACTGTCTATTTCTTTTTGTCTCAGATTGACCTTTGCGTCAGCCAATAAAATTGACGCCTTCAAAATCGTTAGGTAGCGACAGATAAGAAAACACAAATGCATAAACGTGACAAGAGATGGCCGCGTGTCACGATAGTTTAAGTACTACAGCATCAACCAGAATACATAACCATGTTTTTTCCAGACTTCGCCGCAACAGTAAATAAGTAAGTAAGTATTTTTGTATTAAAGTGACATGTGAATAACATATAATAAAAACATAATACAAAGCTTGTTGGAAAAACACCAGGCCTATGGGCCTATATGTCACTATATATAAAGGTTATGTATATGTACGTACGTTTATGTATACGTATCAGTTTGTGGAGTCTATATACATATATACATATATACACATCTATAATCATATCGATTGCCGAAGCTACAGAGTGTACAAGATGCAGTTATTGCATCCCTGAACAAAGACATCAATATTTCAGAGTTGTTAAGAGCTTTAGGAGGTATGTACTTTTGAAAGCAACGTGCTTTAACATATATCAGTATCCCACAAAAGATTCTGCCCAGGCAACTAGTTACCTGCCAATATTGACTATTATTCTATACCTAATTTATACGTCCAATCGTAGACGCTCATTCGAATCATGTGACCGTACAATATATTTCCGTATCGGGACGCACGCGCGTACAAAATAACCCGTATTTTTTTCGTATTGTACGATTCACAGGTCCCATGTTAAACCTATGATAAAGACCGAAACACGTGAAAAGGTTCCGAATGAAAGTCTGATTCGACAGGCGCTCTAGATAAAGCGTTACGATAAAGCTCCTGTTGTCACCGGATCATTATTGTCGTTTGCAAACAAGGAGTAACACTGAAACTAAAATGTTATCCGATTCTGAAATAGATGACTTTGTAATTGAACAGAAACCAAAAAACACTGTGAAAAAAACTAAAAGTGATGTAGGAATATTCAAAAGGTGGTTAGCGCAGGCCGTGCCGACAGAAGGTATAAAATAAAAAGGTCATTTAACATTATTCTGCACAATACAAAATATATTTTGGGGAAAAAGTCGAGGTATAGAATAAAAAGATCATTTAACAGTGTTCTGTACAATACGGAATATATTTGGACTCGTACACAGCTTGGAAAATCATATTGGACTCGCCTAGCGGCTCGTCCAATATGATTTTCCAAGCTGTGTTCTCGTCCAAATATATATCCGTATTGTACAGAACACTGTTAAATAACCTATAATTATTTGCCAATTGGTGGGAGACAATTGACGCAAATAACAATGTATTTTGTCTATTATCAACTCCTTCGCTGCCAACGGCGATTAATGGCTTTACAAACAATGTAGATTCAGTTGAGACAGCTCGTAACGAGCCGTATCTTCTGGAATCTGCATTGTTTGCTATTTAGACGTTACATTTTACCAAATTTCCTGTTGAACAAAAAATGGAGTGGTCCAATTTTCAACATGGACGAGTTGACTTTATGCAATTCGGCAATGAAAGAGTTAAAAAGAATCAATGGTCGATCCTGTTCATCAGTTATTCCGTTATATCGCGGTGTTTCTACGGTAAATCTAAAGTGCTACTGGTCAATTTACCCTGACACCAGCGAGTCAGTAGTAATGCAAACGCAACAATCCTGAGCACAACGGAGGGAAAGCCATTACTACCATTGTTAAAGTCGTTGATTGCGACCACCTTTTGCAACCGGCTTTCAACAGTTATTCCGTTATATCGCGGTGTTTCTACGGTAAATCTAAAGTGCTACTGGTCAATTTACACTTACACCAGCGAGTCAGTCGTAATGCAAACGCAACAAATCCTGAGCACAACGGAGGGAAAGCCATTACTACCATTGATAAAGTCGTTGATCGCGACCACCTTTTGCAACCGGCTTTCAACAGTTTTTCCGTTATATCGCGGTGTTTCTACTGTAAATTTACAGTGCTACTGGTCAATTAACCCTTACACCAGCGAGTCAGTCGTAATGCAAACGCGACAATCCTGAGCACAGCCGTTGGAACTACCATTTTTAAAGTCGTTGACCTTTTGCACCCGACTTCAACAGTTGTTCCGTTATATAGCGGTGTACCTACGGTAAATGTACAGTACTATTGGTCAATTTACCTCGGCACCACCGAGTCAGTCGTAATGCAAACGTGACAATCCTGAGAAAAACGGAGGGAAAGCCATTACTACCATTGTTAAAGTCGTTGGTCGCGACCACCTTTTGCAACCGACTTTCAGCAGTTGTTCCGTTATATCACGGTCAATTTACAGTACTACCACCCTTTTGCACCCGAGCTGAACGCTATATAGACTTCTTTGTACCGTGTATTTGAGACATTTTCACACCGTTCTAGTTTTGTCGCAATAGTAATATTTTTGCAATCGTAATTCAGTCAAGAATGTTTTGCACTATTTTTTTGGTGTACTGATTTTTTGTTTGCTCCGTCATTTTCATCACGTGACTTAGAATGTAGCTATACTTATGGTATCCTTCCTATCGCAAGTGTGCTAAATATAGCTGATGTTTGAGACAAAATGGTAACATTCTATTAGTAGAGTCTGTTCCCGACGTCTGTTAACCCTAATTAAGCCAATTCATTGTTCCCACCAGAGTTTTCAAATGTATCGTAGATAACCTTAATTAACCCTTTTCCATCGTGTAGACGCTTTCCGACGCCTCTGAAGCAGACTTGCCACTATGATTTAAACTCTTTTCAATAAGCATATTATCGTTTATAGAGATTTCCTATATTTTGGACTTGATAATTTCAAAGTCGTCTGCTGCAGATTGATTGCATGTGGGGAAAGGGTTAAATTATATGTCAGTGGGTCAATAGTTCAACGTTTCTCTACAAGCCTGTTGGTCAAATTACCCCCAAATACATCCGCTGTCATGTCAAATAGTCCCTAAAAAAAAATGTTAAACGTCGGACAGAATGTTGGCCGAGATGTTGTTCGAACTCACGACCCGTGGATTGGGAGCCTTCGTCGTTACCGAGGACTGAGCTACCGGGACTCGGCACATACTCACTGAGCCGTCCCGCGAGAAAACCAACAATATGGCCTCTGCGTAATGTATCGACCCAGATCAACCTGCGCAGACTGATCCGTGTCGACACATTCCGTCTCCGGGGGACAGAGGTATAGAGTAATGATTCCTGAAACAGAAAATCCACAGGAGGCGAAAAGTGGCTGTCCGGGTTAGCCTGCGCGGCATGCTTAGGCTGATCCGGGTCGCTACTTTACGCAAAGTCCACACTGTTGGTTTTCTCGCGGGAAGGCTCAACTAATGAAGTGTCATAAACATTAGACGTATTCTATAAATAGCGTCGGTTCAATAGGTATTTTGATCCATATGGCTATGTTGGGGTTCTATTAATAAACATCTTTTTATAATATGACAACTATATTGTATCTCACGTGCTTGCTTTTTTGACCCCTATATATCCATTAAACACGTAACTGATAACCAGATCAAGGAATGCTAGAAACAAGTAGGATTTGGGGAAGGGTCCTAGGACTGTTTATGTACTGTTTTCTAGAAATGCTATTGCATCCTATGTTATGAAAGCTCAATTGAATGAAGGATAAAACAAGGCAAACATGAAATGTGCCTCTTATCTATGCATCTGCAATATATTTGAGTCGTTCCACGAGAAAACTAACATTGTGGACTCTGCGTAAAGTATCGACACGGATCTGCCTATGTAGGCCGCGCAGGCTAACCAGGATAGACACATTTCGCCCCCTGTGGTTTTTCTGTTTCGGGAATCATTACTCTATACCTTTATCCCCCTGAAAATGAATGTGTCGGCCCGGATCAGTCTGCGCGGACTGATCTTGGTCGATACATTACGCAGATGCCATAATGTTGGTTTTCTCGCGGGACGGCTCATTTGATGAACAACTATTTGCATGTCATTCTTTTCCAAACATTGTGTGTGTCTTTCAATGTTTGCATGTCTTAATTGATTGCAATAAAATGTTTTCATCGTGTGTTTTGATAGAGGTTTTGGTGTGAATAATTGGGGGAAACTTCACGCCTTATCAGTGGACAGATGCATTCATTTCTTGTCTTCTATTATAAAGGTACACCGTTTGGATTATTGCTCGTGTTAATCACAGTAATGTCGTGTTTCGTTACGACTAACCCTTTCAGCGCCGAATTGTTTAAAGTAGACTCTTCCATGTTCAAAATCGGGTGTGTCCATTTATCAATTTTTGAAAGTTTTGGACTATTTCTGTAACTAAAAGGCAAACAATGCTGATTTCAGGTGAGACAGCTCGTCACGAGCTGACTCACCTGAATCTGCATTGTTTTCAAAAACCTCAATATTGCCTGTAGCGCTAAAAGAGTTAAACTAATGTTTATGATATTTCATTTGTAAGTTAGCCGAGCCCCGGTAGCTCAGTCGGATAAGACGCGGGCTGTTTACCCGAGGGTCGTGAGTTCGAACCCCAGCTCGGCCAACATTCTATTCTGATGAGACCAGAGTTCAATCCTCTGTCAGGTCATACCCAAATACATTAAACCTTTCCCACATATAGACGCTTTCTGACGCCTCTCCAGCAGACGACTTTTGAAAACAGTGTGTCAAAAGGAGAAATCGCTCATGATAAGCAATTTCACTTTTTGCCACAATGTTTTCAATCCTATTCACTTATTATAATTGCATTTATAGAGTTATTCCATATTTTAATATAGCTGTTAATCAAAGTCGTCTGTTACAGATATAGTGTATGAGGAAACGTGTTAAGAACGGCTGTAATGGTTTCCCTACAACGTTCTTAGGGTTTTGGGTCTTGCATAAAACGACTGTCGTGCTGGCATCAGGATTAAATTTACCGATAGTACGGTTTATTTACCCCACGAAACGCCGTGATATAACTGAAATACTGTTGTTGAGAGCGGTGATAAATAGCATACGATCAAACACGTAGCCGCATGTTCTGCAGCTGACGGCTTTTGAAAATATTGTGACATAAGAAGAAATTGTTCATTCGAGCGAGTTCTCCTTTTCACATGTCCTGCAGCAGTTTTCTTGTGAAAACATCTTCTCCTGCATTGTTTCATTGAGGTGAGAAGTCAGAGATATACTTTGCCTATATTTGCTGTCAGCCCCAGCATTTTATGCGTTCATATGTAGATATTGCAAGGCTGTTTTGTGCTGTCGGATGCCTAAAAGGTTTAGGAAGATCAAGTTCAGCGAAGGCTTCCTACCATAAATATGCACGGTAAACGTGTACGTTTTTGAGGACATGGAATAAACTCTTCAAAACAACATGCGCTAATGGTGAGACTTTGTATGGCTACGTTCTTGAGGACATGAAATAAACTCTAGATAATGAGCATTTTTTATGCTCTGAAATACTTATTTAACCTCCAAAACCTATGTTGTGGGTACTCAAAAGAATCGTCACATTGAGACGATTCCTTTGAGTACCCACAACATAGGTCTTAATAAGTGCTTAGAGAGATAGCATATAAGAAAGACCTATTTACTCCTTCTTATTTAGTCCTCTGTTAAATACACCCCTTTTGTATAGTCCATGTTCTAGTCCAAACTCATTAAAGACAAAGATGCTGTGGGTTACAGACAGAGTAAACAAAAAAAGAAATCTTGATATATTTGCCAACATACGCCGTTTGAAAACATTCATTGATGGTAAAAGTTGCCACGAAACCATGCCTTAGTTTTACTTTTTTTGTTTTGTTTTTGTTTTGCTATCATTTTTGTTAAATTAACCCTTTCCCACATACAGACGCTTTCTGACGCCTCTGCAGCAGACGACCTTTGAAAACCTTAAGGCAAAAGGAGAAATTGATCATAATGAGCAATTTCTCCTTTTGCCACAATGTTTACAGTTCTATTTGATAGTAAAACCCTTATTTAAGGAGATTGTTCACGGTTTTGGCAACACGTTTTCGAAATTGACTGCCGTAGATTTGTCGTATGTGGGAAAGGGACAAACAGGGGGTATAACATTCGAAAAAATAAACTGGGTAGTTGTGTGATATTAAAAGAAAGTAAAGGTTTCTGTTATTTTCTTTGAGGATGATCATTTTGAAGGGTCTATATAACATAATATAAGGTTATTAAATTATGTAAATTCCGTTTTCCCATCGGAGTCTCATATCTAATGTTGAATCAGTAAGTTAATTCTAGAATAATTCAGTCTTTTACCCTTTCCAAGTCTCGTATCTAATGTTAAATCAGGAAGTCAATTCTAGAATAATTCAGTCGTGTTTCCCTTTCCCCAAAGTACCACTAATCTGCAAAATCAGACATCTCTGCAAAAGTATGGAAAATCGCTTTAAATGAAACTACATTATTAGTATAGAGTTGACAACATTGTGACGAAAGGAGAAATTGCTCATTATGAGTAATAATTTCTCCTTTTTGCCACAATATTTTCACAATACGTCTACTTCAGGTGCATCAAAAATGAGTCTGTTAAGGGTTAACGCTTTCCCTCATAAGACAATTCTGCATCAGACGACTTTGAACATATTTTGTCAAAAAATAGAAAATCTCTATAATTTAATGGATAACCTATTACTAAAAGTGGAAATCATTGTGGCAAAAGGAGAAATTGCTCGTTCTGAGCAATTTCTTCTTTTGTCAGTATGTTTTCAAAAAGCCAACTGCTGCAGAGGCGTCAAAATGCGTCTATAAGTGGGAAAAGGGTTAAACTATTTCCACGAGAGGACCGACTTAAAAAGAGAAGTTACAAAGAAATATTCGAATCAGTTGAAATGCTAACCACACACGACTCATTCGGAATACCTTGGTGATGAATTCTTCACCAAATGAAGGATTACGGAATTACCCGAGGAGTTCCGAAATCCGACGACCCTGATTTCGAATGAGGGAAGTTAACAGCTACCATTTTTAATCCCTTCCGAGATACAACAAATCTGCAGCAGACGACAATGAAATGATCTTGGGACAATATGGAAGAAATCTTTATATTAAAGTTTTAGTTATAGAGTGTAGTTGAGAACAATGTGACACAAGGAGGAATTGCTTATTAAGTGAAATAACTTCTAAAGCTTTCTGATGCAGGTGCTTCAAAATGCATCTGCAAGTTGGAAAAGGTGAATTGATTGATAAGGGTTTAACGCCGTTTTCAATAATTCTTCAGTCATATCACGGCGACCAGTTCACCTACTCATGCGTTTCCTGGTTTTCCCCACACCAGTACACCACACAACATACTTTCCAAGCAACTGGCTGCTTTTTCACATAGACTGTTAAACAGCCCATTGGTGAAAGACGAATGACGCATGTCGAAGTGACTTTTGTCAAACCTCGGAAAGAATGTTAGCCTAGCTGGGATTCGAACTCAAAACCACTGGATTGACAGCCCTCGTCGCTACCGACTGAGCTACCGGTACTCGGCTTGGAAAGTGTGAAACTATTTCCCTTATAGGGAAGATATTGAGAAGAGAAGTTACAAAGATATATTTGAGTCACTCGAACTGATAACCCTGTTCGCAAATGAGGAAAGTGAATTACTACACTTATTAATGCAATTTCATATGACCCGGTCCGGGGATCGAACGCGCGACCACTTGCACCCGAGGCAGACGTTCAACCACTACACCTTCAAGGTGGCTAGTCTTCCATATGAGTTCTTAGAAGAATCTTTTTTTTTTTTTTTCATTGTCACAGTTTGACCAAATACAGACACTTCAACATAAAGCTGTCACTAGAGATTAAGTTCTATTCAGCCGTTGCTAGAATAAAAGTGAGTGCCGGTGCGTGAAAATCTCACCTACGAAAGATAGAGGTGCACTGTATTTCTAAAGTGTTCGCGCACCTGCGATAACTTCGCTCCTAGCAACAAATGCATATCCAGAGAACTTGATGAGATGAATATATACATTCCATGTTCTAATGTCCTCGATCAAACCTTAACCCTATCCCACATACACATTAATCTGCAGCAGACGACTTTTAACCCTTTCCCTCATACGACAATTCTGCAGCAGACGACTTTGAACGTATTTTGTCAAAACATAGAAAATCTCCATAAGTGAATGGATAACCTATGACAAAACGTGGAAAACATTGTGGCAAAAGGAGATATTGTGACTATTGATTAGATTTTACATCATTGCGGTAAATGGAAAAATTGATCATTTGAGAAATTTTACTTTCGCCACAATTATTTCAAAAGTCGACTGATGCAGAGGCGTCAGAAAGCGTCTACATGTTGTAAAGGGAAACCTACTATAAATAAAACATATTGAATGAAGTTGAAAGCATTATGACATAAAAGGCGAAGAGAAGCGATCTTAGACAGCTTGACTCGTTCGAGATAAATATGTTAACGATATATTCGAGATATCGCGCGTTCGAGCTATCGTAAATCCACTTAACTTAATAAGTATGAATAAACATGTAAAGACTCAAGGATAACTGGTGACAGGAATTGCACAACGATAAGGAATAAACGTGTACAGACTCAAGGATAACTGGTGGCAGGAATTGCACAACGATAAGGAATAAATGTGTACAGACTCAAGGATAACTGGTGACAGGAATTGCACAACGATAAGGAATAAACGTGTACAGACTCAAGGATAACTGGTGGCAGGAATTGCACAACGATAAGGAATAAACGTGTACAGACTCAAGGATAACTGGTGGCAGGAATTGCACAACGATAAGGAATAAACGTGTACAGACTCAAAGATAACTGGTGACAGGAATTGCACAACGATAAGGAATAAACGTGTACAGACTCAAGGATAACTGGTGACAGGAATTGCACAACGATAAGGAATAAACGTGTAAAGACTCAAGGATAACTGGTGGCAGGAATTGCACAACGATAAGGAATAAACGTGTACAGACTCAAGGATAACTGGTGGCAGGAATTGCACAACGATACGGAATAAAAAGAGAACTTCTGCTCGAAAAATCCAAAACCATTCGTAAACAAAATCAGTTCAAAAATAAGGTTTCTTTGTGCTTAAAGGGGATACTTGTGTATTATCACCCCAAGAATAGTGTTAGGGTATTTTTTTTACAAAGGTTAATCACCTCGCCATAAAGTATTTATAAGCGTTTAATCATTTTACTTGGTAAACAATGGAAATTTAGTTCTGAGCAATGGCACCTAAATTTCCATTGTTTACAAAGGGGTCAAAATTGCACCCAAACCAAGGATTTCAAAATAGGTTTTTAGTTACAACCGTTTCACGCCAAGCCCTCGATATGTATGGGGAGTCACACAAAAACCGATCTTTGGAGGTTTTTAAATAAAATGGTTATTATCATCAATATTCGGATCTCTAGATAAGGGGCATTTTCAATGTTTTAAAATGCTTTTTCGAACTCAAAAACCTCTGTTGTAGTTACTCAAAATAATCGTCTCAGTGAGATTACTCGTTTTGGGCATTTTGGGTTTTTAATGTGTTCATCTTTCTTCAGTTTTTATTACTCTTTGTTGAAATTTTCCTTCAGGTTTACAGGATGGTAGGTTAACTTTGATAAACAAAAAAGATCAGTGTTTTGCTATAAAAAGTAAATATCATATCATGTAAATAACTAGTATTGACTAAGAAGGCACTTATTTAAAAAAAAAAACGCAATTGTCTTCAATAGAAATATTTTTGTTTAAGAACAGGGGAGTAGCGTGGCTAAATCATTATGTCCAAATACCCTAAATGACATTGCAAAATGATACTAGTCATGACTAAGAAGGCACTAATTTAACAAATGATTGATTGATTGATTGATTTGGGTTTAACGCCGTTTTTAACAATTTCTCAGTTATATCACGGCGGCCAGTTCACCTACTCATGCATTTCCTGGTTTTCTCACACCAGTACTTCACACAACAATCTTCCCAAAGCAACGTGCTGCTTTTCCACATAGACTTAGCCCATTGGTAGAAGACGAATGACGCATGTCGCATTGACTTTTGTCAATACTAACAAAAAACCCGCAGTTCTCTTCAATAGAAAATAGAAATAGATAGTAGAAGACTTACGTTAAACAAGCCTCGTCATATTTCTGTTTAGATCAGGGGGCGTAGCGTGGTCAAAACAGTATGTGCAATCCCTAATGATATTGCAACCTGATACTAGTAATGACTAAGAAGGCACTAATGTAAGAAAACGCATTGAAAATAGAAAATAGAAATAGAAAATTAAAGTGTACGTAAATCGAACCTCGCCTGTCATTAGATAGATGAGGGGCGTAGCGTGGTCCAAACAGTATGTCCAATACCCAACGATAGTGAACCTGATACTAGTAATGACTAAGAAGGATGAAAATAGAAAATAATAAAATGAATAAAAGATGTACGTATATCAAGCGTCGCCTGTCATTAGATAGATCAGGGACGTAGCGTGGTCAAATCATTATGCCCTGCCCAATCCTCAATGAAATTGCAATCTGATACAAGAAGGCACTAATTTAAATAACGCTTTCCCACTTGTAGACGCATTTCAACGCATCTGTTGCAGACGACTTTTTAAAACATTGTGGCAAAAAGGAGTAATTGCTCATTATGAGCAATTTCTCCTTTTGCCACAACGTTTTAAACACAATTCAATTACTATTCTTTAATTTAGAGAGAGAGATTCCCCACGTTTGACAAAAGGGTTTTCAAAGTCGTCTGCTACAGATTTGTTATATGTTGGAAAGGGGATAAACGAGCAATTGAAATGAAGATGTACGTCAATTAAGCCTCGCATTGCCAGTACTTCCGGAATCACGGAAATCGAACGACCTTTCCTGTGTAAATTACCAGTACAACTGGTAATTTATGTAATGAATACCAGCCTTTCAGTCGTAAAAGCCATGAGCGAGGGGGTAAAGAAGGGAAGTCACTCTGACCATTTTAAAGTTACCGGTATTGACCCGACATTGAGATCAAAAACCCTGGTCTGGTGTCCAGTTCTCGAAATGTACGCGGGTCTAACCTTTACGACACTGAGGCCGGGAAACAAAACCCTCTTTTTTCGTCCGATTCCACTTAACTCTTTCAGCGCCAATGGCAATATTGAGCTTTTCGCAAACAATGCAGATTCGGGTGAGTCAGCTCGTAACGATCTGTCTCACCTGAAATATGCATTGTTTGGCTGTGAGTTACAAAAATATTCCAAAAATCCTATAACATGAAAATAGAGTCGTCCGAGTTTGAAAATGGAAGAGTCTACTTTAAACAATTTCGGCGCTGAAAGGGTTAAAAACAAACCGTCCAAGTTAGAATTTCGTGTAACGGGATTCGTTTGGTGGCTTCACTACAATTAAATGCTTAAGTTCCGATCTCTTTATGTAGAATCCCGGGGCTTGTTTTATTACACTTTAATGTGGGCACCACTTATTTCAAAATTTCGTTTTATCCATTTTTTGTTCTTTGAACCTAACTGAGTACTAAAGACCACACGTGCTATGTGCTTGGAAATGTGAATTCCAGTTTAACATGCATTTTGCTTTTTTTTTTTTTTTTTTTTTTTTTTTTACTTCGGTGGGGTAGTAGAAGAGCGTTTCACCTCGCATGCAGGAGGTCGCTCGTTCGATTCTTGGCCGATTCATATATACCAAAGACTAGTAGTTAACAGATTTACCCCCTTGGCGCTAATGATTGTAGTGTTAGTAGTATGACTGACTCGCTGGTGTCTGGATAGTACGTACCAATACTTGTAGAGCTCCAGATAAGTGGCTTTTTGCATGTTCTACTAATATCCTTATTTGACCCTCTAACCCTATGTTGTGGGTACTAAAAAGAATCGTCTTTAATAATAAGAGAGAAATTGTGAGAAAAAGAGCTGAATATCCCCTCCTTATATGAATCTCTGCCAGTAGTACTGGTTTATTATTTACACAGGAAACATCGTGATATAACAGAACAATGTGAAAATGCGGCGTAATATACCACACGCAAATATGCTTTTCTTACATATAAAGGAAAACGAAATTGACATGGCATCTTGAAAGTTTGAAAATATATTTTTTAAAAAAAATTGAAACTGTTTGTTTTGAGCATACCTTTTGCCTTTCGCATTATCATGGCTTTCGACTGCTGAAAACGTGTCGTCTATGCGAGAGAAAACGGTTCACCCTTTTCCCACATGTAAACGAAAGTTGACGCCTCTCGCAGCAGACAAAATTTGAAATAATTGAGACAAAAGGAATAAATGGATCCCGAAGTGCAATTCCAATGAATTATATTTTCATTTATTGAAAAATGTCCATATTTTTTGTCTTGATGCGTTCTTCAACAATTGCTGTACAGCTATTGTATGTGGGAATTGGTTAACGAGGGGAAAATCTCTATAAAAGCAGTGACGCACAAACTGTGAGTAATAACCGCGCTAAATGGTATAACATTGCTTTGACATTTAACCCTTTCTCACAAACACCAAATCTGCAGCAGCCGACTTTGAAAATACACGTATCTCGGCATAGTTATGATAACTCTGTAAATGAAAGTATAATTATTGAAAAGCGTTTAAAGCATTTTAGCAAAGGGATAAAATTGTCATCATAAGCAACACTCGTCCGTTTGTTCTAAGGAGCATTACTGATTTATTATTAAAGTCAGACTTATGTGACTTGAAAGAGACATGCGTATTGTTCCTAGGAACATGTGTACTAAGTTTCATTTGAAAATGTTGAACGTTTTTTTTTAGTTATGAGGTAAGGTTAAAGTCTTGTGTCACACTAGCGCGTCTTTTTGTCTTAACTTTTTCAGCGCCAAAGGCAATATTGCGGTTTTTGCAAACAATACTGATTCAGATGAGTCAGCTCATAACGAGCTGTCTCACCTGAAATCAGCATTGTTTGCCTTTTATTCATCAAACTCGTCCACAATTGTATTACAAAAGAAATGAAGACGCCCGATTCTGAACATAGAACAGTCTACTTTAAACAATTCGGCGCTGAAAGAGTTAAACAAAAACAGAGGAGTAAAAAAATGGGGACCGTGAAAAATGACACTGTGATGAAAGAATATTTTCTCTTTGTAAGAAATTCCCCTCTGTGTTTGTCACAATATTTACAAAAGGCATCTGCAACAGCCTTCCCCTCAACCATTTCCTTCATATAGACGCTTTGTAAAACAATTGCCACAATGTTGTTATTGTTTTTGTAAACTTTATTCAATAAGTGTTCTGTCATGTATAGAGAGTTACCATATTTTGTTTAACTCTTTCAGCGCCAAAGGCAATATTGAGCTTTTTGCAAACAATACAGATTCAGGTGAGACTGTCTCACCTGAAATCTGCATTGTTTGGCTGTAAGTTATAAAGATATTCCAAAAATCCTATAACATGAAAATAGTTTCGTCCGAATTTGAACATGGAAGAGTCTACTTTAAACAATTCGGCGCTGAAAGGGTTAAATGATTTCAAACTCGTCTACTGAAGATGTTGTATATGAAAAAGGGTAACTAGTATAGTCGTTTCTCAATCCATACTGTTTTAACATTAGGTTTTGTGTGCCTTTTGTATACCAAAAGATCCGAGGAAAACGCTGCAATATATCGAAGATTAAATTAAATTTAAAACACAAAGTTGTAAAACATTGTGTGTAACGGAGAGAGTGCTTGTTTTCCGCAATGTCTCAAATTCCGGCAATGTTTTTTTGTATTTTTATGTTTTAAATAAGTCTCCTGCAGAAACGTCTAAAGCGGGAGAGGATTAAAACTTCTGAAACTCTCTATTAATAATTCAGTTGTATTTGTAGATAAATCGTCTCTATGAAAGATTTAATGACATTTACTGTAATTACGTGCATTGTTCGTTTTTGTGACAACACATGTGGCCATGTAATAAACACTTTTCCAATAACACCATTTTGAGGCATCTGTAACAAACAGTTTTGAAAACATTGTGACAAAAGGATAAATTGCTCGTAACGAGCAATTTCTCCTTTTATCACAATGTTTTCAGCTTTAATTAATTAGTTTAAGTTTAATTAAAGATGTTTCCATAGTTTTGCCTAAACGTTTTCAAAGTCGTCTCCTTCACAATCTGTTGTATTTTGGAAAATGTTAAAAACGTGTAAAATGAAGAGTGTCTATGTCTTTTATCTCATTACGTTAAATGGGGTCCAATTCCACCAGCCTTACTTGCACTAGTAGTTCACTTACAACGTAAATACTTGAAAAGCATATTACATTATTTTGTCTCCCTAATAGTTAAACAAGAGCACCGCGTACGGCAAAGACGCTGAGCTAAACAAAAAACCTTAACTGACGACCACGCCGACGCCGCCAACAAAAAACCGAACCACTACGCCGACGACGACGCCAGGGTCATGACAATAGCTCTCGTTTTTTCAAAAGTTGAGCTAAAAAGAAATGAACGGTGAAACACCAGTGGTGGAAATGTATTTTAGTAAATAAAAAAGTTGACATAAACAGTTTCTACCTTGCAGACAAACAATACTTGTTAAGAAATGAAATATTTTAGCATCTGTATTATGGAAACAAAAATGATGACATAGGCTTTTAGGATACAATACCCCCCCAAAAAAACTTCTTTGTATTCATGTAAATCGACCAGTTTCAGTCCTCAATTGTCGCACTTTCTAAGCGTTTCTCATGTAGAACACCATATATCATTTAAAAGAGTTACCTCCTAGCTGTAAAACAATCCAAAGAAAATGTGGGGTCATGCATTATGCTAGAAAGAAATGGTAACCGTCATTTTCGACCAAATCGGGCCCGGACAAAACCGGTGTTTAGCATTCTCTACTTTCACTTTCAAACAAGGTCAAAATACTAAAAGTGATCAAATCAATCATTTCCAGTGTATCCTATACACATTCACAATGCATTTAATCTCAATGTCATATATTCAAAACAGTCTGGTGATGGTTTCTACGCAATCAAAGTTTGTTTAGGGACTATAGTACTGTAGATCAGCAAGTCAGCTGATGTATTTAGTGTAATTTGACCTTTACGTATTTAAGTATTTCTTACCGCTACGATGGTGGAATTTTACCCTGGTGTACAAACTATTACGCGGCTTAATAGTAGTACTACTTCACAATTCATTTATTTTGTAATAAACTGTCTTAAAAGTCTTTCAAACGTCGTAAAACGTATACCAATGGAAAATGTCCGGGATATTCTTTTATTTTTTGTTTTAATTGGAGTTTTAAGCGTTTTTAACATGATTTCAGTTATATTACGACCCAACAAAACGTTTTCATGATCCCTGGGTATATAAACGAGTACTAGGCTAGGAAATGTAACTTGTCCAATGGCACTTCGCCATGACCGCTGCACGTAAAATCTTATTCATATGTTTAGAGTGAAATTATTAGTCGCCGGGCAGAAGCCCGCGACTTCTATTTTTAATAGCTTTTCGGAAATCACATGGGAGGGCGGCTTATTATTAGAAAGAAACAAATCTAGATGATTTGAACATATTACAATTGTGGCTGTTTACGAACACTAATAAATGACACATCTAAAATGAAATAAATATTCCGATTTTTTAATGTTTGCAGTTTTTTTTATTTCACTCGCATTTAAGTTTTTTGTCTTATTTACGAAGACAAAAGTGGTCCCTTCAAGACGTGAACCAACACCCCCTAATGCAGACTCTTATGTGTCATCATTGAGGTCAATTTCGGATTCTCCTTTTAATAGCAATTTTAACTTACTAAATGTTGTTTTCATGTTCAAAGAGATGTCTTGATTTGTGTAGAATTCATTTAATAATGTTAATCCATGAATATCTAAAGTAGGAACTGTTTCTAAGCTAAATATAGACCCTATTCTGTTGTGTAGGTTCGTGACCTTTAACATCGATTTTCGCGCATGCGCATTTCGATATGAAAAAGCGAGTGATATTATTTTATTTTAGACAAGTACAAGACGAATGTTTGACGCAAAGCGTCAAAGAGAAGCCGCAATATTTCGTTGTACATGTAGAAATAAGAAAAAAAGAACATTTTTAAATCCACAAACAATAGAACAATTTAAACTGTAGACGGTAATGCTGATATATTTCTCCTTTTGAAGACTTTTGTTTTCTTCAAATTACCTCCCTTTAAAGCAATACCAGGATATTTACCTTGTGATTCGAATAAGATTGACAAACATTGAAATTATATGAATGAATACTATTATTTAAATAAGTAACAACAGCAAAATTAAATTTAAGCCAAGATAAATGTGTACACATTTCGTTAATTTTGTATAGATACCCTAATGTATAGGTATGCATATAAAATTTATAAGCAAATGTTTTCATTTCAACGTTCCTTATGTTTGAATAGACTAAGGAAAGTCAAGAATACATAAATAAATCAATGCAGTCTTTTCCGGCGACATTGATGCCTTGCATCAACTTTCTCTTGTACTTGGCTTTGTTTGCTTCTCTGAAAGGTGCTTAACGCTGTATTCCAACATCAGTTCAGTTAAATCACGGCGACAGTTCACTTATTCATGATCCCTGGGTAAACAAACCAGTACTAGGCTAGAAAAAAAAAATGTGCCTTGCCCAAGGGCACTCCACCATGACCATCGTGTCGCGACTGGGGGTCAAACCCGGGACACACGGTTTCGAAATCCCCAACGCTAACCACTCGACCACGGCGGATACCTAGTTTAGTTATATCACCGCGTTCCAAGACTATAGGAGTTGTTTTTTCCCGACACTGATAAATCGGTCGTAATGGTATTCCCGCAATATTTACATCACGAGCCAGAATAAATTGTTTGTACGGAGTTTTACGCCGCTATCAACATATTTTGCATTTAAATCACGACGTTTCCTGGGTAATTTACCAGTACTACTGGTCCATTCATCACGACACCAGTCAATCAGTCGTAATGATAACCCCACAAAGGGAAAGCCATTACTATACCAATGTTCTCGTCTTTGGTATGACCCGGCCGGGGATCGGACCCGCGACCCCTGGCACCCGAGATGGACGCTCTACGAATACTCCACCGTGACCGGGTATCTTCACCAGAATAGTATAAGCCTCTGTAGATAGGGATCAGCAGAGGTCAAAATACAGCCAACTTCACTCTATAATGTTAATAGGCCAAAACGTTACAGGTGGTTCTCCTGCTATACTTGCAGGCGCATGTTTACGCATCTACAGAAAAACGGCCCGTGAAAACATGCTGGCAAAAGGAGAAATTGCTCATAAAGAGCAATTTCTCCATATGCCGCAATGTTTCCAACTATATACAATAATTCTGCTGTCATTTAAACTTTAAAGAGATTTTCCATATTTTTGCCAACACTATCATTTCAAAACCATCTGCTGCAGGTTTGTTTGTATGTGGGATAAAGGGGTAAAGGGTATCACGGTCAAATAGTTATCAGGGAAAATTGCCGATATCTCATATTTACCCTTTGCTACTTGCACGCTGATTGAGACACATCTTCAACAGAAAACCTTTGAACACATTGTGGCAAAAAGGGAAATCGCTCATGATGAGTAATTTCTTCCCTTGCCAATATGTTGTCAACTCTATTAGACAATTATATTCTCATTCACAGACAATTTGGATCTGTTAGCCAAGATACGTTTTTTTTCCCCCAATATCGTCTGCCGTATTTTTGTTGCATGTGTGAAAAGATTAACGTGTTTGTACTGATAAATTGGCGATCGGTTATCGATGAGAAATCAATATGTTATCTCTATCATTACATGACAGCAGGTGATCGAACAATTAGCCTGAATATCAGGTTGCTTGTTCGTAAATTCCGATGTTCGGCCGATAAGAACAAAAACAAATCTGGAAAGCGCTGTATTTACTATTTACCTGTTGGTTGTTTTGCGTTTTGTTTAACGCCGCTATCAACAATATTTCATGTATATCACGGCGTTTCCTGGGTAAGTAACCAGTGGTCCGTTTATCCTGACACCAGCGAGAAAGTCGTAATGTTACTTACTTCTACAATCCTAAGCGCAAAGGATGGAAAGTCGTCACTACCATTGTTTAAAGTATTTGATCAATATGACCCGGCCTGGGTTTGGACCCGCGACCTCCCGCACCGAGTCGAACGTTCTTCCACTAAACCACAGGGTGGTTTATATAATATCTTGTTAGGGGCCCCAATAAAACACAATATGAGCAAGTGCATTGGAAATGACTCAGTAACGACCAAGTTCACAGTCTGATCAATATATACACTGATGAAATATTACTTACAAACGCTTGCTAGAATACTATGTCAACTTGTGTAGATTCTGATAAGACCTGAACAGATGGCATGCCGTTCTGATCCTACACTGTTTAAAAGTACCAACTTGTATCGTTTCGTATGGACTGGCTCATTAAAGTAGTGCGGAGCTATTGATAAGATGAGTATTTCACATCCCCATAGCCGTATATGAAGCTCAAATCCTATGTTGTAGGTAATCAAAGAAAAAAAAGTTTTATTGAGACGATTATTTTTGGTAACCACAACATAATGGTTAAGTTGAGTCATAAGAGAGATATTGTTTGGTAACAGACCAGTTTACTACTCCCTATCTAGTTCTGTGGTATTGTCTACAGTTTCATGTGTTGTGTCTTCTTAATTAATCATAAACAAACTTCGCGATGATGAAAACACACTTATTGTTGTTCTCCTTATTAACCCTTTCCCTCGTATAACAATTCTGCAGCAGACGACTTTGAACATATTTTGTCAAAAAATAGAATATATCTATAATTGAATGGATAACCTATGACAAAAAAGTGGAAAACATTGTGTCAAAAGGAGAAATTGCTCGTTTTAAGCAATTTCTTCTTTTGTCACTATGTTTTCAAAAAGCCGTCTGCTGCAGAGGCGTCCGAAAGCGTCTATATGAGGGAAAGGGTTAAGGGGTTATATTCTTCTCAAGAATATAAAACGGTTTAGTTGAGTCATAAGAGAGATGTTGTTAGTAAAACACCATCCGCATCCGCATTGTCTAGATCTGTAGCATTGTCTACACTTTCAAGTGCCGTGTCCCAATTAATCATAAACAAACTTCGCGATGATGAAAACACACTTACTTTCGTTCCCTAATTAAGGGATTATATTCTTCTCAAGAAATGAAGGCGGCCTGTGTAAACTCACCAAGCTCGCTATACAAATATGCAAATCAACGGGGTCACCGCCTGTCTATTTCTGAGAGACATTTTTCTCGGGGGTATTTTATTTCCGCTGACAGTGTACTCGCTGGGGTGAAATAAATGCATTATCCTGAATTGTGTTACTGTCGAATGTGATTGTTCACGATCGATTTCGCTGGAAAAAGTGGTTATCCGAATATATGGATACATCCGAATACATGCAACTCATTTCCAATTAGACCAGCGGTTAATAGCAGAGGAGGGAATAGCACACTTCTAGCCTTTCCTCACGAATTTGAAAACATCATGGCAAAAAGATTATAATTCTCTGTAAATGAAAGTATAATAGTTGCATACAATTGAAGACATTATTGGAGAAGGAGACCCTACTCATTATAAGCCAAATCTCTTTGGTCACAATGTTTGCAATGGCGTTTAGAGCTCCCATATAAATGGCTCGATTTCTGATCCCATCAAGCAAAATATTTGTTTAAATTGGAAGTAGTG
>JASEVX010000013.1:41848729-41938729 GCA_031761405.1 Serripes groenlandicus
GTATTTCATATTCTTTACGAACTGCAGAACTTGAGATAAGGGTCGTTCCCTTTTCCACGCATAGACGCTTTCTGTCGTCCCATGCAGTAGACGACTTTTGAAAACATTGTTTCAAAAGGAGAAACTGATCAAAATGAGCAATTTCTCCATTTGCCACGACGTTTTCAACTCTTTCCAATTATTTAACTTCCATTTGTAGAGATTTTCGATGTCGTTGTTGTATAAATGTTTTCAAAGTCGACTGCAGATTTTTTACATGTGGGAGAGTTTTAATATTTTGCATGCTCTAAAATCGATATTTGAGCTCCAAACCCTATGTTGTGGGTAAGTGAGACGATTCCTTTGAGTACCCATGACATCGGTTTTAATGAGTGCTAACAGAGATATTATGGAAGAAAGACCTGTTTACTCCTCCTTATCTAGTCCTCCGCTAACTGTTAACTAAAACGTCTGCTACAGAGTTGTCGTATTCGGGAAAGGGTTAATTAGGAAAGCTGTTATCCAGGTAATCCGCATCAGTGGTTCAAAAGAAATGCGTCTAATGATGGCCATCTGTCCGGACGTATTTCCCGTTCTCCCTGTTCCCACTTGAAGACGCTGCTTGACAACCTCTGTAGCAGACGACTTTTCGAAAACATTATGGCAAGAAGGAGAAATTGCGCATGGTGAGTAATGTTTTTCCTCTTTTGCCACAATGTTAACATGTCTATTTTGACTAATTATTCTTTCATTTATAGATTTTGTTTTGTGTGCAAATATTTGCCTTCTTTTCCCCCAAAAGAAGTCGTCTGTTGCAGATTTATTATAGGATAGAAAGGGAGGGTAAATCCTAGTGCGCTAGAGTCAATACGGATTGCCGTAGAGTGAAAGGTCTTCTTCTGAGTTAACGTCTTGAGGCTTAACGTCGTTTTCAACAATTGTTCAGTTACATTATGACATTTCTTGAGTAAGTTTATTTATTTTCATACCATCGTAATATTAACCCCTCAACCCTGAGAGCAAAAGAGAGCAAGTCAAAACTTCCATTTTTAAAGTATTTGGTACTCGAATCCACGATCAAAGAGGACGGTCTACATTTACATCAGCATCCATTCATTCATCCATCCATTTCATTTCTTCATTTCATTGCCCTTCCTTTCTTTCATTCTTCGTTGCTTCGACTAATCTATCTTTCGATCTATATATCCATTTCATTTTATCATTACATTGTCCTTAATTTCCATCAATCCCATTCAATCCCATCCCCTCCCATCCTCCAAACTACCCAAATCAATAAAATGAGATAGAAGTGCTTAGTTAGCATTAATCCTCAATCTAAATAAGAAAACCACAAGATCAGAAACTTCCTATATCATGGACGAATCAATAAAATAAGATATGAATTAAAAGATACGCCGAGTCGAATAAAAATGTATTTTAAAGTTGGTCCGTAGAATAAGAAATATCCGTCAGATGATTAGAATAAAAGTGGATTGAACCGGTCTTTGCACCATATCATCTGTCTCATTAGACGTTTGCCCCTATGTTGTTGTACTCGAAAACAATCGTCTAACTGATAGCTTCCTCTTGAATAATCAGAGCACTAAATAAGGTGCATTTTTCGTGTTCTAAAATCCTTATTTGACTCTTGAAGCCTATGTTGTGGGTACTCAAAAGTACCCACAACATAGGATTTGCTGGAGAAATTGTTGGGAAAAGAGATGATTCGTTTGAGTACTCGCAATACAGGGTGTATTTGAGTCATAAGAGATAAATTGGTGGGAAATGGCAAGTTTACTTCCCCCTTATCTAGTCTTTTGATTGAATCTCTACAACAAAGGGCTTTAGATAAACCAGAGATCTAAATAAGGAGCGTTTTGCTTGTTCTAAAATCCTTATTGTATCCGCTAACCCTATGTTGTAGGTACTCAAAAGAATCGTCTCAATTAGACGATTCTTTTGAGTAGCTACACCATAGGGTTTGGTTAATAATAAGAGAGATATTGTTGGGAAAAGAGCTGTAAACCCTTGCTTATCTGGACCTCTGCGGGCGGCAACTTTAAGTATCAGGATCAGCTTACACATACGCGCGGTATGATCTTTACTACGTTCGCTTCTTACGTCGTCGCTCGCTTGTCGCTGGTATATTCTTAGTAAAACTATAGCTATACGTTATGATGTACAGTCAAACCTGTGCTAAAGACCACATTCGTATAGCAAATCCCTGTCTATAGCAACCACACTTTTAATTTCCCAATTACTCATTTTTCTGCACAGATGACCCTGGAATTAAAGACCACATGTGAACAGATATCATATTGTTGTCTTCCTAAGGGTGGTCTTTAAACAAGGACTGGTTGAAAAAGGTGCATGCATTCGGCAAGATAAGGAATAGCTGGTGATTGATTAGTTGAGAATGATTGGTTAATTAATTGATTGATTGATTCGTCGATTGATTGATTGATTGATTGATTAATTGATTGTAGTTTAACATCGTTTTCCACCGGTATTTCCGTTATATCACGGCGGCTAATTCAACTTACTGTGTATTACCTGGCTTTCACCAACCTGTAATGCCATTCTTGCCTTTCAACAGGCATCTTTCCCACATGTTCGTTTCAGCCTAGTGTAAGAACTATATTCATATTTAGACAACCAAAGACAGCAACCTTTGATAAGGAGGAGTAAATTGGTCTTTCTAAATCTGAGACAACAATGGGATTAAATAAGGATGGGTTAATAGGACTTCATCCTACAATATCTCGCTTATAACTTAAATATTGTGTGCACTCTACTCTCTTAGTACGCTTTTAAAGCAATGTAAGGCGATTCTTTCGAGTACCCACCACATATGTTTTGGAGGTTGATTAAGGATTTTAGAACATGTATCTGCAAAGATATACAGTTAAACCTGTATTAAAGGCCACCTTTGTATAGCAACCACATCTTTAATTTCACAATTTCTCAGTTTGTGCATAAATAACCCTGCAATTAACGACCACCTGTGAACAACACAGACTAGATTGTTCTCTTCCCACGGGCGGTCTTTAAACACAGGTTGTACTGTTTATGTATAACCCTTATAGCATGTTGGACACGCCCCCCCCCCACATGTGTATTGAGAATTCGGTGGACTCTCTATGGTTCGTTTGAGCGTGACTTGGCGTATTTTATTTTGATCAGGCGGAAATTTCCTCCTGGGGGCTTCTCTTCAGTTACGATGAAAGCATGTAAACCCTTTCCCTTACCCACAACAAATCTGCAGGAATCGACTTTTTGAACAAATCTGTAAATTACATAAACATGGAAACTTTTTATAAACAGAAGTGTAACTGTATATTATTATGGAGTCGGAAACAGTGTAGCAACAGTAGAAGTTTTCTCATTATAAGCTATAACTCCATTTGTCATATTGATTTCAAAAGATGACGACTGCGCCAGAATGCATCTGCATGTGGGAAAGGTTTATAATCTCCTGAGTCACTCCTCTTTTTAAAGTTACATCTTCTTAGCAATAAGGTGGGGCAACGATACCTGATGCAATAGCGTATTAACCCTTTCCCGCATACATACGCTGTTTGACGCATCTACAGCAGACGACCTTTTGAAAACATTGGGACAAAAGGAGAAATTTCTCAAAACGAGCAATTTCTCCTTTTGCCACACTGTTTTCCAGTTTTAGTCATTGGTTATCCAGTCAATTATAGAGATTTTCCATTGTTTGACAAAATCTGTTCAAAGTCGTCTGCTGCAGATTTCTTGTATGTTAGGTTAAGCTTTGGTATGCTTTGAACGCGCTTGATGAGAAAAAATTTGGAATGATAACTTAATATCGACATTGTTGGAAATGGAGAGATGCCCACAGTGTTTCCGAAAGTCGTCCGTTGCTAAGGTGCCAAATTTCGTCTGTTGTTGTTTCTGTTGGCCCCAAAGGTCGTCTGTGTCTGAGAGATAGTCAAACCAATGGATTGTCCGATACATATTACTGATGTATACATGTGACTTTCTTTTCCCGGTTATCTCCGATTCCTCCCTCCCCCTCTCTATCTCTCTCTGTCTCTCCTATCTCTCTCTATATATATTTCTCTCACTCTCTCTATCCATCCTACCAATCCTCATTACTTCATCCCCCTCTCCCTCTCTCTCTCTCCTCTCTGTCTCTCCTCTCCCCCATCTCTCTCTCTCTCTTCTCTCTCTCTCTCCTCTCTCTCTCACTCCTCACTCTCTCTCTCTCTCCTTTCTTTCTCTCTCACTCTTCCTCTCCCTCTCTCTCTCTCTCTTTCTCTCTCTCTTTCTCTCTCTCTCTCCATCTCTCTCTCTCTCTATCTCTCTATCTTTCCTAACGCCCCTCTCTCTCTCTCTCTCTCTCTCTCTCTCTCTCTCTCTCTCTCTCTCTCTCTCTCTCTCTCTCTCTCTCTTCATCTTACCTCCCCCTCCCCCTCTCTCTCTTTTTCTCTCTCTCCTCTCTCTCTCTCTCACTCGTCCTATTCCTCCATCCCCCTCTCTATCTATCTCTGTCTCTCATATCTCTATATATCTATCTCTCACTCTCTTTATCCATCCCTACCAATCCCTCCTCACTTCATCCCCCCCTCTCTCTCTCTCTCTCTCTCTCTCTCTCTCCTCTCTGTCTCTTCTCTCTCTCTCTCTCCTCTCTCCCCATCTCTCTATCTCTCTTGTTCTCTCTCTCTCGCTCTCTATCTCTCCTTTCTCTCTCACCCTTCCCCTCCCCCCTCTCTCTATATCTCTCTCTCCCTCGCTCTTTCTCTCTCCCTCCTAATCATCCCTCCCTCCCTCCCTCCCAATACCCCCTCTATATTTCCCTCTCTCTCTCCCCCCTCCACCCACTCTCTGGCTGTATCTCTCTCTTTCTCTGACTATCTGTCTCTGTCTCTACATCTCTCTCTCCAAATCTTTAACATTAATGTATAATACAATATCAGAACTAAATGACTGCAAATTCTCATTATGTACGTTACATCGTGTTAAATTCCCCCCACGTTAAACACAGTTCTAGCTTTAACAGAGCTTTAACAGAGATGTATATCACGAAACGAATTACAATATCCTTTTAGCTTTCTAGTCAATTCTCACATCTAGGCATTTGTTTGTGTATATCGTGTCGCCTATGTTGATCGTATGTAGATAAAATTCACTATGGCTTGCATTTTCAAATCATGAAAAACAGGCAGTGGACCTAGAATATGCGTGCAATGTCTACAACCTTATTTAAACGAAATGTGAAAGGGAGCAAGAGCATATTTCGATACTTTCATTTAAAAAAGTGTACTATAAATATCCTCTGATTCATAAAGAAGAGTATGCTTTTTATTAATGCAGCCATTATTGACTTTTCTCTATAACTCATGAATACCTATTATGATTCATCATGTTTAACCATTTCCATCATACAGCTTAATTTACTTCAGTTAAAAAACTTAGAAGATAATCGAGGCAAAATAGCGGAAATAACTTACAATGATTATTGAATAGAGATGGATAAACTGTGGCAAAAGTAGAAATAGCAGTATTTTGCTGCAGAATGCGTCTGCTTGCATGTGGGTTATAACACAGATATATGAGCCGTTCCATGAGCACACCAACATTATGGAATCTGCGTAAAGTATCGACCCGGATCAGCCTAAGCATGCCGCACAGGCTTACTCGGATAGACACATTTCGCCTCCTATGGATTTTCTGTTTCAGGAATAACTACTCTATACATATATCCCACTAAGACGGAATGTGTCGGCCGGATCAGTCTGCGCGGACAGCGCAGGCTGATCTGGTCGAGACATTACGCAGATGTCTATCGCCGCAGCCTCACGAGAAAACCAACATTGTGGACTCTACGTAATGTCTCGACCCAGATCAGCCTACGCATGCCGCGCGAGCTAACCCGGGCAGACACGTTTCGCCTCTTGTGGATTTTCTTTTTCAGGAATCATTACTCTATACCTCTATTCCCCCTGAGACGGAATGTTTCGGCCCGGATCAGTTCGCGCATGCTAAGCACTCCGCGCAGGCTAATCCGGGCCGACACATTCCGTCTCAGGGGGATAGAGGTATAGGGTAATGTTCCACAGCAGGCGAAAATAGTCTGTTCGGGTTAGCCTGTGCGGCATGCTTAGGCGCGGCATGCTTAGTCTGATCCAGGTCGATACTTTACGCGAAGTCAACAATTTTGGGTTTTCTCGTGGAACGGCTCATATTTTGATTGCGTAAGGGTTCACATTAGTGCATGTACATCTAAAGTATTAAAACAAATATACTGTTGCCAATCTATATACTGTTTGGGTTAATTTCAGAACAGATGGTATTTGATTTACAACAAATTGTTTGATTGATTGCGTTTACCCTTTTCCCACATGCAACACATCTGAAGCAGGCGACATTGACATAATTTAAGAACAAATATTGAAAACCTCAATAAATGAACTTTTAATGGCTGGATAGAGTTGAAAACAATGTGGCAAAATGAAAAATTGCTCATTATGAGCAATTTCTCCTTTTGTCACAATGTTTTCAAAATCCATCTGTTGCAGAGGCGTCAGAAAGCGTCTGTATGTGGTAAAAGGGTTAAACGAAGTTTTCAACAATTTTTCAGGCATATCGCATTAGCCAGTTCACATACGCATGCGTTTCTTGGTTATCTCACACCAGTACTGCACAAAATAGTCTTTCCAAGCAACTGGCTGCTTTTCCACATAGACTATTTGGTCGCCCATTGGTGGAAGACGAATGACGCTTGTCACAATGACTTTTGTTAAACGTCGGTAAGAATGAGGGTCGAACTGGGGTTAAAACTCACAACCCCTGGATTGTAGTCACTTATAAAAATAAAATAAAATCAAAAAAAATCTGTGTACTTCGGGCATTTTTTCTATGTCCCAAAATGTTCTTAAATTCTATCTTAAAGTTACTTTTCCCTTTGTCTAAATTTTCAACTATAATCTAAATTATGCTTTTAATTTGATCGAGGCGCATAGAGGTTTAGGAAGGAAGGAAGGATACAATCAATTCTGTGTTTAAAGACCACCCATTTGAAGTGAACAATCTGGTCTTTATTCCCAGGTGGTCTTTAATTGCAGGGTCATTTATACAGAAAATGGGTATTTTGGGAAACTAAAACCATGGTCGCTATAGACAGAGAATTGCTTTCAAAGGTGGTCTTAAGTACATATTCGACTCAGTGGTCGCTATAGACAGAGCATTGCGTTTTAAAGGTGGTCTTTAGTACAGGTTCGACTCAGAGCTCTAGATAAAAGGGCGTTTTACACATTCTAAAATCCTTATTGGATCCTATAACCGTATGTCGTGGGTACTCAAAATAATCGTCTAAGTGATACGATTATTTTGAGTACCCACAACGTAGGGTTTGTTTTAATGATAAGAGAGAAATTGTTGGAAAAAGAGCTGAATACCCCTCTTTAGCTGGGACCTCTGTTCGACTACATGTGTACAGGTTGTTATCCTATGTTAAATCTGTAATCATACAGGATATCCATATGTCGAGGGGTACTCAACGAATCGACTCGTCTAGGACGGGTCTTATGAGACGAGTCTTTGATTACCTACAGCATAGGGTTTGAAAAGAAGGGAAATCATTAATTACGAAAATAAAATACGCTGTATATTTAGACCTTTTATCACATACAGTCGATTTCTGAAGCCTCTGCAGCAGACGGCTTTTGAAAACATTGTGACAAATGGAGAAATTGCTCCTCATGAGCAATTTCTCCATTTGCCACAATGGTTTCAACTCTTGTCAATAATTACACTTTCATAAATAGGAAATTGCTTATAGACTTTCCCTTATAGAGATTTTCGATAATTTTGCCTGGGTGTTTCAAAAGTCGTCTGTTGCAGATATTGTTGTATGTGAGAAAGGGTTAACACTTTTCGCCACAAAGGCCAACCCTGCTTCAGACGACTTTAAAAAACATCCAGGCAAACATATAGAATATCTCTCTAGGAACTCCATTATTATTGGATACATTTGAAAAACATTGTGGCAAAAGTCGTCTGCTCCAAATGCTTCATAACACGCATGCATGTGGGAAAAGGGTTAAGAGCTCATGTAGACACTGATCAACGGGCTCTATGGTCTAAATAGTAAGCGCAATAGTCAACTATAATTCTTGTTAGAATCGCCATGTATAGTACTTCTCTTGATTGTGTGTGTACAGTGTATATGTTTGTTTTGTTTGTACATGGATGAGACTTAAACAAACAAAATAAACAAATACTGTATCAGAGTATTAGTTTAGACTCCTGAATCAAATGTTGACCTCAAAACCCGATGTTGTGGCAAACATTATTTGAGTACACACAACATCGGGTTTAGTTTAGTAGTAAAAGAGATAATGAGGGACAATTAATTAATAAATTTGGTTCATCGCCGTTTTCCACGATTTTCGAGCCATAACACGACGGCCCGTGTTTTACTGATTTCCCAGCTCTTAGTACTTCACACAACAGCCTTTTTAAGAAACTGGCTGCTTTTCCATATAGACTGTTAGCTCATATCGTGGACGTCCAGATAAGGAGGGGGTATTTTGCTAACAATATCTCTCTGCATATTAAAGCAAACCCTATGATGTGGGTACTCAAAAGAATCGTCTCACTGAGGCGATTCTTTTGAGTACCCACAACATAGGGTTATAGGGTGAAATAAGGATTTTAGAACATGAAAAAAAACCTTATCTGGAGCTCTGGAAGACGAATGACGAAAGGCGCATTGACCTTTTTGTCAAACGCCGGAAAGAATGATCGTATAGGAACCCGCAACCCCTGGATTGACAGCCCGCGTGACTAACAATTGAGCAACCGGGACTCGTCTTTTGAATGCCACTTGGCGTTCTTTGGTTTACTGTTACTTGGAAAAAAATAGTAATTTGCTTATATCAGAAGTTATTTATTGAACCCTTTCGCATTTTGATGCATATGCAGGGGACGTCTTTAGAAAACAGTGTGACAAAAAGGAGAAATTGCCATTATGATCAATTTCTCCTTTTACCAAAATAGTTTCAACTATATTTAATGAATTCACTTTCATAAATTGTGTCTACATACACACCAATGGGGCTAAGTCTATGTGGAAAAGCAGCCAGTTGCTTGGGAAGAATGTTGTGTGGAGTACTGGTGTGAGAAAACCAGGAAACACATGAGTAGGTGAATTGGCCGCCGTAATATGACTGAGAAATTGTTAAAAACGGCGTTAAACCCCAATCAATCAGTCTACATACACGTATTTACACAGGCGTATGCTGTAAAACAATGTTGTATTTGGGAAAGGGTTAAAGTGATGCCGTAGACTAAGGGTTAAAGTACATTGCTACTTTCAGTTTGCTTCCATCATCCATAATGTTGCTATCTAATAACAGTTTATTGATCAATTAAGCGCTAACAATCGGCTTAAACGGCTATAACAATGATGACAATAGCGATAATAAACGATAATATCAGTTAAATAAGCATAATAGAGACAAAAAAACGTTACCATGGGATCACGTACTGTTCGAGGTTAGTGTAATAGTCCAAAATATGTTTCCAGTAACAAGAATAATTCCCTTATATTGAAAACACAGCAGCAAATCCGAATATTTCACATCCCTTGGGAATATTTATCGATCACCACAGCTGGATTCCACAAACATTCACAATATTCAATGACACAAACGTGAAGAGGTGACACTATGTCGTCTTTCTCATCTTTTAGTCGTCTGCAACAAATCTCGTAAAATCTCGTAAAACCCCGCAAACTCGCGTGTCATATTTCCAATACTACATACGCACACTAACCTTTCATCTGGCTACGGCGTTTCGATTTATAAATAAAGAGAATCCGATAAATTCGATATCTAGTGTTAATAAATGGTATAATCAAATGTACTGATAATAAAGATTTCCACAATAGAAAGAGATAACCAATACGCTTGGATTAAACAATCCGATATGCAAAAAAAAAAATTTTTTTTATCTCACGTTTATTATAAAAATCCTCCGCATAACAACCCCAAAAGCTTTTATTTACCGCTCAAATTTCCCCGTGAGCTATTCCGTACTAAATTGAATAATTTTCCCTTCATGTATTCGGCTGGCTTAATCCGAACCCATTTAGCGAATACAACTGAATGAACATGACAGCTCTATGCAGACGAGAGTTGTATCCGAGAACATGTGGTGTGGATACACATTCGTTTTGTACTGTCTTTCCCCCAACAGCGAATAGTGCTTCCCTAACATCACTTAATCGAATACAGAGGCTTGTTCGTTTGGGAAAAAAAAAATCCAATACGAGGTTCAATAAAGGGAATTAAGTACGAAGCTAGGGTGATAAAAAGCGATTGGTTTATTTTTATAGAAGCGATGAAGCACAATGTCTGTTTTATTATTTGTCTATATTGACATTGAACAGTTTCCTTCATATGAGCCGAATTACGAGAAAAAACCAACATTGTGGACTATTCGTTAATTATCGACCCGGATCAAACCTAAGCATGCCGCGCAGACTAACCCAGACAGACACTTTTCGCCTCCTGTGGATTTTCTGTTTCAGGAATCATTACTTTATACTTCTATCTCCCTTAGACGGAATGTGTCGGCCCGGATTAGCCTACGCGGATTGCAGAGTCCGTAATGTTGGTTTTCTCGTGGAACGACTCATATTAAAAAAGCGATGAAGGCAAATGTTTATTTAATATATTGACATTGAATATTTTTCTTTAATTTCACAAAAGTGAGGAAACACAATGCCTGTTTGGCTGTTTTGAGCAATGTCTCCCTTTGTCACAGATTTTTCAACTCAATAATTACACATTCTATAATTATGTGAAAAAATATACGGACACAATATATAATGAATGCCAAACTGCACCCATGCAAACAAATCGGTATTTCTAAAAGTATCTGAGTATTCACAGATATGTTCACACGTTTAGCCCGTTCCCATATGCAAACGCTTTCTGACGCCTCTGCAACAGACACTTTTTTATAACATTTTGACAAAAGGTGTTATTGTATTTCCATTTATCTAAACCATGTACAATTTACCCAAAGCTTGTGGCCGAGCCCTGAAAGCTCAATCGGTAGGACGCGAGTTGTCCATCCTAGAATTGTCAATGTGAGTTCGAACCCCTAGCTCGGCCAATTTTCTTTCCGACTTTTTTTTAAAGTGAACGCGACTTGCATCGTTTCTCTTACAGCAATGGGATAACAGACTATGTGAAAGAAAAAAAGCAACCAGTGGCTTGGACAGACTGTTGTGAGAAACCCAGGTAAAACACGGGTAGGTGAACTGACCGCCGTGATATGACGGGAAAACTGTGCATTTTCATACACCAAATCACATAATGGATAAAAAGGGCTGACCATGGCAATATAATGTACACTATAATGTAGAAATAATGTTCGATAGAATGTACAATATATGTACGATATAATGTTCGATAGAATGTACAATGTAATTTTCAATATAAAAAACAATAATAACCTAGAATATGAGATACAATAATAATATACAATATGATATACAATAATAACATACAATATGAGATACAATAAAAACATACAATATGATATACAATATGAGATACAATAACAATATACAATATGATATACAATAATAACATACAATATGAGATACAATAATAACATACAATATGATATACAATAATAATATACAATATGAGATACAATAATAATATACAATATGATATACAATATGAGATACTTATAGGTTATTTAACAGTGTTCTGTACAATACGGATATATATTTGGACGAGTACACAGCTTGGAAAATCATATTGGACGAGCCGCTAGGCGAGTCCAATATAATTTTCCAAGCTGTGTACGAGTCCAAATATATTCCGTATTGTACAGAACACTGTTAAATGATCTTTTTATTCTATACCTCGACTTTTTCCCCAAAATATATTTTGTATTGTGCAGAATAATGTTAAATGACCTTTTTATTTTATACCTTCAAATAATTTCTGACACAAAAAGTGTTTTTTGGTTTCTGTTCAATTACAAAGTCATCTATTTCAGAATCGGATAACATTTTAGTTTCAGTGTTACTCCTTGTTTGCAAACGACAATAATGATCCGGTGACAACAGGAGCTTTATCGTAACGCTTTATCTAGAGCGCCTGTCGATTCAGACTTTCATTCGGAACCTTTTCACGCGCTTCGGTCTTTATCATAGGTTTAACATGGGACCTGTGAATCGTACAATACGAAAAGAATACGGGTTATTTTGTAAGCGCGTGCGTCCCGATACGGAAATATATTGTACGATCACATGATTCGAATGAGCGTCTACGATTGGACGTATAAATTAGGTATAGAATAAAATAACAATATACAATATGATATACAATAATAACATACAATATGAGATACAATAATAACATACAATATGATATACAATAATAATATACAATATGAGATACAATAATAATATACAATATGATATACAATATGA
The DNA here is from genome assembly GCA_031761405.1 of Serripes groenlandicus. Lineage (NCBI taxonomy): Eukaryota > Metazoa > Mollusca > Bivalvia > Cardiida > Cardiidae > Serripes > Serripes groenlandicus. The sequence continues at coordinate 41,861,196 of JASEVX010000013.1, forward strand.
GATACAATAAAAATATACAATATGAAATACAATAATAACATACAATATGAGATACAATAATAACATACAATATGATATACAATAATAATATACAATATGAGATACAATAATAATATACAATATGATATATAATATGAGATACAATATGATATACAATAATAATATACAATAATAATATACAATATGAGATACAATAATAATATACAATATGAGATACAATATACAATATGAGATACAATAATAATATACAATATGAGATACAATAATAACATACAATATGAGATAAAATAATAACATACAATATGAGATACAATAATAACATACAATATAAGATACAATAATAATATACAATATGATATACAATAATAATATACAATATGAGATCCAATAATATACAATATGAGATACAATAATAACATACAATATGAGATACAATAATAACATACAATATGAGATACAATAATAATATACAATATGATATACAATAATAATATACAATATGAGATACAATAACAATATACAATATAAGAAGCAATATAATGTACAATATAATGTAGAAATAATGTTCGATAGAATGTACAATATATGTACGATATAATGTTCGATAGAATGTACAATGTAATTTTCAATATAAAAAACAATAATAACATACAATATGAGATACAGTAACACTATACAATATGATATACAATAATAACATACAATATGAGATACAATAATAACATACAATATGATATACAATATGAGATACAATAACAATATACAATATGATATACAATAATAACATACAATATGAGATACAATAATAACATACAATATGATATACAATAATAATATACAATATGAGATACAATAATAATATACAATATGATATACAATATGAGATACAATAACACTATACAATATGATATACAATAATAACATACAATATGAGATACAATAATAACATACAATATGATATACGATAATAATATACAATATGAGATACAATAATAATATACAATATGAGATACAATAATAATATACAATATGAGATACAATAATAATATACAATATGATATACAATAATAATATACAATATGAGATACAATAATAATATACAATATGAGATACAATAATAACATACAATATGAGATACAATAATAATATACAATATGATATACAATAATAACATACAATATGAGATACAATAACAATATACAATATTAGAAGCAATATAAAATGAAATCGCACTTTCATTTCGAGACAGTTCCCATATTTCCAATAAACAACATATCATTGTTAGACGGTTGTGTTTTCCAAGTAATATACGATGTATCAAAAGTTAATTTTCTTTCATTTCCTTTATTGTTAACCATTTCTCACATAAAAACAGTCTGCAGCAGACAAGTTGAAACATTTAATCTTAAGCACAGAAAAGCTCTATAAGTTAAATTATTGTTACTGAAAACAGTTGAAAACATTGTTGCAAAATGAGAAATTTATCGTTTTATGCAATTTATCTTTTTGCCACATTGTTTCCAAAAGTCTTCTACTGCAGAGGCATCATAATGCGTCTGTGTGTGAGACAGGGTTTATTTAGTTACCCTTTATAAATATGACTCTGTCAAATATAGTTAATGAACAAGACGTAACCGCGGTTTCAAGTGACTGACATTGCAACTTTTCACGAAAAATAACCTCTTCATTTCTCTACCTTCACCCGTTGTTGCTTTCTAAACAATTGCTCGGTGATGGACATGCAATTTCTGACTGCATTCACAGATGGTCCCTTTGTTTTGTGAATCTAAGCAACTCGTCAATGTTAGCCTACTTTCCTGCGTTTTATTTGGTAAAATGTTTAAGTAAAGGACAAAATTGCTTGTTTTGTTCTTATTTTTCACCCTGTTTCAGACTACTTTTCGGGCTAATTTCTTCAATTATATTAACTGAGATTGTGCAATCCAGTCATTTCCTTATTACTCTGGGTCTCCTTGATACAGAAAAAAAAAACTTTATAAAAATAACAGAACGGATATTGTGAGACAATTTGAGAGAATAAAATATTGTTGACGCCTCTGTAGAAGACAACATTTGAAAACATTGTGGCAAAAAGGAGAAATTGCTACAAACGAGCAATGTCTCATTTTGCAACATGTTTTTTCCATTTTTTTTTTTAATAAAGATATCTTCATTCATAGAAATGTTGCATTCATACCCTTTCCCTCATATAGACGCTTTTTGACGCCTCTGCAGCAGACGGCTTTTTGAAAACATAGTGACAAAAGAAGAAATTGCTCAAAACGAGCAATTTCTCCTTTTGACACAATGTTTTCCACATTTCGTCATAGGTTATCCATTCAATTATAGAGATTTCCTATGTTTTGACAAAATACGTTCAAAGTTGTCTGCTGCAGAATTGTCGTATGAGGGAAAGGGTTAAACAACAGTGACCGTTATATTGAGGTTGACCGAACAACTAAAATAACGAAATAGCGCTACTAGTTACTAATGTGACTGGGAACCGAGTCAACTGCAGTCGTTTCGTAACTTCGTGTTGACGTATGGATGTCACGTGTCTAGGAGTGCATCTGTACCCGTCGGCAACGTCACATCAGTTCTACGTCCAATCTTAGCCACGAGGTTTGTAATGGTTTTGACGTCTCTGACAAAGAAACTGCTGACCTGAAAATGCCCAACAATACAACACTTATGTCCGAGTAAGCGATGCAGTTTATAAATACAGTGTGTGTATACCACGTGACTTTTGACGTCATATTTGCATGCTCAGACAGCAATTATTGCTCTTGATAAGAATGTAAAAACAATTATAACTTTTTGATTTCTTCACCCTTTTTAATGAAACATGGCGCAGTCTTCGCCGCTTACAATGTCCTATCTCCGTTTTGTTTTACAGGAGTTTGATTGGTGGTCTAGTTTTTTCAAACACTTCGACGAACCTGTTCTCAAAATCCAGTTTTGATAATGCTCCGGCTGTCGGCGATATTAATACATTTTGAGAAAAGGTTTATCGAAGTGTTTGAAGAAACTAAACCACTAATCAAACTCCGTTGAAAACCCGAAGATATAGCTCTGTAAGCGGCGTAGACTGAGCTATGTTTCATTAACAATGATGAAGAAACAAAAAAGTTACCATTGTTTTTACTTCTAAACCGAAGTAAAACATTTCTGTCTGCCGCAGCATTTGTGACGTCAAAGTCAAAGTTTTACACACACTGAAATTAACATAATAAGATTTTAAAAAAAGAAAGATTTTCTTGGTTATAAACACTTGTTCACTTGACTGTAGTTATATATTGACAATGTATGTATGTAATAGTATTCCTCATGCTGTATACTATCTGTACCTGAGAGAAATAAAGATACTGTTCTGTTCCGTTTATTGATTGACGGAAAGGCACGTGTCAGAGGGTAAGAGTTCCAACAATGAATGATACACCTTTTATTTGAATTTCGACGTTGTACCATTCCAACCACACGCGCGTACGGCGCATCAGGACTGGAACATTTTAATGTTATGTTTTGTTAATGCATGCCAGTCTCCGAAGATGTAATCTTGGCCGTCTTAGCAGGATAACGCACATTCGCAAATATGCACGAAATGCACGTGTAATTCGAGTCAGGAAAAAAACATGTTTAACCCTTTCCCTATGCTTTCTGACGCCTCTGCAGCAGACGGCATTTTAAATAAATAGTGACAAAAGAAGAAATTGCTCAAAACGAGCAATTTCTTCTTTTGCCACAATGTTTTCCACTTTTAGTCAAAGGTTATCCATTTAATTATAGAGATTTTCTATTGGTTGACAAAATATGTTCAAAGTCGTCTGCTGCAGAATTGTCGTATGAGGGAAAGGGATAAGGGCCGAAAACGTTGCCTATTGTATGCGGAGAATACCATTTTTTTTTTTATAATTTTCTGTTTTGGAATAAAAACAGATAATAACCGATAAAAAGTATGAAGTTGCTTGTGAATCTCGTTTGTTCCAACAACGCCAAGCCCGATAGCTGAAGTCTCTAGCGTCGCGAGCTGTCAATCCAGGGTTTGTGAGTTCGAACCACTGCTCGGCCATTGGTAAATTCATTGTGACACGCGTCGTTAGATTACCATCAATGGGCTAGGAGTCTATATGCGGAAAGGCAAGGAAACACATGGGTAGGGTTTCTAGCCGGCGTGATATGACTTAACAGTTGCTGAAAACGGTGTTAAACAATACTCTATTGTTCCAGCAACATCTCATCTGGTCCTTATGTATTCAAGCGCTTGCAAGTTATACCCTATTTAATTAAATATTAAAATATAGTCTGTAAAACAGGTTATCCATTTCATGTATTCATGCACACCCAATCGGCAGAAATCGAATTTGTAAGAGGACGTTAAAATGAAACGCATCTATACAACGATTTGGAATAGCTTTAAACATTAAATTGGAATAATGAATGAGTTGAAAAATATTGTGACCAAATGAGAAGTTGCTGATTATGAGCAATTTCTCTTTTCATCTCAATGTTTCAGATGTGTCAGATGTGTCTGTATCAGGTCATCTGGCCGGCAAGTTGAAGCAGACGACTTTGAAAGCATTTATAGGCAAAACTATGGAAACTCTCCGTGGATGAAAGTATAACAATTGATTTGTTTTTGTTTTGTTGGGATTTTACGCCGTTTTCAATATTATTTCAGTTATATCACGGCGACAGTTCACTTATTCAGGACCCCTGGGTAAACAAACCAGTACTAGGCTAGAAAATGTGCCTTGCTCAATGGCACTCCATTATGACCACAGACGGAGGATCTAACCCGGGATGCCCGATCCCAAATCCCGAACGCTAACCACTAGGCCACGGATAAATCCTAAAAGTGAATGAAAGTCGTCTTGTTTAGTCGTGTCTTTGTTTGGTAAAGGTTATTACCTTATTATTATATCAGCCTTGACTGTCTTCATTCTCTCTTTCTATAGTAGATTCTAATATTAAACCACACGTTCATTTCAGTCACAGACAAATGATTTTGGGATATTTGTTGACTTTATATAATGTATTATTCTCTAAATGCAAACTTAATGTGGCAGCAACTAACAACGTTTCCAGAGTAAAACATGTCCAGAACAATGTTAATGTTTCAAGCACGGCGTTTATGTTACATTTCACCGGAAAACAAGTGCGACGTTCGTGTATTTACGTCCAAAAACGTATTATTTATCGCAATACAAGATGCAAAAGGTTTCGATTGTCATAAGGCCTATTCGAAGCTTTGTTGTCTTTAACAAACATTAACTTAAACTACCTACTAAATCAAAAGTTATTAAACATTGTAAGTCATTCAGTCTTGTCCCCCCCCCCCCCCCCTACCTCCCCCTACACCCCCTACCCCCCAAAACCCTACCCCCCCCCCCCCCCCCCCCCCACCCCTCATATACGCCAGCATCTGGCGCGACGTCAGATATATTTAATCTCTAAAATATTTATATGAATTGACTGTTTCCACTTGAACGATCACCTAACCCTTTCCCACATATAGACGCTTTCTGACGCCTCTGCAGCAGACGGCGTTTTGAAAACATAGTGACAAAAGAAGAAATTGCACAAAACGTGCAATTTCTCCTTTTGCCACCATGTTTTCCACTTTGTGACATAGGTTATCCATTCAATTATGGAGATTTTCTATGTTTTGACAAAATACGTTGAAAGTCGTCTGCTGCAGAATTGTCGTATGAGGGAAAGGGTTAATTAACGACACCTGTGCAATCTAAATACACCTCTTGGTCTTTTGCATGGGTTCGCCTCGAAAATCAATGGTAATATGCCATTGTATCTTAGCCGTATAATGCAGTTTGCGTAGTTTATACAATTTTCATAACGTTTCTATATCTATTTTTTTTTTATGAGCGGCGCTCTGCAAACACCATGAAGCCGTAGGGTACTTGCTACCAGTGTTGATCCAGATTAGCCAGCGCATCCAAGCAGTCTGATCTGGATCTGAAGTGTTCGCCAATAAGTCCTAGAAGGTTTAAAGAATCCTTAGCATGAATGTTCTCTCGACACGTGTAACAGTAATGTCCAGGTTTTAGTTAACCGACTATCTCTTTATCGCCGTTTTCAGCATTATTTCAGTTATATCACGGTGAAAATTTACCTATTTATGGACTTTGGGTGAACAAACCAGTATTAGGCTAGGAAATGTAACAATACAATACAATACAAATACAATACAAATTCCTTTATTTCTCTCGGTTCTACCAACAGAATACATGAGGATAAAATAAATATACATAGTAAACGAGGTGAAGAACAATACAAAGAAAAAGAAAAAGAAAAGAGGTATGTCGACAAATGCATAGTTCAAATACGAGAATTGTGAAACACAAAAGAAAGAAAGTTTAGCCTTCAATCCACAATTACAATACACTCTCGTATTAAAGCGGTATTTTCATTGCAAAGGAAGGCCAAACAGTATGTACTTTTTTTCATTACTCAAAGTTCTTTGCAGAAACAAAACGCAAATTTAGCACATACGTTGAAAACGCCAAAAATCGCCAATAGGACAAATACATGTACAACAAACACACTCGGTAATCAAAACGTTAATCAAGGGTTTATTTCGTGTGGTTCGGATTTAGTGGGATAGCAAAACGTTATTTTAAACTTATTTATTTTACATCGATTGCGAAACAAGCTTTTCAGTTAATATTAATAGCACGCGATGTCTGCTCTCTGGAGACTTTTTAAACCAGAACTCGCGCCGTTTGTAATGGAAACATCCCAAAGGTTGAAACCGCTCATCACGGGATTTGAACCCGTGGGACCTTTGGCACGAGATGCCGACAATCTACCACCGCGCCACTGTCTTCAACAATACGACAGCACTACTAGCAGCTAAAATAACCAAGCGCATTTAGGAGAAAACAGTAATGTATTTTAATGTCTAATTACTTGAAAAAGAGATGAGTTTTAGTATTTTCAATAATAGTTTGTGTGGTGTTTAACGCCGATTAAAATATGTAGTCTGTTATACCACGGCGTTTCCTGGGTAACATAACTAGTACTTCTGTTCCATATGTCCCGAAACCTGAGGATCAATCGTAATGCAAAACTCAAAACCCTAAGCGCCAAGGAGAGCGGCCATTACTAACATTGTTAAAGTCTTTGTTCTGGTCCTTTGTATATATACTAGAGTCATGGCTACTCGTATTTAATTCTTAGCCCCCAACCTAAAATGAAAACCAGAATTGAAATTCATATGCGAAGCTTATACATTATTAATTTAAACACAATTCGAACAAAAACATAACCAACCGTCGATCGTGGACCAATGTCAGTTCAGTCGATTGATTGAATATTTGGTGTTTTACGCCGTTTTCAACAATTTGTCAGTGATATCACGGCGTTTCCTGGGTGGGTTAGTACTATCCATTTATCCTGACAGCAGGGAGTCAGTCGTAATGCTAATCCCACAATGTAAAGCGCCAATGAGAGCAGCCATTACTACCATGTTTAAAGTCTTTAGTATGACCCGGTCGTGGATCGTACCAACGACGCTCTGCCAGTAAAATGAAGAATCAGGTGAGCCAGAGCATCAGCATCATTCACTAGGATCCATCCTTGTCCGACCAACACAAATGAGCCGTCCCGCAAGAAAACCAACATTGTGGACTCTGCGTAAAGTATCGACCCGGATCAGCCTAAGCATGCCGCGCAGGCGAACCCCGGACGGACAATTTTCGCCTCCCGTACATTTTCTGTTTCAGGAATCATTACTCTATACCTCTATTCCCCTTAGACGGAAGGTGTCGGCCCGGATTAGCCTGCTCGGACTGCGCAGGCTGATCTGGGTCGATACATTACGCAGAGGCCATTATGTTGGTTTTCTCACGGAACGGCTCAAACAAATATCCTTTCAGCTTCATAAAACGTGAGAAAGTTGCTTTGAGACATTCAAACATTCGCAGAGGAAACAAAATGAGATCCAGAAATGACTAATCAAAGAACACCCGGTACATTAAAAGAGAAAACAGGTGTGTTCGCTTTATTGAATTTTAATCCTCTTTGAAACCAAGCGTGTCGAAACCGCTCTCACTATTAAACTGGGGTAAACACGTGTCCGCTGCTGTGTCAGCTGAGAGTTCTATATATAGATATCAATATACAAAGTACCTTAGCCCCTTTGGGCTAGGCCAGGCGTCTGCATTAGGAATTTGATTTTTAACGAATTATGCTTTCTAAAATTCCGCGTTCCGTTAAACTACACATTTGCTGAAAAAAGTCCTAGTTTTTTTCCCGATATTGCATCACTTCGATATGTTATTTATTTTGACTGTTCGCAGTTACAATGCAATATGTAACGGCGATATATTCAGACTACCCTTTGGGCATGATGAATACATACGAAGATGAGAAAAGTTTACGATCGACGTCATACTAAGTACACACGATGTGTAGAAAATATGCACACGTAGCTACTTGAAGAACGGTAGAAGTATAGCCCTTTAAATTACACTCATATGAGCTGTTATTCAATGATACAAATGCGGCTGTTTTTTGGGTGAACAAATTCAGATGCTTTGCATCAACACAGGCATGACTACATTATAATTGATTCAAGACCTAGTTAATTCTGTATGAGCTTAATACCCCCACCCCCTTTCCCACATACGTCAAAAGCTGAAGACTTTGAAAACACCTTGGTAAAAATATGGAAAATTTATAAAGGGTTGTATTAATATCAAATAAAGCTGAAGACATTGTGGTAAATGGAGAAATTGCTCAGTATGAGCATTTTTTCCTTTTGCCACAATGTTTTAAACAGTCGTCTACTGTAGATGCATCAACATGCGTCTGCGGATGGGAAATGATTAAAGCGACGAACTAACACGGACATTTGGAATATTGCGATCAATGTAGACCTGGGTCCAATTCCACCAGCCTAACTTAGCGCTAAGTTTTACTTAAATACTTAAAAAGCATATTTCATCATTTTTGTTTCCCTAATAATTTGTAAAACATGAATGGTGGAATATTTAACTTGCTGACTATCAGTTCTTGTTGAGAAATGAAATATATTGGCATTTTTATTATGGAAACAAAATGTTTGTGTTCTCGTGGAATGACTCACATATGTCTTCTCTTTGTTTATTAACAACACCTTTGAACATACGTTTGTATACCTTGTCCGGGGGGGGGGGGGGGGGATTTCACCTCCACCGACGAGCAGGGATCTTAACCCCACGGTCAGCATTTCGACACTGTGGATTCCCGGGTCGGGTCGCAAATTCGATTTAAGTTTAACTCTCTCACTGCCGAATTTCCCATAGTCGACTCTTCAATGTTAACATTTGGAACACTCCATTCTTCGTACAAAGTCGACTCTCCAATGTTTAAAAATTGGACCACTGCATTCTTCGTACAAAGTCGATTCTTCAATGTTTAAAATTGGACCACTGCATTCTTCGTACAAAGTCGACTCTTCAATGTTTAAAAATTGGACAACTGCATTCTTCGTACAAAGTCGACTCTTCAATGATTAAAATTAGACCACTCCATTCTTCGTACAAAGTCGACTCTTCAATGTTTAAAATTGGACCACTCTCGTTGTCCACTTCCTGGAGACTTAACCAGTACTCGCGCCGTTTGTGTCGACAAATCCCACAAGGCGGATCCCGCTTATCAGGGGATTCGAACACGGGATTTTTGGAACAAGAGGACGTCGCTCTACCACGGCGCCATTGTCTTCCACGAGCGAGAGGATGAGATCGCGTTTACGATTTTAATCGAAGAGTTCCGATTGAAGAGCGTCGTGAAATAATGCTGGCTTACGGATAGCCACGTGGCCTTTCGATAATTACAGTAATCAAAGCGCTGAAGGCACTGAATTTGTTTGGGTACATAAAACTGTTCAAACATTTGCCTTTGCATAGATGTGTGATTTATAAACTATGCATTGTTTATAAATATTACAACTTCGGGTAAAAGAATAAATGACGCATCCGTTAAAATTAAATGCCATTTTAGTTGTCTATAAAAATAAATCATGGGACATACATGTGAATATTATATTTAATTTCCAAGTTTCAAAAGACATGAAAAACAAATGGATAACCATTATGGCCCCGACTCACTCATCTAAGTATTTACCAATTTTAAAAATCACAATTGACCAAGGGTTTTCTAAAATCTTACTCGAAAGCTTCCTGCTTAACAAGAGATTTTTCAAGTTTTCACTATAGCCATATAAGGCCAAATAGCCCTGCCCCCTGGCGGCCATGTTTTTCGACCAATCAACATGGCTTGGAGTAATCTGATAGATGGTCTCCCAATGAAAATTTTCTACAAAAAGAATTGAAAATTGGCCAAAATCTTTCGGAGGAGAAGATTTTTCAAGTTTTTACTATAGCTATATTAGGCAAAAAAGCCCCGACCGCTGGCGGCCATGTTTTTCGACCAATCAACTTGGCTGGAAGGAATCTGATAGAGGGTCACCCTAGAAACATTTCTACAAAATTATTTGAAAATCGGCCTGACACTTTTGGAGGAGAAGATTTTTTTGAGTTTACACTATAGCCATATAAGGCAAAAAAGCCCCACTCCCTGGCGGCCAAGGAACACTTCTTTAAAATAATTTGAAAATCTGCCAACCAGTTTGGTAGAAGAAGAATTTTTAAAGTTTTTTTATTTTTGTTGCCATGGAAACCATAATTCTGCATAAATCACAAACATTTGAAGGAATTCTGGTGAGGTCAATGAGAGGATGCTTTCTGTGAAGTTTCATCCCAATTGACCCACTCGTTACTGAGGAGAAGATGTTGACGGACGACAGACGCCGGACAAAAGGAGATCACAATAACTAACTTTTAGCACTTCGTGCTCAGGTGAGCTAAAAAAGAAACATCTATCCAAATGAAAGAGTAATTGAAATCATGTAGAAAATATTGTGGAAAAAGGCAGTACTAATATTTATATGAGCACTTTCAAAGAAACATGCTTCAGACTTCAGAGGCTTTTGAATTCATTTGCATTATAAAAGGATTAAATGCTCCAGAGAAAACCAATACCTGTGCCGTCCGAATTTTACTCTACAGTATACACCTAAGCTGGCCGCTGTTTCTTTTAAAGGGTGTTTAAGCTTGCCAAATCAATTAAGGATGCGTGACCATACACTGTTAATTACCATTGTGTACGAGTGTCATTCCAAACAAATTATAAATGTAACCCCTTTTCCCAATAAACCTATCATATACATGTATGTATTTGTAACTTGCCGGGATGTGTCGATACCGTCATGGTACACTGTGATATATGCACAAATTGGTTTCACAAATCTTGTGTTAATGCACCTGTGGATATTTCGACAACAGATGCAGACTTTAATCGTAACTTTTGTTAATTATTTGGCTATTATAATGATAAGATATGTGATTAAATTGGCAACATTTAAGTTTTTTACTTATAACAGCCTTCAAATACAAATTTGGTTTATACGACGGTAAAGAAAGGTTATGGGAATTAAGAAATTGTTTAAATAAGCAAATTTTCCTTTTCCTACAATGTTTTCAATATATGTTGCTTTTTACTGTTTACACAGCAAGAAAAAAACATTTAACTTATTTGTTATAGATTAGTATTATAGTTGTATATATATATAATTACTAGAAACAAATTAAGATTAAAAGTGTTGTATATATATATATACTTATTGTTTATTTGTTATTTAAATTGTTCTGCCCCTTCCAAGTACCCTACAGAATAGAATGTTGCATGGATCATTTGCCTCGTAGTATGGCACATGGAAAACTGTTGAAAGTTACAAAGTAGAAAATGAAGAGGCCCAACAATAACTAGAACTCATGACCCTTCAATCGATTGTAAAGGAGAGGATATAATTGAAGCAAAACCTATGGCTAGTTACTAGCAACCTATTCTATTTTTGCAATGTTTTCAAATTTCGTCCGCTGCAGATGCGTCAAAAGACATTTACTTGTCGGAAAATCAATCCATCAATTCTCTTTATTGATATCTATAGATATGATATAAAGAGGAAAGTCGTTAAAACACTTTACAAAGAGATTCCATTTCAGCATGATCTCGATTTTTGGTTTAATCTATATCACTGATAAAAGCAATCAAACACATTATATATTTACAAAGAAAACCCTGGATATGATCATATGTAACAAATTATACACATTTGCCCATCTTTAATTAAACATTTTTTACAACAAATCATAGCGTCCGCAGATTTGCTCTATATTCTAATTGCGTCCGCATTTTCCCTCTATATTGCATTTGTCCGCATTTTCCCTCTATAATGTATTTGTCCGCAGATCGCGTCCGCACTTTAGACCCTCCCCCCATACCGTTGTATTTATAAATAGAATTCGACGATCACGATTTCTCTGCAAATGTGTTACTCTCATTTTAAATGCATTTTATGACGCACATATTTGTTTTTTTTAATTCTTTATACTATATTTATATGGCCGACAAGGCACAAAGAAAATATTTTCAATTCTGTTTTTATCTACATTTTCAATGCGTGATTGAAAATTCAAATACCGTATCTGGAGCTTAAATCGGAAATAGTTCTCCCTGTAGCAGTTCACTCATTGAGATTTATAAATCTCTCCGCGTTCATGTTTTAAAATACAATGTTTCATTTTATTTCGTAATTCTCTTTGAATATAAGAACCACATAAGAAAACAAAGACGATATAAATATATCATTATTTCAAAAATCGTGATACATTTGAAAAGTAAGATCAAGTATTGAGTACTACTTTCACGAGTATGAAATTTAGGAACTTTTCCATAAGACGTATGGCTTCAGAATTGCAGCTACTAAATTTGTTTGTTCCAAACAAATAAAAACCGCGATGACCCATATCTCAAAACAGGTTTTCGTGCCAGACACGAGTTTTTCAATAAATTTTAAATTATTTAAAACAGCGGTCTGTTTTATTCTCATAAGAAAAAAACACATCCACACCCAAACATGTTGTGTCTAACTAATTGGACAAGGAAGTGAAAAGAATTTACAGAATTAGATTTAATTTAATCAAATGAAACTTGTTCGGGATTTATGGTGGATTACATGAGCCCGATACAGGATGTGTGTCCAACAAGAAAAGGTTTTATAAAGATTGAATACTATTTCATTGTTTAGTTGTTATTGTTTCTATCTCGACTATTCGAAGAATTAAAGAGGCTATTGCACTCGGCCCGGCGTCGGCGTCGGCGTCGGCTTCGGCGTCTGCGTTTGGCAAAGGTTTTTTACAAAGACTAATATCTTTAATACCATCAAACATATTTACTTCAAACTTGGTGTACTTGTTTCTAATGACAATATAGACATATGCAGCAAGTTGCATAACTCTGTCAACCATATGTGTAGAGTCATGCCCCCGTTTGTACTTAGATTTTGTCCTGAGATCAAAAGTTTCATCAACTTTTCAATTGTTTTGTTTATGACAACAGGGTTGTGATGCAACAGAAATCTTTGCGCCAAGGTCACATTTGACGAAGTTATGCACCTTTTTGTGCTTAGATTTTGTCATGATAACTTTAAAATCAGCAATAATTTTGCCATTTCTTAATATTTCTTCTTCAAAATTTCAAACTATATTGTTTGTGACAACATGGTCATTATGTACACCCTCAACCTGTTACCCAAGGTCATATACTGAAGTCCCATAAGTATTTGAAATTAAAGGTTGAATTGTTTATTTACATTGAAATAGAAAAGGAATTTAATATAGATAAGACTGATTGATTGATTAGCGTTTAACGCCGTTTTCAAAAATTGTTCAGTCATATCACGGCGACCAGTTCACCTACTCATGCGTTTCCTGGTTTTCCTACACTAGTACAGCACACAACATACTTTCCAAGCAACTGTCTGCTTTTCCACATAGACTGTTAAACAGCCCATTGGTGAAAGACGAATGACGCATGTCACAGTGACGTTTGTCAAACGTTGGAATAAATGTTTGCCGAGCTGGGATTCGAACTCACAGCTCGCGTCGCTAACGATTGAGGTACCGGGATCGGCTATATATAGATAAGACATTTTAATTGCTAACCTTTTATATGTACATGTATACGCACAAAAACCAGCATACGAAAGCAGGTATACTTGTGTTTGTTTCATTAGTTCGTTTTACGCCGTGTTTCAACATTATTTCGGTTTTTTCTCACAGACCGAACACTCATTCACGATCCCTAGGAAAACGAACCAGTACTAGGAAATGAGAAATTCCTCATTTTGCTACAATGTTTTCAAAAAGTCGTTTGCTTCAGATGCGTCAAAACTGCGGCGGCATGCGAGACCGGGTTAAAGAGAGTTGAAATCATGGTGAATTAGCGAATTTTTCTTTAGCCTCGGTTGTGTAGTGGTAGAGCGTCCTTATCGAGTGCGGGGGGTCGCGGGTTCGATCCCCAGTCGGGTCACACCAAATACTTTAAATATGGTGGTAATGGGTGCCCTCCTTGGCGATCAGCTATACATGCGGGGGTAATCATTACGACTGACTGGCTGGTGTCAGGATACATGGACAAGTACAGTGTAGTATTGGTAAATTACCCAGGAAACGCCGTGATTTCACTAAGAAATTATCGAAAGCGGCTTAAAACACCAAAAAAACTTTTACTACCTGATAATTTAAAAGTCTGCCACCATGTTTGACTGTAGACAAGTCTTAAAGCACAGCATAGAGAGTTTATAGGTTAACCTATAGGATCTACAGCCGGAATACGAAATCAGGAATAATTCTATTTGAACAAAGGAAGTAACATCCCCACGAGAGTTCGCCAGGAATCGCGAGACATTACGGCGTTCTGACGCTAAGAGAGAATTTTTCATATCCAATTAATGATTCGCTTGCTACATTGAATATAAATGCATGGAGCCACGCTAAAATGGGTCGTGCTGCAGTCACAATGGTTTAACCCTTTCCCCAAAAAATGCAGACGCCTTCAGCCCTCAATTCAGAAGACGACTTTTGAAAAAAATAATTAACCCCTTCCCAAATGCAGACGCATTCAACCGCCACTTCAGCAGACTGCTTTTGAGACACAAGGGGAAATTGATCATCATAACAATTCCATGTTTTTGCCTTGATGGTAATCAGTCGTCTGCTGCAGATTTGGTGTATATGGGAAAGGGTGAACAACTGTATGGGTCCGTTCATAGAGAACAACGTATGCGTTAAGCGATTGCGAACAGTCTGATTAAGTTCTACACTGTTTTACATTTTAATTACACTTTCTTGCTCCATTATGATATAGATGTGAAGCCAGGACTTTGACACCCATAGCATAGCACCCCCCCCCCCCCCGCACCCCAAGACTACACCCTACACCCCCCCCCCCCCAAGAAATATCCCACCACCCACCCCCCAGCCGTTTAAACAAATTTGTCGTCAGCGGAGACAACACTCACGTGTCTTTATCAACTACGCATTTTAACACTCACTTTCTTGTGACGTTGTACATATAAGAGACATACCGTACTTTAGATGTAGAGATATTCTAAAGAATATAAAATATATAGGGAAGGACTTTCACCTTATAACCTCCCCGATGCTTTAATTAACCCTTTCCCTCATATAGACGCTTTCTGACGCCTCTGCAGCAGACGGCTTTTTGAAAACATAGTGACAAAAGAAGAAATTGCACAAAACGTGCAATTTCTCCTTTTGCCACAATGTTTTCCACTTTTTGTCAAAGGTTATCCATTCAATTATGGAGATTTTTTATGTATGAGGGAAAGGGTTAAACAAATCCTTTCTTCAGCGGAGACAAACATTCGTGTGTTTGTATCAACTACGCATTTAACACTCACTTTCTGATGACGTTATCAGGTAAGAGACATACCGTACTATAAATGTAGAAATATTCTTAAGTAGACATGGCTGGATTTTCACCCTCATGGCCAAGTCGACCCACCAAAACTCCCTATTCTTCAGCGGAGACAATAGTTGCGTCCTCACAGACAACGCATACACATATTACTCACTTTACGGTGCAGTTGTTCATATAAGAGACATAATACAAGAAACCGCTGAAGACGGTAAGGCCGGATTGTCGGCAATTTGGCCTTGAAAATCGACAAACCAAGGTCAAGGTCAAAGTAACCATAGAAATCAATAGAACTTGTTACTGGTTACCTTCAGGCACAGTTTCAGACAGACAGACAGAACGACGGACAGACGGACAGACGGACATCGCCAATATATAGACCGGAATTGCTAGAGTAATCCGGCCAATAAAATAGATGTAGAAATATTCTTAAGAAGACAGGGATGGACTTTCATCCCCATGATAGCCTAGT
Organism: Serripes groenlandicus; assembly: GCA_031761405.1. Taxonomy (NCBI): domain Eukaryota; kingdom Metazoa; phylum Mollusca; class Bivalvia; order Cardiida; family Cardiidae; genus Serripes; species Serripes groenlandicus. The sequence goes on from JASEVX010000013.1 coordinate 41,877,511, forward strand.
CCCAAAAACTACCTCTTATTTAGTATCTCATCTTCAGCGGAGACAATAGTTGCGTCCTCACAGACAACGCTTACAGATAACACTCACTTTCTTGTGCAGTTGTTCATATAAGAGACATAATATAAAATAGATGTAGAAATATTCTTAAGAAGACAGGGTGGACTTTCACCCCCATGATAGCCTAGTCCCAAAACAACATTTTATTTAGTATCCCTTCTTCAGCGGAGACAATAGTTGCGTCCTCACAGACAACGCTTACAGATAACACTCACTTTCTGGTGCAGTTATTCATATAAGAGACATAATATAAAATAGATGTAGAAATATTCTTAAGAAGACAGGGTGGACTTTCACCCCCATGATAGCCTAGTCCCAAAACTACATCTTATTTAGTATCCCTTCTTCAGCGGAGACAATAGTTGCGTCCTCACAGCCAACGCTTACAAATAACACTCACTTTCTGGTGCAGTTGTTCATATAAGAGACATAATATAAAATAGATGTAGAAATATTCCTAAGAAGCCTGTGACGTTCGACTGTTTTTTGTGAGGTCTTCCAGACGTGAATAAGTCACTACCCTTAACCCCTTTTTACCATATACATTTCTGACTTTTCTGTCTTTAAAAAACCTTGTAGCATAAGGAATTTCTCCTTTTGCCCACAATGTTTTCAACTCTTTTCAATAATTGTAATTTCTTAAATAGAAATCATAGCATTTTATAGTCGTCTGCAGATTTATTGTATGAGGGAAAGGGTTAAGCCTTTCCCATTTACAGTCGATTTCTGACCTTTCTGTCTTTTGAAAACAGTGTGGCATTGTGGCATAAGGACAAATCGCTCATGATTTAGAAATTTCTCCTTTTTGCCACAATGCTTTCAACTCTTTTCAATAATTGTACTTTCATATATATAAATCTTCCATAGTAGTGCCTAGATGTTTTTATAATCGTCTGCTGCAGATGTGATGTAAGTGAGAAATGGGGGATTTAACCCTTTCCTTCATATTAACGCTTTCTTACGCCTCTGCAGTAGACGGCTTTTTGAAAACATAGTGACAAAAGTAGAAATTGCTCAAAACGAGCAATTTCTTCTTTTACCACAATGTTTTCCACATTCAGTCATAGGTTATTCATTCAAATATAGAGATCTTCTATTTTTTGACAAAATATGTTCAAAGTCGTCTGCTGCAGAATTGTCGTATGAGGGAAAGGGTTAAAGTCGGTGATTCCTCCGCTGACGTGTTACATGTCGAAGTTACATAAGCCGTAACCCCCACCTGTGGAGCGAGTGTATTTATTATATGCATCTGTAGCAGACGAATTTTTTAAAAAAACGAAACATCGTGGCAAAAGGAGAACATTTTTCATGATAAGGAACTTCTACCTTTTACCAAAATGTTTTCACTCGGTTATATCATTTTTTATGATTTTTTTCCATGTTTTCATCTTGTTGTTGATTGATTGATTGGGTTGGGTTTAACGTCGTTTTCAACAATTTTTCAGTCATATCACGGCAGCCAGTTCACATATTCATGTGTTTCCTGGCTTTCTCTCACCAGTAATCCACACAATAATCCTTCCAAGCAATTGGCTGCTTTTCCACATAGACTGTTAGCTTATTGGTGGAAGACGAATGACGCTTGTCTCAATGACTTTTTTTAAACGACGAAAAGAATGTTGGCCGAGCTGGGGTTCGAACTCACAACCCCTGGATTGACAGCCCGCGTCGATACCGACTGAGCTACCGGGGCTCGCCTTATTGTAATAAGTAGTCCGCTGCAGATGCGTTGTATGTTAGAAGGAAGTTCATTTAACTCGTGGGTAATTTTCGGTTATAAACATTGAGAAGAAACAGGAGTAATTTTAGTCTTAAATATTTCGTTTTCTTTTCACCTAAATATTTCGTTTTCTTTTCACCTAAATATTTTGTACGGCAGCTCTAAAGGGACACACATGAATTTTTTTTATCTCGTGCGCACGAGATACTAAGTCGTGCGAACGAGATATTAAGTCGTGCGAACGAGATAAGTATCTCGCGCGCACGAGATACTAAGTCGTGCTAACGAGATACTATCTCGGGCGCACGAGATACAAACAAATTCGTATGTAATTTATAAAAATGTGTGTGTCCCTTTAGAGCTGCCGTAATTTTGTTTTCTTTCCACCTAAATATTTTTCAATGTCGTCCGATACAGAGGCGACAGAAGTCAGGGGCGTAGCTTTGCAATACTCAATGTGTAGGCCGTCTCGTGAGAAAATCAACATTGTGGACCCGGATCAGCCTAAGCATGCCACACAGGCCTACCCGGATAGTTCGCCTCATGTGGATGTTCTGTTTCAGGAATAACTACTCTATACATCTATCCCCCCTAAGACGGAATGTGTCGGCCGGATCAGTCTGCGCGGACAGCGCAGGCTGATCTGGTCGATGCATTACGCAGATCTCTATCGCCGAAGCTGCATTTTGGGAAATTTTAGAAAAAATGTGTAGGTACGTGCCTACAGTGCCTACAGTGCCTAAAGGGAGCTACGCCCCTGGAAGCCGTCTTTATCGCGCGAGATGGACATTTGTATATGACCAGCCAAACTCGAGAGTATCGGCAGGCAGTCAATGCTACCAACGACTTCTGTAACCATTATGGAAAAATGTAGACATTGTTCCTTATCCCACAATGTTTTCACTCTGGACCAAAACACCCAAGTTGTGAAGATGTTGTTCTCGTATTATCGAACTCCGTGTAGTGATATCACTTTATATACCTTTTTTTATTTTCAACCATACATGCACCTGAACAGAGCTCTAGATAAGGGGCGTTTTGCATGTTCTAAAATCCTTATTCGACCCTCTAACCCTAATCCCACAATGTTTTCACTCTAGACCAAAACCCCCCATGTTGTCAAGATGTTTTTCTTGTATTATCGAACTTTGTGTGTTGATATCACTTTATATACCTTTATTTCTATTTTCAGACATACATGTCTAGACCCAGAGCTCTATATAAGGGGCGCTTTTCATGTTCTAAATTCCTTATTCGACCCTCTAACCCTATGTTGTTGGTACTCAAAAGAATCGTCTCAATGAGACGATTCTTTTGAGTACCAACAGCATAGGGTTTGGTTGAACTTTAAGAGAGATATTGTGAGGAAAACAGCTGTAAACCGCTCCTTATCTGTAGCTCTGCATGGTACTTCTCAACGTTAAAGATATATCATTCCTAAGTAAAGACACAATTAACTCTTTACACGATTAACCAATCAAACAGCTCGCCATACCGAAGAGTTCCGAATTAGAGAGATATTGTGAGGAAAACAGCTGTAAACGGCTCATTATCTCTAGTAGCTCTGCATGATATATCTCATTGTCAAAGATACATCATTCCCTAAGTAAAGACACAATAAACTCTTTACACGATTAACCAATCAAACAGCTCGTTAAACCGAAGAGTTCCGAATGGTTAGTGGAAGAGTTCATTACTTTAATAGAGCGTCTGTTGATCCTGAAAATCAGAACAATTGAAATTTTGAAAAACAAAATTCTATTTTAAGACACATGGCTTCCAAAAATAGCAAAACGACTAGGCGCAGATCGATGGCCTCCGTTGTTGTAATAGAGACAATCTTATTAATTCTAGAAAAACGGAGAGAGAAACGAATGACAGTGGTGGTAGCTCGCGACAAATCAGAAAATCCGTTACCATGGGAACCTGTTGCTTACTGCGGTATTAGAAAGAATGAATATATCGTGCAATTCTCTGTTATAGGTCAAAAGATACCAATTAAATTCCATATTTTTGCTCTTCTGATTTTGTTTAATATATATAGGATCTGACATGTCATTTTATATAAAGTTTTATTAAACAAGAAATTTGTTATTAAGCTAAGCGAGCCTCTGGCGAGCTTGATAACACATTTCTTGGACGGGTTTGATAAAAGTTTATGAAATGACAACGATTGTCAGATTCTTTTTATCACATGACGAAACACAAAAAGAAAATCGTTTTTTCGCTGTCAGAAAATAGTCCAACATGTAATACTTAATAGACTGTTAACTAATCACACAAAAATAATGTTATGACCCAATACTGGTCCCTTTACCTCGTCCATCTATCGTGACGTTTGTGTTTACTGGATATACGTTCTAAGCCATTTTTTAGACATTCGCGGATGAATACACAAATAGCGATTCGGTCATGTTATATTACACGTGTTACATAAACAAAAATACGCAATGGGCATATTACATCGGATACAAGCATTGTCATGTGAACAAATCTTTATTAGCCACGTGTATTGGTATTAAGAGGTCTGGTCATCCTCCGTCATACCTTATAATAAATATGTTATAAGTAGTATATAGAAATTTGTTAGTAAATATAGATTAAATTCCATCTTTGTTTCCACAAAAATCAACAATATACAATATGTTATAGATGTAAACTACGTAGTTTATTGTCGAACAATAAATCATAGTAATATATGTAATACAAAACACATACAACCAATTACATAAAACATGTAATATATATAATACAAAACACATACAACCAATTACATAAAACATGTAATATACACAATACAAAAAACATACAACCAATATACAAAACATGAAATATACACAAAATCGAAAGTTCATAATTCCAAAAAGAAAAAAAAGAAAGAAAAAAAAAGAAAGAAAGAAAATCAACTCTCAATTTGTACAGGTAGGACACACTATATCATTGATGAGAGTAACCACTCACCTATAAAATAATCCAAAACGATGGAGGAGGTCATGTATTATGCCAGAAGGATATCACTCCGCGAAGATGGTTTCCGTCATTTTGCATACACTCAGTCTGGCTCAAAACTGGTTTTGCACATACTCTATTGTCACTATCAGACAAGTTCAATATACATGTACTAAACATTATCAAATTACTCAGTTCCAGTGCTATCCTTACATATTAACAATGCATTTAAAAATCATTGTCACATGCACTAATTTCTAGGCAAACATATGTTTTTTAGGGACCGGTCCGCGGAAGCATTTGGTTTAGTTTGACCGTATAAATTGTTTAATTGAACATCTTCTCAACATGTGTGTAACTGTCTGGTTATCGCTTTCAGCGCCGAATTTCCTAAAGTAGAATATTCCATGTTCAAAATCGGGCAGTTCCATTTTTTTTTTATAATAAGAGTTCTGTTTGCAAAACCTCCATGTTGCCATTGTTTTCCTCGTAAACAACTTAAGTCGTCACCACACATCGGTGGTGTAGCGGTCAAGAGTCCTCCCCGGATGCGGGCTCGATCACCAGACGGGTAATAAAGGGCTTATCAACAACTTTGGCGAACAGGGCTGTTGTCAGGAGTACCGAAGACTTACCCAGGAAACCCCCGTGATATAATTGAACAAATGGTTGAACTTGGAGTAAAACACGATGCACACAAGAAAACAAAACATAATCTAGGATTTCAGATTTTTAACTAAACAAACGACCACTTGCTGTATACAGACGACTTTTACCAATTGTGTTATAAAGAATCTCCAAATCAAGTCATTATAGTTTGACTTTTAAGCATTCAAATGTTTTCAACTGAACTTCTCTATTTTTGAAATGCACTATTATACATGTATATAGCTTTACGACTTACACAGTTAACCGATGAAGACGAAGTTTGTCCTCACAAAGGTTGTACACTCAGTAGCAGTGAAATCTCTGTTTATGCTCGTATTTTTACTTTTCGAATTATGCGTGTTTCTTATAACAATCAAATGCCTCGGTGGACGTAGTGGTAGAGCGTGCGCCTCGGGTGCGGGAGAGTCGTTGGTTCGATCCCCGGCCGGGTCATACCAAACACTTTAAAAATGGTAGTGATTGCTGCCCTCCTTGGTGCTCACGACTGACTGGCTGATGTCAGGACAAGTCATTCTCTATCCCGCTAAGACGGAATGTGTCGATCCGGATTAGCCTGCGCGGACTGAGCCGGCCCAAGGAATCTGCGCAAAGTATCGACCCGGATCAACCTAAGCTTGCCTGTGAGTTTTCTGTTTTCAGGAATCATTATTCTATACCTCTATCCCCCCTTAGACGAAATGTGTCAACCCGGATTAGCCTGCGCGGATTGCGCAGGCTGATTTGGATCGATACATTACGCAGATGTTATAATGTTGGTTTTCTCGCGGGTCGGCTCATATTTTGTTGCCATATACAATTATTTAACATTATACATTGTACAGGTATATCATATATACAGAGACATATATATATATATATAAATATATATATATATTTCTATTAAGGCCTGTGATATATACTATTATAGTCAAAATGGTCTGGTCACAAGTTCTCACAACATTATATACGGCCATTCCCTTATATATATATAGACTTGCCTTGATTGTCATTGGCTGTATATACAAAGACACAGTGAATAGATCATATTTCGCAATAACATATGAACCGTCCCGCGAGAAACCAACATTGTGGACTCTGCGTAAAGTATCGACCCGGATCAGCCTAAGTATGCCGCGCAAGCTAACCGAAACAAACACTTTTCGCCTCCTGTGGATTTTCTGTTTCAGGAATCATTACTCTATACCTTTATCCCCCTGAGACGGAATGTGTTGACCCGGATCAGAATGTGTGGACTGCGCAGCATGATCTGCGTCGATACATTACGCAGAGGCCATAATGTTGGTTTTCGCGCTGCTCATATGTCACTTTAATAAAACTTTCGTTTGTCCGTCCGTACGTTCGTCAGCTGGCACGTGTTGAATATACAAACAGCATCGACACCACTTTCTGCCTACGCGACGTAGGTAAATATATATTTGACGACTTATCAACTTTTTTTCCTCGTTTGTGTTCTTGGAGATCTTCTCGAGTGTGTGATTATTTTGATAAAAACAACATCAACGCTAATGAAATGTCACAAGAATGGATCTGTTCGAGTAATATCAGGGGGAAGGCATCGCGAACATCGGTAAATAAGTGGGTTTACGTCAGACAGTTTTATTGGGACCGCGACACCCTGGAAAAGGTCCATATCGTTGCGTCCCCATCTCTCCCGATCGTGTACAAGTTCGGACGGCGACACTTTAATGTAATAACACCTTATTTTGGCTTATCTTGACTCAAGGGGCGAACACAGACATTGTTTTATCGCCGTTTTCTTGTAATACAAATTTACTATTATAGTAAAAATGGTCTGGCCACAAGTTCTCACAACATTAGATACGGCCATTCCCTTATTAGTCGCCGAGCAGAAGCCCGCGACTTATATTTTTAATAACTTTTCGGAAAGGACCTTGACTCAATGGGCGAAAACAGATATGAGCGCATCCCGCGAGAAAACCAACATTATGGCACCTGCGTAATGTATCGACGCAGATCAGCCTGCACAGTCCGCGCAGACTGATCCGGGTCGACACATTCCGTCTCAGGGGGATAGAGGTATAGAGTAATGATTCCTGAAACAGAAAATCCACAAGAGGCGAAATATGTCCATCCGGGTAAGCCTGCGCGGTATGCATAGGCTGATCCGGGTCGATACTTTACGAAAAGTACACACTGTTGGTTTCCTCGTGGAACGGCTCAACTTTTTTATATATTCATATAATTCTAACTTCGACAGTGTAGTGGTTAGAGCGTCCGCCTCGATGTCCGTGAAGTTGGCAATCTGGCAGTCTGGCAGCCTGGCAGCGTGAAGTTAGCAGTCTGGCAGTCTGGCAGCCTGGCAGCGTGAAGTTAGCAGTCTGGCAGTCTGGCAGCCTGGCAGCGTGAAGTTAGCAGTCTGGAAGCGTGGCAGTCTGACAGCGTGAAGTTAGCATTCTGACAGCGTGGCAGTCTGGCAGCACGAACTGAGGAGCGTGACAGCCTGGCAGCACGAACTGATAAGCGTGGCAGCCTGGAATCACGAATTGAGCAGCGTGGAAGCCTGGCAGAATGAACTGATCAGCGTGGCAGCCTGGCATCACGAACTGAGCAGCATGGCAGCCTTGCAGCACGAACTGATCAGCGTGGCAGCCTGGCTGCACGAACTGAGCAGCGTGGCAGCACGAACTGAGTAGCGTGGCAGCTTGGCAAAGCAAAGATGTCAGTCGACAGCGTTATGAACTGAGGCACATAACATCGTGGCAGCCTGGCAGCCTGGCAGTCTGGCAGCGTGAAGTTAGCATTCTGACAGCGTGGCAGGCTGGCAGCACGAACTGAGCAGCGTGGCAGCCTGGCAGCAGGAACTGAGCATACAACTTAAAATATATACTTTTACACAGACTTTTCATGTGAACTAAGCCATATCCCTTTACGTGACATTTCGTTTTTAACAGCGCTAGCATTTTTAACAGTCCCCGGCAGTCCCCAGCAGCGCGAAACACCCGGTCTAGGTACAAGATCTTTCGTATATGTTACGATGCACTAACTTTTCTTTCAATGAGTTTTAAGCAAAGATAAAAGGTGAAAGATTTCATTAAATCAAGTTTTTTCGAATTCTTGTGCACATTTACCTCTATTTTTTTATCGCTCTCGAAAGCCGAAATCGCGCGATGTTTCTTGTCTTTGATTGATTGAAAAATGCTTGTCTACAAAATTAAAACACTTTATTTTGCCATTTTCATGGAGCTTAGTGTCATCTTACCATACCCCGTAACGGAGCGTTATTTCATGAACGTTTTCTAATCTTTTATAACAGAAATCAAGTTTTACATGTTTTCAAAAAAATGAAAAATGAGAAATTCCTTCACAGTAGTTCATTAGAAAAATACGCCTATATAAATGTCGCATACAACTTAAAATATATACTTTTACACAGACTTTTCATGTGAACCAAGCCATATCCCTTTAGGCGACATTTAGTTTTTAACAGCGCTAGCGTTTTTAACAGTCCCCGGCAGTCCCCAGCAGCGCGAAACACGCTGTGCTTTTTACACCGGTCTAGGTACAAGATCTTTCGTATATGTTACGATGCACTAACTTTTCTTTCAATGAGTTTTAAGCAAAGATAAGAGGTGAAAGATTACATTAACTCAAGTTTTTTCGAATTCTAAAAATCGGCTTGTGCTAAATTTCAAAGCATTCCTACAGGCTTCCCAAGAAGGTACATGAATCAGTTTAGTTTGATTGTAGGATAAAAATTGAATTAGCATGAAGTGGCCTGCCAGTCAAACCATCGATACTCGACTGACCAATCATCGTCAAGATAAGGCGGGGCTTATCAGTTGCCCGTTGCTTTCCTCCATGACCTCCGAAAATCTACAAATAGACATAACGCGGCCTGTCAGTCAAACGAAATGTCGCGTAAAGGGATATGGCTTAGTTCACATGAAAAGTCTGTGTAAAAGTATATATTTTAAGTTGTATGCTCAGTTCATGCTACCAGGCTGCCACGCTGCTCAGTTCGTGCTGCCAGCCTGCCACGCTGTCAGAATGCTAACTTCACGCTGCCAGACTGTCGGGCTGCCAGTCTGCCACGCTGTTATGTGCCTCAGTTCATAACGCTGTCAGACTGACATCTTCGCTTTGCCAAGCTGCCACGCTACTCAGTTCGTGCTGCCACGCTGCTCAGTTCGTGCAGCCAGGCTGCCACGCTGATCAGTTCGTGCTGCCAGGCTGCCACGCTGCTCAGTTCATGATGCCAGGCTGCCACGCTGATCAGTTCATTCTGCCAGGCTTCCACGCTGCTCAAATCGTGATTCCAGGCTGCCACGCTTATCAGTTCGTGCTGCCAGGCTGTCACGCTCCTCAGTTCGTGCTGCCAGACTGCCACGCTGTCAGAATGCTAACTTCACGCTGCCAGACTGCCACGCTGCCAGGCTGCTAACTTCACGCTGTCAAGCTGCACAACTGCCAGACTGCTAACTTCACGCTGCCAGGCTGCCAGACTGCCAGACTGCTAACTTCACGCTGCCAGGCTGCCAGACTGCCAGACTGTTAACTTCACGCTGCCAGGCTGCCAGACTGCCAGACTGCTAACTTCACGCTGCCAGGCTGCCAGACTGCCAGACTGCTAACTTCACGCTGCCAGGCTGCCAGACTGCCAGACTGCTAACTTCACGCTGCCAGGCTGCCAGACTGCCAGACTGCTAACTTCACGCTGCCAGGCTGCCAGACTGCCAGACTGCTAACTTCATGCTGCCAGGCTGCCAGACTGCCAGACTGCTAACTTCACGCTGCCAGGCTGCCAGACTGCCAGACTGCTAACTTCACGCTGCCAGGCTGCCAGACTGCCAACTTCACGGACATCCGCCTCGAGACCGGACCACCAGTGTTTTAATTCATCATAGGATAATACCATAGACTTTAAACATGGAGGAAGTGGCTCCATCTTCCGCTGCGTTCATGGTTGCGGTGTAGGCATTACGACTGATCCGCTGGTGTCCGCGAAAGTCCACAATGAAAGTAAGCAAACGTTTGTACATTCTCATGACTTTCAATTGACAGTTTTTCAAAATTTATCGCCAAAATAGTTCGAACTACTTGTTACTTACTTTGTTTTCACTATAAGCAATATTTGCAGAAGTTTCAACATTTAAAGATATTTTTCTCCATCTGGAGTTGAGTATGCTACGGAAATACAGTCAAACCTGTGCTAAAGACCACCTTTGGTTAGCAATTCCCTGTCTATAGCTACCGTACTTTTAGTTTTCCAAAATACTCATTTTCTATAAAAATCACCCTGTAATTAAAGACCATCTTTCAAAGAGACCAGATTGTTCACATCCCATTGGTGTTTTTTATACACAGGTTGGACTTGATATATTTGACAACATATCAATTTGTTCTTCATTTTGGTTGTTTGAGAACAGCGGGTAGGGTGGCTTGGTGCACCCAAAATATTGCTATATACACTCGAGTATCGATAGCTCAGTCCATAACGGTATAGCGTCATTCGTCTTGGAACGGATCGCCTCGGTGGTGTAATGGTAGAGCGTCCGCTGCAATTGTGAGAGGTCGCGGATTCGATGCCCTGTCGAGTCATACCCAATACTTTAATAGTGGAAGTAATGGTTGCCCTCCTGTGCGCTCAGAGTTGCGGGGTTAGCGTGACGACTGACTGGCTGGTGTAAACGGACTTATCCAGAAAACGCCGCAACAGACACAATTAGTAAACATTGAGGCAAAAGAAATGTCTCCTTTTGAAACAATATTTTCAAATATATTCAAAAACTTTACTCTTGTATTAAGAGAATTTCCATTGTTTTCTCAAAATGCGGCAGATTTGTTGTATGTGGGAAAGGGATGACGCTAGATGTGGCTCAGTTGTATCGTTAATTTTACAGTATCACGCGGCAATTTTACAGTATCACGCGGCAATTTTACAGTATCACGCGGCAATTTTACAGTATCACGCGGCAATTTTACAGTATCACGCGGCAATTTTACAGTATCACGATACCACTTGTAGGAATTTAGCAGAACAACTGTTAATTTCAACCGCAGTGATCTCCCTTTTTCCTATTTTGTTCAATTGCAAGGGAAACAAATCGTGTTTCATAAAGTTATCCCATTTCCGCGGATTACCGTTCTTTGTCAAAGTTGAGGTGGCATAACACAGTTGAAAGCTGATTTTCTGTTTCCTCGGAAACCCCAACTTTTATTCTCTCAATATTTCTCATAATTTCCATACTGGTTCGATAAAAAGGGTTTGCCTGTATCAAGGAGTGCCAGAATTATAAGAAACTGACTGGAAGTCACACTCTCAGTCCATATTATGGAAAGAAGTGGCCACAAAAGTGGTCTGAAACAGGGTGAAAAAAGTAGGACAGAAATATCAATTTGACCCTTTATTCCAAAAATCACCCAACAAAAACGCAGGGGATAAGGGTAAAATTGAAAGGCTGATTAGACTCTCAAAACGATAGGCAATCTGTGGATGCAGTCAGAAATACCGTTTCCAGCTCCTTTTCAAGCAATTTTGAATGCGAAAGCTGGTATTCATATTTACCTCTAAATTCACGCCTAGCTCTGCAACCAGTGTTGTCAAACCGGAAGGAGAAGTGGGTTCAACTGAAAAATTCAATCCCATGCTTAGAGCTCAATTTTCACATTTATAAACATCAAAATCAACCATTTACCCAAAAATGTACCCAAAACTTACTATTTGTTATAATTTCTATTTTTGACCCTGGCCAAAATCCGAATATCCCGAAAGCAAGTGTTATGTGTCACCTGAATATTTCTATTTCATTCCTGTTGATTAAGAATTGATTCCGTTTGACGCAGTTTTCAATGAGATTTGAGTATATGCCACGATAGCAAGGTATGATCCCCGGCCGGGTCATGCCAAATACTTTACTAATTATATCGATGGCTTTCCCTCATAGGCGCTCAGGATTGTGGGGTAAGCATTACGACTGACTCGCTGGTGTAAGGATAGATAAACAAGAACCACTGGTAACATACCCAGTAAACGCCGTGATGTAACTTGATTTCTTTTGAATGCGGCGTAAAAGGGTCGTTAGTTCGATTCCCGTCTCGGCCATTCATTCTTTCTGGTGATCGATAAAAGTCATTGCGACTAGCTTGATTCGTCCTCCCCCAAATGGCTCAATTTCCTATCTAGTTAAGGTACCAAGTTGCCTAGGAATGATGTTGTGTGGAGTACTAGTTCGAGTTAGTTATGAAACACGTGGATATATGAACAGACAGCCGCGAGATTACTGAAATAGTGTTGTAAACGGTGTTAAACCTATATCTATTAATAAATGCCACACGACCGCCTCGGTGGTGTAGTGTTAGAGCGTCCGCCTCGGGTGCGGGAGGTCGCAGGCTCGATTCCCGACCGGGTCATACCGACGACTTTCAAAATTGTAGTAATGGCTGCCCTCCTTGGCAATACTGAAGGGTTGTGGGGTTAGTAGCAATACGACTGAATGACTTGCTTCAGGATAGATGGACCAGTAGTACTGGTAACATACCCAGAAAACGCCGTGATATAAATGAAAAAAAAATGTTGAAAACGGCGTAATTAAAACACCAAACAATCAATCGATCAATTTATGCCACTCGAGAATATGAATGTAACGTGATAGTCGTCACAAGCAATGGGGACAGTCCTGTATTTATAGAAGTCGTCACCCGAATCGCCCAAAACGGTTTATTTGATATAAACCCATTTAAAATAGATCTTCATACATTGCATATTCAAACTATGAAATTGAATATCTCCTGAGGTATAACCCTTTCCCTCTGGCAGACGTATTTTGACGCATCTGCAGCAGACGCCTTTCGACAACAGAGTGGCAAAAGGAGAAAGTGTTCATTATGTACGATTTCCTTTTTTTGCCACACTATTTTCAACACCTTTAATTTTGCTTTTGATACTAGAGATTGTTCACATTTTTGCCTTGATGTCGATGTCGTAAAATGTCGTAAAATTGTTATAATCAACTTCTACTTTTGCCAAAGGACATTTCAAAATTCAAAATGCATGAGTTTCTAAGCGTTTAAGAGTTAACCCTTTGCAGACGCCGTTTGACGCATCTACAGCAGACGAATTTTGAATAAATTAAAAAAAAAACAATGTCTCATCAAACGGAGAATGTTTTCATATTATCACAATGTTTTCAACAACTGTTCAATAATTAAATTTTCACTAACAGATATTTACCATTTTGTTCGGATGCTTTCATAGTAGGTCTTGTGTATATATGCTATATGTGGTATCCTATAAATTCCAAATAAATCGTGTTTGTTTGTATTTTCCGGTCATGTATATTGTATGTATATGTATGTTTTTTAGACAATGTACTTTGTAAACGTCAACAATAAAATGTTCTGTCTGTCTGTCTGGTAAAGGGTTAAGCGATATTCTAAAAAGGCGTGACTAAAACAATCGAACGCCTTTTGTTCTATTGAATCCACCTCTATACCATACCGAGGGCTTGGTGTGAAACATTTGTAACTAAAAACCTATTTTGAAAATCCTGGTTTAGGGGCAATTTTGACCCTTTTGTAAACAATGGAAATTTAGGTGCCATTGCTCAGAATGAGCAATGGCACCTAAATTTCCATTGTTTACCAAGAAAAATTATTTAACGCTTATAAAGACTTTGTGGCGAAGTGATTAACCTTGGTAAAAAATACCAATTTTAGTTACAACCGTTTCACACCAAGCCCTCGATACACTTATAAAAGAGTGTACTAACTGGAATGAGAGTCATTTTTCGTCAAGGAATATTTATCTGTCTAGAAAGTCAGTTATTGTAGGAATAATTCCGTTTTAGCTTATGTAAATATGTTTTTTTCGTCAGGGAATATTGATCTGCGTAGAAAGTCAGTTATTGTAGGAATAACTTCGTTATAGTTTATGTAAATATGTTTGTCTTTATCGTTTCCCGCATACAGCAAATCTTCATAAGACGACTTTTAAAAAAATCTAAACAATACAGAAACTCTATAAATTAAAGAAAAGTTATTGAATCTATTTTGGCAAATGAGAAATTTCTAATGAATAGCAATTTCTCTTTTTGAGAAACTGTTTTCCAATACTGTCTGCTATATAGGCGTAAGAAAGCTTTTGTATGTGAGAAATGGTTAATTATCATTTCCATTTCTGTTTTACTCCATTTCGTTAATAGTCACAATCTACCGTTTCAAAATTAACTAATGACGCATTAAACTATCATTCAGAAATTAAAGATGGCGGAGACAAAGTGCAAAACAGAGGAGCAGGGACCCGGATTTGATGTTGCTGAGTTTGGAAATGACATCAACGTATGTTCCCTTCATACCGGAAATGACGTCACACGCTTCTGTGACAAACATGACGCAGTGTGTTGTCAAGTTTGTATCGCCATGTTTCACAAGTGAGTACTTGCTTGTTCTTTGTTATCTATCTCTCTATATACTAACTATGCCATTGGTAACATTCAACACATTCTCTTAGTGGTATTCTCCAAGCACATTGACATCAGACCAACATGAATATTCAAAAGTATACGGTCAATTCGACTCTACCCATTGTGCGGTTTAGTCAGATCAAATATGCGTACAACGAAGTATTTTGGTCTGATTTTAAAGGTGCTGAGCTCTAGATCCAGATCAAAATTTTGAACTTTTAAAAGTTCGGCAAATTTTGCTTATAGTGACAACAATGTAAGTAATAAGTAGTATAACTATTTTGTCAGTAAATGTTGAAACACTGTTAATTGAAAGTAATGAAAATGTTATTTGTTTGGCTTACTTGGTATGTCTACCAAGTAAATAATGAAGCATTAACTATCAATATTCAGAGGTTTGTTGTACTGGAAAGTGGAATTATTACTCTTATTTTTATTTTATCCCATAATTATGATTCTAATACTTCAAGACAACATTTGAACGGTTTAAAAAGTTCGACTGTACTGTCTTTAATATGGAGTTCAGCACATTTAATGATAATGCGTTTTGGTTTTATTGACTGTAACGTTTGTTTGTTTGTTTGAATTGGGTTTTACACCCTTTTCTCAATAGTTCAGGGTTTCCTGAATAATTTACCCGTTCTTATATATGAGCCGTTCCACGAGAAAACCAACATTATTGACTCTGCGTAATGTATCGAGAAAGAATAGCCTTCACAGTCCGTGCAATTTAATCTGGGCCGACACATTCCGTCTTAGGGGGATAGAGGTATGGAGTAATGATTCCTGAAACAGAAAATCCACAGGAGTTGAAAAGTGTTCATCAGGATTAGCCTGAGCGCCATGCTTTGGCTGATCCGGGTCGATACTTTACGCAGAGTCCACAATGTTGGTTTTCTCCCGGAACGGCTCATATCAATATATCTGCGTAATGTATCGACCAGATCAGCCTGCGCTGTCCGCGCAGACTGATCCGGCCGACACATTCCGTCTAAGGGGGGATAGATAGAGTAGTGATTCCTGAAACAGAAAATCCACAGGAGGCGAAAAGTGTCTATCCGGGCACGCCTGTGTGGCATGCTTAGGCTGATCCGGGTCGATACTTTACGCAGAGTCCACAATGTTGGTTTTCTCGTGGAACGGCTCATATTATATTACATTATATTATATATCCTGACATCGATGTATAAACAGTATAATTAACTTAATTTAAATGCCTTAGACAATTTTCATTTGAATTTATTTAAAAAAAGAAAAGAAGATACCTTTTAAAATTAAAAACAATGTTTAAAGTATTTCCTTCAATACTTCTCGTACTTGCTATAATGTTATGAGTCCTGGAACCTAATTCTTGCCTATCCGATTCGGAATAGTTTGGAACAAGGGAATCGTGTAGATTTCGTTCCAAAACGCTTTCGATCCTTTTTAATGCATTCTGTAGCAATATGTGTACTTCTTGTTTCATAAAATCTTTCAACTGACGGCTGGTGTCAGGATATTTAGACCAGTAGAACTGGTAACAAACCCATGCAACGTTGTGATATGATTGCAAAAGTGTTGTAAACATACTGATATGTATTGTAACTTGGGCTTACTTATAATATAATTCTTTTCAGAACATGTCATCTATCAAATCTAAAGCAAGCCGCTATTGGTGTGAGACAAAGTGCCAGTCTTAAACGTGCTTCGTTCTCGCTAAAGGTTTTATCCAAAAATCTTGCTGATGTTAAACAGCACGATGGAGAAAAACTCATAAAGCTCGAACAGGATCGCCAAAACGCTCTCATTCATATCAATCATGTTCAGAAGAATATAATAAAGCGTCTGGACGAACTAAAAGAGTCGACATGTGTGGAACTAGATTCAAAATGTAGTTCTTTAAGACAGGCTATACATAGCCGACTGAAAGATGTCTCTGACGTCATTAATGACGTCCAAAAATTGGTTCTTCAATTTGAAAGCGAAAACAGTTCAGCAACTGAAGAAAACATTTTCCACTCATTAAAACAGAGCAAATATGTACAAGAAGAAGCCGACCGTTTCTGCAAACAAAAGGAGTCACGTGACTCTGTGTGTACGATCCAGTTTCAGCCGAATGATGAAATCGAACAATTCATCGCGGGATTGACGTCACTCGGGGATTTCGAGAAAGATGTTAATGTAAGCACCAGGCTTGGTTCTAAGCTCAACGCATCGCTTCAGGGGCTGTACATGGTCAAAGGTAAGCAAGATAGTAAACAATACGGATCGTTTTCTTCCTGTTTATTGGACGATGGAACTGTGGTAATTGCGGACCAATCAAACGCGATGTTGAAACGTTTTAATACGTCGTACAAATTAACAGAGACGTGCCCTGTTCCAGAATCACCCAGATGTTTATGTAGAATTTCCGACAATGAGGTGATAGTTGCATCAACGATGAATATTTACAGTGTTTCCGTCAGAGACCAATTGGTGTTAGAAAAGAAGGTCGCAAAATTAGAATCAATTTGCAACTCCATGACGTTTGACCAGGGACTATTTTACGTCGCGCACGGAGGAGGTGATTATCCGCGCTATTTGGGATTGTACGACTTACACTGGAAGATTCAAAGGAAAATGTGCCGTGATTGTTTGGAATATCCGGTCAGTGTGATCGTCAACAGATCACATGACAGTATTTACGTCGCGGATTTGTACAAAGGTCTACTTACATTCAACAAAAATGGGGACTGTTTGGACATCTATAAAGATAGATGTGTGACCAATCCAACTGCGATTTGTGAAGTGGCAAGTAATGTTTTACTATTGACAGGCGAAGGTTCAAACAACGTTCTCGTTATAAAAGAGGGTAAGAAGAAAGTGACCGAATTACTCAAACCAGAGGATGGGATCCAACAACCGTCATGTTTGCTGTTTGACGAGAAGAGATCTCGGATGATTGTGTTAATGACAAAAGCCGATCACTTTAGGGTTTACGATCTAAGGTGAAGTAACTTGTACACTGCTTGAGCCCTTACGCTGGTACCTTTACCAATGACTTATGGTCTTCATTTGTCGTAAAATTTATTCCGGTCGAAAATGGAGGATACGCCTTGGTAGATGAACATGCTATACCGTGAAATCCTGTTTAGCACTGCGTTAACTTCCATTCCAAAACAATAACTTTTTATAACCGTGTTTCAATCTGAGAAATTGAGGATATTTCATGAGTGTTTATTTATTATCACGTTTAATAAACGCGGTTTCTAAGATGATATGCCGCGATTCTTCAGGATATAATTTTAATAATTAAAAGCAAATTTCACTATTTTTTGTTTCCCTAATTAAAATGCCAAACTATTTCGTTTCTTATCAAGTATTGTTAGTCGGCAAGGTAACTATTTATGTCAACTTATTCAATCACTTAAAAACGATCCACCATTCATGGTTTACAAACTATTGGGTTAACAAAAATGGTGAAATATGCATTAAGTATTTAAGTATTACTTAGCGCTGAAAAAGGTTGGTAGAATTGTACCCAGTTATTTATTTATGTGTTTTGTTAGTCAATTTCGTCTATTAATAAAGTTATCAAAAGCATTGGCGTTCTGAGTTGAGTTTTATCAGGATCTCACTCACACTCCATCTTGTCACGGGAACATCAAATGAAAGTATCCACCGAGTAACTGGCCGAGTGTTTAGCGTCGTGGCTTTGAGATCGACCCTTGCTCGTAGCGGTCATAGCGCTACAATTCAACAAATAGGAGTATGATAAGGATCTTGCCTGTTTTCGATCTTATAGTAGATTTATTTAAAAAAAAAACCTAGATAATGGTTATAGCCGAGTGTATAAGCAACTTGACCGTACTTAGAATTTGAGCTCCGTCAGGCGATTTGATGTCTACATATAGTGAAATCTCGGATGAAGGCTTACCATATGCCGTCGCTGTCCGCACATATCTCGTATATACCTAGTTGTTTCATCTGACAGACACAATCACTAGAATTGAAACCCAATACATAGTTCCAGAACTACAATCATTATCTCCCGTGTCGGCCATTTTGACAGGAAAATATGATGAGCATTAATAGAGTATAATTTAAAAGAAATGTGATAAATAGGAAAATACCAAGGAATTTGAGTTTGAAAACCATATTTCGTTGATGCATGTGTATGATCTGATTATATCAACTTTCTAATTTGATTATTTTTGCACATGCAATTGTTTAATTTAATTATATTTGTTATTTCTCCATACAACATATGGTAAATTTGCCTATCAAAATGGCTGCCAGGGGAGGTAAATATTGTAGTTCTGGGAACTATGTATTAATTGAACGTCAATTAATCCTTTAAAGGTTGGAAAAAGTATGGTGATTTAAACGTCAAAATGGTGGTGTATTGGTAGAGCGTCCGCCTCGGAAGCGGGAGACCAGTGTTCGAAACCCGGCCGGGCCAAACAAAAGACTATTAAAATGGTAGTAATGGTTTCCTTTCTTGGCGCTCATGGTTGTGTGGATATTATTATGAATGATCCATTCATCGCTGTCATTGTTCAAAAGTTGCGTAAAACATCATGCAAATAAACATACTCTCTGATACCAGTGTTCGATCCCCGGTTGGGTCGTACACAAGATTTTTAAAATTGGTAGTAATGGCTTCCTTCCATGGCGCTCAGGGTTATGGCGATATTATTATGACTGATCAATTCATCGGTATGAGGTTTTACTGGTAATTTACACAGGAAACACCGTGATATAACTCAAATACTGTTGAAATGAAAGCTGGGCTGTCAGACGACTTTCGAAAACATCGTGACAAAAGGAGAAATTCAAAAAAAAATTCAACTCTTTTCAGTAATTATACCTTTATTTTCAGAGATTTGCCAAAATTATTCTAGATGTTTTCAAAGTCATCTGCTGCAGATATGTCGTATGTGGGACAGTGTTAAATATCTCTTTTTGTAGCCGCCTGCAGTAGATGTACCAAATTGCGTCTACAGGTTGAAAACATCTAGGCAAGATATCTCTACAAATGCAGATATAACATATTTCCTTTTGTAGCCGTCTTCAGTAGATGTACCAACATGTGTCTACATGTGGGAAAAACAAGTTTCACTATTCATTCTTTATTTTTTATTTTGTTATTGCAAAGACTTATCCCTAGATATATACAATATCTTGTTTAAGAACAAAATATGATGATAATAGCATTAAATCCTTTCTTAAATAAAGCAAATACGAAGCAGACCACTTTGAAAATAATATGAGCCGTTCCGTGGGAAAACCAACACTATGGACTCTGCGTAATGTATCGACCCAGATCAGCCTGCGCAGTCCGCGCAGGCTAATCCGGGCCGACACATTCCGTCACAGGGTGATAGAGGTATAGAGTAATGATTCCTGAAACAGAAATTCCACAGCAGGCGAAAAGTGTCTGTCCGGGTTAGCCTGCACGGCATGCTTAAACTGATCCGGGTCGAAACTTTGCGCAGATTCCACAATGTTGGTTTTCTCGCGAAACGGCTCATATGTAAAAATATGGAACATTATGGAATTCATTTGAAAACATTGCCGCAAAAAGAGAAATTGCTAAAGTGTTTTCGCAAGGTGTCTGCTGCTGATGCGGCAAAATACGTCTGTAAGGGGGAAAGGGTTAAGACATGCATCGTTATAATGTATAAGAAGTGTACTTATTCATTTGAAAATGTGCAGCAAACGACGTTTTGAATCTTCAAGGCATCTTTTGTTTAATCATTGCCGTATAAATATGTTAACAGAAATGCGATAAAAGGTATAATTGCACGTGATGAGCAAACCATTTCTTTCACAAGGTTTTTGTTTTAACTCTTTCGCTGTCAATGTCAATAAAAAGGCTTTTGCAAACAATACAGAGTCGGGTGAGACAGCTCGTAGTAAGCTGTTTCTCCTGAGATCTGCATTGTTTGCCACTTAGATATTACATTTTACCAAATGACCTGTATGACTAAATGTAGTGGTTCAATTTTTCATGGAGGAGTCGACTTTGTTCAATTTGACAGTGAAAGAGTTAACAATTGTCTGCTGCATATAATTCAAAATTCGTCTAGACGGGTTCAATTACATGTTGCACCGTTATACAGGTCAAATAACGCCAAATACATCCGCGGTCAGGCTGATCTTAAAGTCCCTAACATTAAAAAGGTTTGTGTATACCTTCATCAGAAAGCATTGAATATATGACACATATATGTGTACAGTAATTGTAAATATGTACAGATTTCACTGAACATGCGATATTATCAATTGTAGTAATTTGACCCTGTCTGAAAGTGAAAGAGGAGTATGTGAAAAAACAGTTGAGGCGAGCACGATTGAGTTCCAAATAATGGCAACCATCTTCGCGGGGTGAATTCTTTCTTCCATAATGCATAACACCTATTTTTTTTTTTTTTTTTTGGATTACCTAAAAATTAAGAGGTTGCTTTTTCCAATGCTATAGGGTGGTCCGCCTTTAACAATTGAAGAGAAATGTGACTTTTGAGGATTGAAACTTGATGATTTACATGTAAACAAAAGAAGGAATTGAATTGGGGTAATGTGACATTATAAGTTATTGGGTTTGTTACTGACCCACTACGGAAATATAAGGGGTCTGTAGGATTAATAGGGGGCGAGGCGATAGCCGAGTCCCCCTATTCATCCAACAGACCCCCTATATTTCCGTAGTGGGTCAGTAACAAACCCAATAATGTATGTATTTCGTCGACCACTTTAAACTGAACTATACTGTAACTTGTTGATATTTGTTGGTAGCATAATATTACGTCATGAGTAAAAGATCTATTAATATTGATTAAAGAATTGGAATAGATATATTATTTTTTACATTACTCACCCCCTATAGAAGTATAAGGGGTCTGAACGTGACACACTTTAACCAATGAAATTGCAAGAATTTCGTAGGAGGCGAAATAAATATGTATGGCTGTCCTATTGAAGAAAAGCACCTTAAAACCACATGAAGCATGCCGAATGTATCTGGAGATACACACGTATGTTCGAAAAGTCATCAATAAATAAATAAACGAAATAAAATGACAGCCGTTTCTTTCAGTTCGACTTCTACTTGAATTATAGAACGGATCCGAGGAAAACAACCATTCTTGGCAAGGTATCTGGAAAAAAATATATGCAAATGTTGTTGATTTTCTAAATATGAACTAGCGACCTCCCGCACCGAGGCTGACGCTCTACCACTACACCATTGAGGCGGTTGATAAAAGGAAATCATTCACAGTAACTTTTTCAGCGCCGTATTCCCTTAAGTAAACTCTTCAATGTTCGGGTGACTCCATTATTATATAATAAGAGATTTGGAATATTTTGATAATTTAAAACAGGCAAACAATACGGATCGGAACGAGTTGTCTCGCCTGAACGTCTAATGGACTAATTTTTAAATATTACATTAACTATATAATTATGGTTAAAGGAATAAACATGCCTCTGGTTTACGGCGTCCATGGGTTTCCTTGGTTAGCATTGGCGGCTGTAAAGATACAAATTTATATTGATTTCAACATGATTTCAGTTACATCACGGAGACAGTTCACTTATTCACGACCCCTGAGTTAACAAACCAGTAGAAGACATGCCCTGCCCAAGGTCTTTCCACCAGAACCGCAGCGACTTAGGATCGAACCCGGGACGCCCGGTTTCAAGTCGCAGACGCTAGACACTCGGCAACGACCGATTCCTCGAGAAACTTGTTAACACAGTGATGTTATTTATCAAACCACATTTTATCTGTTTATTTTACAAGAGTAATGACAATACAAATTCTGCTACTGTAAGTAAAAAATAAGTTTGTATGGTCTTTTACGCCGCTATCAACAATGTATCAGGTACATCACGGAATATCCTGAAATTACCACTACTCCAGGACTATTTATCCTGACACAACGGCAGTGATCGCCATTGGAGAGATTGCCATTACCATCTTTAAGTATTTTGTATGTATGTCCCAGCTTGGGTTCGACTCCTCGAACACGCGAGCCCGAGGCACACTCTCTACCGCAGAGGCGGTAAGAACAATAAGAAGTTGTCTTATTTCGCATGTGACTCATAGAGTTTTATATTTTTATTATAGTTTAATAAAAAATATGTTTCTGTCAGAGCACGAAGTATTTTCTTATACTTCTTAAGTTTGTAGTCGTTCTGTTTGTGTGGAAATATCCCGAAAAACCAGAACCCGATTATCACATGACTTGAACAGTGATTTTGGTTTTTATATACATATTCTTTGTATATCATGTTTAATTTTGCAGTCGACATGCCTGCCTAAAGATAACAATATTTGTAAAAAGCCTCACTTACGTTCAGGTACGTTTGGTTTATTATCAATGCCAGTACTATTCTTTTTAAAACAATCAAATATGCTCGATTTGTTTTTAGGAGGCGGGGATAGGGGCGAATGCGGAGGCGGGGCCTCCTTGATGGGCAGCGGGGGACCCTCCCTACTGTCTACTATTGGCCCCGCCCTCTCCATTCCAACGAATCTTTGAGTCCGTACTGGTACGTGTACGATACGTCGTTTGATGGGTCTCTCGGCGATACGACCTACTCGAGGTGGGCCTGCTCTTCCGATACGTCTCACACCTCCTCCGCTTCTACAACTAAATAACACATACTTTTCGATATTAGCTCGATATTACCCCCTCGATATTACCTCGATATTACCTCGATACCTCGATATTACCTCGATATTACCTCGATATTACCGCCAGATATTGAAATGCGTTCCAGTGAAATGTATTGTCAGCTTCGTACTGAATGTATTGCTGGTAAATAGTTTCACAAAAGTATCATATTCTTAAGCTTATATTCCCCTTGGTTATTCAAACACTCAACATCACCATCATCATCATAGTTTATCAAATATCTAATATCAACATGTTTACCAAATCATGCATTTTCCTTTTGACCATATTGTTCAATAGATAAGAAACCGACGAGTACGCACTCCAGTAGGAGATAGACTTTATAAGCTTTAAGCTTTCTTTCTAATCCTTTTCCTTTAGAAATCTGTTATTTTTATACTAAGTCGAGGGCATGGCGTGAAATGGTTGTAACTAAAAAAAAATTGTTTAACCAACGTTAATCACCTCGCCATAAAGTCTTTATAAGCGTTAAATCATTTTTCTTGGTAAACAATGGAAATTTAGGTGCCATTGCTCGTTTCGAGCAATGGCACCTAAATTTGCATTGTTTACAAAGAGGTCAAAATTGCCCCTAAACCAGGGTTTTCAAAATAGGTTTTTAGTTACAGCCGTTACACACAAATTAAAGCCCTCGATGTAACGTTTATTGAATAAGATATGTTCAAACTAAACTAATAATTATAAAAAGCAAACCTCTTATGAAATCCTATCACGATAACAGCACGGCAGTAATCCTGATTGCTTGTATGAGAAATGCAAACTGCTGGTATGCAATTTTAAAACTTCATACGGCATATCTATTCCAGGCAATGGATTCGAGTCAAATGATTTATTCGAGTGATTGATGTTTAGAGAAATCGGTAGACAACTGCATACACAGTGCGAATAATTGATAATAAAAGGTCAAAAAACACTTACATCCTTCCGATAGAGGAGCAGGCACCCGGGTTCGAACAGCATCTGAAACACATATATCCAAGGAGGCCGAGAGCTGCTAACCCCAGTAAAATGGCGGGAATGAGCCATGCTAAGTTGCCCGGATCAGACAAGAAGGAACTGATAGAGCTGTACGTCGAGGGTGTTGCGGTCGTGGTCGTGGTGGCTGCGGTGGTAGTGACCACGTCTACGATGTTTATCGTGACGGGCGCCGTGTCTGTATGACCTTAATGAAGAACATTTCTTTTGAACTCGGCAATTTCCGTATGAAATCATTTAAGATCGGTATTATTAGTGGACATGCCGGTGATTTCCACCGATCTCTTACTCCATCGGTCGGTTATCGCCGAATTTTTATAGTGTTCAATAATACCGATCTTGTACGGAAATTACTTAGACAATTATAAAGACTAAGTACGACCCTTCAAAAATTAAAGAGTTAAAATAAATCTGATTGTATCTGATTGTATCTGAAACTGTTAACAGTGACTGGCGTCTTGTCTTCATTACCTTAACAAAGAACATCCCTTTTGAACTCGGCAATTTCCGTACATAATCATTAGAGCCGTTCCACAAAGAAACATCATTATGAACGCTGCGTAATGTATCGGCCCAAATCAGCCTGCGCAGTCTCAGTGGGAAAGAGGTAATAGACCTTGTTTATTTGATAATTCTAATAAATCATCGGAGTATATGTTATAGTATAGGTAATTGACCTTGTATATTTGATAATTCTAATAAATCATCGGAGTATATGTTATAGTATAGGTAATTGACCTTGTATATTTGATAATTCTAATAAATCATCGAAGTATATGTTATAGTATAGGTAATAGACCTTGTATATTTGATAATTTTAATACATCATCGAAGTATATGTTATAGTATAGATAATAGACCTTGTATATTTGATAATTTTAATACATCATCGGAGTATATGTTATAGTATAGATAATTGACCTTGTATATTTGATAATTCTAATACATCATCGGAGTATATGTTATAGTATAGGTAATTGACCTTGTATATTTGATAATTCTAATAAATCATCGAAGTATATGTTATAGTATAGGTAATAGACCTTGTATATTTGATAATTTTAATACATCATCGAAGTATATGTTATAGTATAGATAATAGACCTTGTATATTTGATAATTTTAATACATCATCGGAGTATATGTTATAGTATAGATAATTGACCTTGTATATTTGATAATTCTAATAAATCATCGGAGTATATGTTATAGTATAGATAATTGACCTTGTATATTTAATAATTCTAATACATCATCGGAGTATATGTTATAGTATAGGTAATTGACCTTGTATACTTGATAATTATAATACATCATCGGAGTATATGTTATAGTATATGTAATTGACCTTGTATATTTGATAATTTTATTACATCATCGGAGTATATGTTATAGTATAGATAATTGACCTTGTATATTTGATAATTTTAATACATCATCGGAGTATATGTTATAGTATAGATAATTGACCTTGTATATTTGATCATTCTAATAAATCATCGAAGTATATGTTATAGTATAGATAATTGACCTTGTATATTTGATAATTCTAATAAATCATCGAAGTATATGTTATAGTATAGGTAATTGACCTTGTATATTTGATAATTCTAATAAATCATCGAAGTATATGTTATAGTATAGATAATTGACCTTGTATATTTGATAATTCTAATAAATCATCGAAGTATATGATATAGTATAGATAATTGACCTTGTATATTTGATAATTTTAATACATCATCGAAGTATATGTTATAGTATATGTAATTGACCTTGTATATTTGATAATTTTAATACATCATCGAAGTATATGTTATAGTATAGATAATTGACCTTGTATATTTGATAATTTTAATACATCATCGGAGTATATGTTATAGTATAGATAATTGACCTTGTATATTTGATAATTCTAATACATCATCGGAGTATATGTTATAGTATATGTAATTGACCTTGTATATTTGATAATTCTAATAAATCATCGAAGTATATGTTATAGTATAGATAATTGACCTTGTATATTTGATAATTTTAATACATCATCCAAGTATATGTTATAGTATAGGTAATTGACCTTTTATATTTGATAATTCTAATAAATCATCGAAGTATATGTTATAGTATAGATAATTGACCTTGTATATTTGATAATTCTAATACATCATCGGAGTATATATTATAGTATAGATAATTGACCTTGTATATTTGATAATTCTAATACATCATCGGAGTATATGTTATAGAATAGGTAATTGACCTTGTATATATTTGATAATTTTAATACATCATCAAAGTATATGTTATAGTATATGTAATTGACCTTGTATATTTGATAATTTTAATACATCATCGAAGTATATGTAATTGTATAGGTAATTGACCCTGTATATTTGATAATTCTAATAAATCATCGAAGTATATGTTATAGTATAGATAATTGACCTTGTTTATTTGATAATTTTAATACATCATCGAAGTATATGTTATAGTATACAATTATCGCCTTTTAGTGAGGTCGATACGTGTTTTTGTCGACTTGATAAAAGTGATATCGACCGAGGACGAAGTCCGAGGTCGATATCACTTTTATCAAGTCGACAAAAACACGTATCGACCGAACCTAAAAAGGCGATAATAGTTTTATTATTAAATTCAGGGAATTTAAATAATCCGTAAAACACTTTACTGCAGTTGCAGTACCTCTTTTGGTGTTCTTTGCATCAACATTATCTAAGATAATTTGTTTTTCTTCGTCTGACAGATGAACAAAGCGTCCGTCAGCCATTATGTTTGTTTATAGTATGACGTCATAGAACTTGTACCCGTGCTATTTCGCTCGCGGCCACGCGCTCCAAGTCGATTCGTCTTTTTTAGCTCCGCCCTAGAGTCAATTCCACTTTTTATCAGATATCATGTGACCGTGTCTGTGCCAATCAAAATCATTAAATAAATTGATTTAATAATAATATAGATAATTGACCTTTTGTATTTGACAATTCTATGAAATCATTGAAGTATATGTTACAGTATAGATAATTGACCTTTTATATTTGATAATACTAATAAATCTTTGAAGTATATGTTATTGTATAGGTGATTAACTTGTATATTTGAAATAATTGATTTCGCCGAATTCTTTGACTTACTATGCCGAGCTTCACAGGCACCATATTCCAAACGACGAGGTCTAACAATAACCTTTATATTAGTTACGTTCACACTTATTTATTCTAAATCGATTGCGAAACAAGCTTTCAGCTTATAATAACTACGCTCGAGGTCTGCTTCCTTTAGCCTTTACCAGAAGTCGCGCCGTTTGTCTGGAAAAATCCAAAAACAGAACTCTAGATAAGGGGCATTTTTCATTTGATAAAATCCTTATTTGTCACTCAAATCCTATGTTGCCCGCATCATATGGTTTTATTGGATAACAAGAGAGATATTTTGGGGGAAAGGATCAGTTCACTCCTCCTTATCTGGTCCTCTGTAAAAAGGCAGAACCCTCACTCAAATCACGGGATTGGAACCAGGTACGAGAGTCTGCCGCTCTACCTCTGTACAGCTGTAACTGTATGTTATATTATTGTTTAACACGATTGCCACCTTTGCTTGATATATTTAACTTGTCTTTTATAAAATTAATAAAACTCAGAGCGGCTGTTTTATTGTTGCGAGGTATTATAAATCAAATGCGCATTAATGAGCCGGTGCTCCAAATCACATGACCAAGCACAATTGACAGATAACGCTACATTCTGGGACTACTAATAGTATTAGTAGTCCCAGCTACATCGAAGAGGCTAAAAGCCCGTATAAATAAAGAACAGAACAGAAGCTTTATTCTTTCACTTGAACACAAATGGTTCATCGTCAAAATAAATACAATACAATATACATGTGCATGTACAATATATAAAGGACACCGAATGAATGTATGCTTGTTTACAATGGCGGTCACTTCTTGACACCGGTCATGGTCGAAAAAATCATGACACTTCTTTCAATGAAATGTGATTGAGCTAAATGAAATTATGCAACAATATGGGCCGTTCCGTGAGAAACCAACATTATGGACTCTACGTAATGAATCGACATAGATCAGCCTGCGCTGTCTGCGCAGGCTAATCCGGGCAGACACATTCCGTCTCAGGGTAATAGAGGTAAAGAGTAACGATTCCTGAAACAGTAATTCCAAAGGAGGCGAAACGTGTCTGTCCGGGTTAGCCTGCGCGGCATGCTTAGACTGAACAGGGTCGATACTTTACGCAGAGTCCATAATGTTAGTCTTCTTATAATTATTCGGCTCATATTGAGCAATACACGAAACAAACCTGCGTCATCCGTTACGGTCAATGTAAACGTCCGAGTCGTCGGGGCATTGATATTGGTCCAGTCCCGTAATGAGACAAACTCGCCGTTTTCGTTGACTCCAAAATCACTGTAAATACACACAGGGGGATTGCAATAAGTCACTCCTCTAGAAAACATACTCTTGGATTGATTGAATGGGGCTTTACGCCGCTTTCAACAATTTGTCAGTTATATCACGGTGTACCAGTACTACTGGTCCATTTATTCTGACACCAGCCACGCAGTCGTAATGCTAACCCCACAACCCTGATCACCACGGAGGGAAGCCATTACTACCATTTGTAAAGTCTTCTGTATGACCCGACCGGGGATCGAAACCGCGACCTCCCGCACCCGAGCAGAAAGGGTCATTTTGGACGTAGGGATAGACGTTTTATATGCTGCGAGCCTTAGTCGTCAAATGTCAAATTTAGTCCTAAAACCATATGGTTTACAGTTTGCTTAACATTGACTGTAACTATAAAGTCTCAAAGAAGTTTAAGTTTCTTAATTGTTTAAAATTAAACGTTTTAAAATCTGCTCTAAAAAGATCAATTAGATAAAAAAATGAAAAAAAAAAAGAACTCATAGGTGCTTAAATATTAACATATATTAAGGATGTACTGAACTGAAAAGTGGATTTTTCATAATATTTAACTTTTGTTGTAATATTGTTTTTTTGAAAGTTGGATATATGTTAAATTAAAAAAAAAAAAAAAAAGGTATGGTACTGGGCTTTTTTTTTTGCTAGATCAATTTATAAAAGCCTTATGATGAGCGGTTTTTTTGCTATTTCAGCCCATGAAATAAAAAATGTTTTCACGCAAATTGCCGATATTTGAAAGATGAGATGCTAATTGTTTATCTTCTTGTGGTTTTAATCTCATTCTGAAGGTATTATATCCATATCTTTGGAAGTTCCTGCAATACATTGTAATTAAAGCTAAAAAATAGACACTATTTGACACTAATGAAAATCCATATTTGTCAGATTTAAGAATAGACAATTTCAAAACTTTGAAATAAGGAAAAAACATATTTGTAATATTTAACTTTTTCTGAAACTTCTCTACGTTATTTCAATTACTATCATTTATCAGATTTTAATAAGAAAAGTATATGTCGCTGGGCAATATTTTCAGTTTTTCTTCTTTGAATGGCTAAAAAATGTTAAAATATGAATATATATTTATTAATTTTTCAAACATATCTTCAAATGTCAAAAAAGTTTTCCAATATTTTCTACTTTTTTTCAAAACAATATGATACTATACAAGTTTTAGATTAAAATTTATATACATGGACTTTAATATGTTCTTTTTTACCAGTTCTATTTCTTAATCCAACACGGCAACTGGACAGCGTCTCACGAAAAAATTGAAGGCTCATGCAAAAAATAGGCCCTTTATCTCAAGCAAATTTTATCCACTTTTTTTTAAATTTTGAAGAATTATAAAAAGGTATAATGACTAAACAGGTTTTAATTGACAACAAAATAAGAAGATTTAATAAGAAAGTAAAAAAAAAAAAAAAAAATTTTAAATTTCAAAACCTCAGTTCAGTACATCCTTAAGGTTTCATGCCTCTGGCTATAATTTAAGTATGACACAAGCTTTGGAAGGAGAGCGGGAAGTCTATTCTCCTTCCAGTTTAGCAGAAAGTATATTAACAAAACATACGAAGTTATTTTAAAAAGTTTAAATTTAATGATATATTCATGTATTAACATGTTTTATGTGAGCTTTTAACCACTCTCCTTTTAAGATTTAGCAGATGTAGCGGATTATTAGAGTTCCTCGTTCGAATATGCCAATGGGATTAACTACTTGAGTCTAACGGTCGAAATGTCCTATAGCCTTTGTACTCGAGAGTTAACTCACTTCTTAAATTCCATTCTTAAAATAGTCGATTGTATAAGCAAATTAATGAAAATATCAAAATTGAGCATTGATGAAATTAAAAGAAAAAGTTCACATGTATAGTCAACATATAGCAAGAATACAATGGACAGAATGAACAAACTGTATGGGGAGGAACGATTTAAGTTTAGAAATTCAACAGATTTTTATAATTAGGCAAAAACGTGCCCCGAATTTCGGGGCCGTAAACCAAACAGTTAAAAAAGCGTAGCCTAGGCGCTCGTCAGGGTCGTAAATCAAACTATTTAAAAAAGCGTAGCCTATGAAGTTGGGGAAAAGTTATTCAATACAAATTAAATGTGTCTAAAGATTTGAAATAACGGTAGAAGACATACATATTTTGCATCTTTTTGTTTCTTAAATCAGTCAATACCATTTATTGATTCATAAAGATTGCTTTTTTCAAACATATAATAGAGTTTTTCTTAACAATAATAATGTTGGTTGCTCCCTTTTCGATTACGTCACCCCATGGTACAATATTAAAACCTATCCTATACTGACGCCGCGCTTCCACATTCAAATGTACAGTTATTGTCACAAGTACTGCATTTTCCCCCAGGGAATCCGCCGTGGCCTAGTGGTAAGCGTCGGGGATGTTGGGACCGGGCGTCCCGGGTTCGATCCCAAATCGAGGCGCTCCGGTCATGATGGAGTGCCATTTGGCAAGGCACAGTTCCTAGCCTAGTACTGGTTTGTGATCATGAATAAGTGAACAGTCGCCGTGATATAACTGAATTTATGTTGAAAACGGCGTAAAACAACAAACAAACAAACAAAGCATTGTCCCCACCGTTTCATGCACACTTTCATGCCATATACAACGACATGATGAAATAAACAAACCTTGAATCTGTTGTATACTTGTGACGTCTGTGTTTAGCAAGAAAGTCGTCATCGGTAGCGTCTGCGTTCCCGAAAACTGCTCCAACTCCCGTATCGTTACTTATTGTTTCTGTGTACGAAGTTTTAGTCAAAACAGGAGGGTTGTCATCCTCTGCGTTGACCGTAATTTGTAACTGTAAAAAAATGTGCGAAGGCATGAGATTATATGTTAAAATGGGCACACTGTAAAACATGTGATGGCCTGAGAATATATGTAAACATTCGTATTCTATTAAAACATGTGATGGCCTGAGGATATATGTTAATGCGTATACTGTAAAATATGTGATGGCCTGAGAATGTATGTAGAAATGTACACACTATAAAACATGTGATTGACTGAGAATATATGCATACATTCGCACACTGTAAAAACCACTGTAAAAAAACATGTGATGGCCTGAGAATATATGTAAAATGCGCACACTATAAGACATGTGATGACCTAAGAGTATATGTAAAGATACGCACAATGCTAAACCTGTGATGGCCTGATAATAGGTGTAAAACTGCGCTCACCGTAAACCATATGATGGCCTAAGAATAGGTGCAGACATGCGCACATTATAAAACATGTGATGGGCTAAGAATACATATAAAAATGCGTACACTGTAAAACATGTGATGGCCTGAGAATATATGTAGAAATGCGCACATTATAAAACATGTGATGGCCTGAGAGTATTTGTAAAAATGCGCACACTGTAAAACGTTTGATGGCTTTAAACTATATGTAGAAATGCGCTCATTATAAAATATTTGATGGGCTTAGAGAATAAATGTAGAAATGAACACATTTTAAAACATTTGATCGGCTAAGAATATATGTAAAAATGAGCACACTGTAAAACGTATGATGTCCTGAGAATAGGTGTAGACATGCGCACATTAAAAAACATGTGATGGGCTAGAATACATATACAAATGCGTACACAGCAAAACATGTGATGGTCTGATAATATATGTAGAAATGCGCACATTATAAAATATTTGATGGCCTAAGAGAATAAATGTAGAAATGCACACATTTTAAAACATGTGATGAGCTTAAAATGTTATGTCAAAGTGCGCACACTGTAAAACATGTTATGGCCAGAGAATATATGTAGAAATGCGCACATTATAAAACATGTGATTGCCTGAGAATATATGTGTACACTGTAAAGACATGTGATTGCCTGAGAATATATGTAGACATGCGCACACTGTAAAAAACATGTGATTGCCTTATAATATATGTAGAAATGCGCACATTATAAAACATGTGATTGCCTGAGAATATATGTAAATATGTGTACACTGTAAAAGACATGGGATTGCCTGAGAACATATGTAGCCATGCGCACACTGTAAAAAACATGTGATTGCCAGAGAATATATGTAAAATGCGTATACTGTAAAACATGTGATGGCCTAAGAATATATGTTAAAATGCGTACACTGTAAAACATATGGAAATTGAAAGTCATGAAAATGTGCAGAATTTGGCTTACTGGGTATGTTTACCAAGTAAAAATGAAGCATACACGATCAAAATTTAGATGTTTATTGTACTGGAAAGTGTAATTTTTACTCTTATGTTATCCAAGTATTGTGATTCTCATATTTCAAGACAACTATTGAACAGTTTTTAAAACTATGACTATAATATATATACTCTGTAGTTCAGCACTGTCAAGGTGTTGACTGAACACGTGTTTGTTCGTGGGTTTTATAATAATACTAAATACATGTTTTTCAGCTGTTTATCTTTGTCTTTTATTGTTATTCATTGGGGTTTAACATCGTTTTCAAAAAAAATTCAGTCATATCACGGCGGCCAGTTCACATACTCATGTGTTTTCTGGCTTTCTCACACCAGTACTCCACACAACATCCTTTCCAAGCAACTAGCTGCTTTTCGACATTGACCGTTAGCACATTGGTGGAAGATGAATGACGCTTGTCACAGTGACTTTTGTCAAACGTCGGAAAGAATGTTGGCCGAGCCGGGGTTACAACTCACAACCCCTAGATTGACAGCTTGCGTCGCAACCGATTGAGCTACCGTGGCTCGCCATCTTTGCCTTTTTAAATATGCGACTTTCGGATCAATTGGTGAAGACCTTGTAGAAATCGAGTTTTCGAGCCCTTGCCATCTTGTTTCCAAACCTACGTGTGCAAAATGTTCTGTCGTCGTGATTCAATCGAAAGCTTAATTAACCCTTACCTACTTGCAGACACGTTCCGACACATTTGCAGCAGACGACTTTTGAAAACATTGTGACAAAAGGAGAAATTGCTCATGGTGAGCGATTTCCCCCTTTGCCTCAATTTTTTCAACTCTATTTAATGATTAAACTCCTATTTATGGAGATATTTCGCATTTTTGAAAATCGTCTGCTGCAGAATTGTCGTATGTGGAAATGGTTTTAAACCAGACAAAAACAAAACCTACGAGGCAAATTCGTTTTATTTACACCGCTATTGTGGCACTCCTAGCGTATTTTTCACGTGGCAAATACTTCACGTATCCGATTTGAATGCGTGAACACAAATTAACATACCAAGCACTGAGAACAATTGTCTACTTTCGCAACGAATACATCTATAATTTGTTTGCACTATTTTGTTGTGTGTTCTGAATCATTTAAATCACGTGACTGAACGGTAGCTCTAGATATGGTATCTTACTATCGCAATCTACCAAAAACTAATTTCAAATTGAGTATGAATTAGTGTATCATATTACGCGTACCCATGGAACGTAAAATCCACTTATCAGTTCCAATATTGTAATACTTCAAAAGGGGGAGAAATATTTATTTACATTTAAACTAAGGAATACTGTAACATTAATACACTCACTGTTGTCGTTGCAGTTAAATCCCCTTTGTCAGTGACTGTTATAATACACGTAACAACCTCCGATGCCCTACCTGTAAGAGATGGGACAGAGAGAACGTTGGAGTAGTGGTATGTCATCGTGCATTGCATTACGAGAATCGTGAGAAAGTCTTACCACGCTCCGAGTAGAACAATACAAACCAAGGTACCGCAACATATTTTTTTCCGTTTATTATAAAGTTTTTAAACAAAATAAAACAAAAATAAAAACAAATTTAAATATTACGAAATAACACAATTTACACATTAAATAAAGTTAATGAATGACGTGAGAATGTTGCCCTACAACCGCATTTCAAATGACGTGAAATCATATTCCAATGACGTCATGTCATATTTCTGTGACGTCTCATTACCATATTTGGTACCTTTCTTTGACTATGTCCAATACGGAATTTGAATCCGTCACATTGTATTTGCGCGCGGAATTCTACATGTATTAACGCCGTAATAAGTGCAGGTTAGTAATTAATGATAATAATAATAATAATCATGTTATTTTTAATGATAACAATAACAAGTAGATTCTCGTTGAAAAAAAACGATGAAATAAAGACGGACTTTAAAAACATTGTTAAAAAAATATATAAGTTTTAGAAAACTACATGATGTTTACTCATTGTCAACCCGGTAATACTACATTTCCAGATTGACTCTTTCAGTGGTTAGTATGAAACAGTATATTGTCCAGAAAACGCATTTCAGCTGTTAGTACAAAATCACAACGATTGTTTCTGGAGTATTCAGACTTACACTACACACCGAGCAAGACGACGTGTTACGTGTAATATGTGGTTACGACATTATTTCAGATATATCACAGCGCCAGTTAACTAGTTCATCATCAATGGGTTCACAAAACAGTACTAGGCTAGGAAATGTGCCTTGCTCATTGTACTCTACAATATCCGTCGCGACTGGGGATCGAACCTGCGACGCCCGGTTTCAAATAACTCGGCTACGCCGAAATCCTGATACCATTGGTTTAGGGGAAATATTGATTTGACTGGCTTAAATCTTTTTTCCCCGCTTTCAATAAAGCTTCAGATACATCACGTCGTTTCCTGGGTAAATTACCGGTACTACTGGTCCATTTATCCATACACCAGCCAGTCAGTCGTAATGCTATAACCCCGCAACTACCTTTTTTTGAAAGGCTTTGGTATGGCCCGACCGGGGATCGAACTAAGTACCTCCCACACCGGGTATGACGCTTTACCGTTTTAAGTAACAGTCGCAAGTCGAAGAATTCACAGAAGACGAGTTTTAAAAAAACCACATTGATGACAAAAGGAGATATTGCTTATTATATGAGCAATCCTCCTTTTCGCCATTGTTTTCACATCTTTTTAAATAATGACATTTTCATTTGTAGAGATTTTCGATATGTTTGCCTGAATGTGTTTAAAATCGTCTGCTGTAGATGTGTTGTATGTGAAAAAAGTAAAAATATTCGCATACACCAAAGATGATGCTTTCGCGATTAGATCTACTTTGTATATCATTTTTGTAGCATGGTAACAAGGGGCGTAGCTTTGAAATTATCAATGTGTAGGCCGTCTTGTGAGAAATTCAACATTGTGGACTCTGCGGAAAGTATTGACCCGGATCAGCCTAAGCATGCCACACAGGCCTACCCAGATAGATACATCTATCCCCCTAAGACGGAATGTGTCGGCCGGATCAGTCTGCGCGGACAGCGCAGGTTGATCTGGTCGATACATTACGCAGATGTCTATCGCCGCAACTGCATTTGGGGGCTTTTTGAGAAAAAGTGTGTAGGCACGTGCCTACAGCGCCTTAAGCGAGCTACGACCCTGGTAACGAAAAATGCCAAGCTGTATCTATCGAAAGACTGCTCACCCGGATTATCCTGGTCATCTTCCTCCGTCTGTACTATGTAAGCGTCACATGCTGATCCTCGAGCGGATGGAATGTGGTAATGTCCCGTTGCTCCACAGTTGATGTCGTAAGTTCGAGTGTCGTAATTGTCTTCCTCAACTACGGCAAATAGTGCACAAGGTAGCGTTGCGGTTGCCTGTATAATAATACATTTGAGACGATTTACGAGAAAACCAACATTGTGGACTCTGCGTTATGTATCGAACCAGATCAGTCCGTGCAGGCTAATACGGTCCGACACATTCCGTCTCAGAGGTATAGAGTAATGATTCCGTAAACAGAAAAATCCACAGGAGGCGAAAAGTGTCTGTCTGGATTAGTCTTGCCGGACTTCTAAGGCTGATCAGGATCGATACATTACGCAGCGTCCATAATGTTGGTTTTCTCGGTTCATTTATTTCTTTGAAAGTTCTTGGTAAAAGATGGACACTTTGATGAAAATTTAACGTTTTTTCCCGTCTCTATTGCATATTGTGTAGCCCCGGTAGCTCAGTAAGCAGTGACGTGGGCTGTCATTCCCAGGGGTTGTGAGTTCGAATCCCAGCTCGGCAAACATTCTTTCCGACATTTGACAAAAGACACTGTGACATGCGTCATTCGTCTTTCACCAATGACCAAACAGTCTATGTCGAAAGGCAGCCAGTTGCTTGGATGGTATGCTGTGTTTAGTACTGGTATGAGAAAGCCAGGAAACGCACGAGTAGGTGAACTGGCCGCCGTGACACGACTGAGAAATTGTTGAAAACGGCGTTAAACCCCACTAAAATAAAATAATGTACAGGTCTAATAATGCCAACGACAACCACGGCCATGCTGATCTAGAGCAAAATAGTCCCATAAAATCGGGATCAGCCTGAGCAAGCCGCGCAGGCTTACCCGGACAGACACCATTCGCCTCCCGTGGATTTTCTGTTTCAGGAATCATTACTCTATACCTCTATCCCTCTAAGGCGGAATGTGTCGGCCCGGATTAGCCTGCGCGGACTGCGCAGGCTGATTTGGGTCGATACATTACGCAGAGGCTATAATTTTTGGTTTTCTCGAGGAACGGCTAATATGTCATATCACGCCAAATACATCCGCGGCCATGCTGATCTCGAGCCAAATAGTCCCTAAAAAACACCTTTGTTTGCGTATAAATACGTGAATGCATTGAATATACCATTTAAAGAGTTTAAATTCATTTTAAATGTGTATTCAAATGATTGATTCGATCATTTTAAGTATTTTGACCGTGTTTGAAAGTGAATGTAGAGTAGGTGAAAAACCAGTTTCGTCCCAGCCCGATTTCGTCCAAAATGACGGTAACCATCTTCTTTGGATTATTTTAAAAATTAGAGATAGATAACTCTTTCCAATGATATAGGATGCTTTACCTGAGAAACGCTAAGAAAAAGGCGACAATTGAGGGTTGAAACTGGTTGATTTACATGGAAACAAAGAATTAATTTATTTAGTGTATTGCGACCTATCGTTGGTTCCCCGTCTCTATTGCATACATACCGTTATTTCTAGACTACATTGCATTACAGATTCGTGTAAACTTACCCTTGTTTCCTCCGTATCTATGGCATTAAATATTGGTGTAAACTTACCGTTGTTTCCCCTGTCTCAATTGCATAAAAGTTCTGCGTAAATTCTGGCGTCTCATTGACGTCATTGACGACAATGTTCAGTATGTGGGTCTCCGAATATTCCCGTCCGTCGTGGGCCCGGACATATACAGTGGTAGTTAAAAGACCTTCTCGGCTTAAGGTCTCATAATCAAGGTCGACAATGGTCGTTATCTTGCCAGCTGTCAGAATATAAAAGTTGAGCCGTTCAACGAGAAAAAACCAACATTATTAACTTTCCGTAATGTATTGAACCAGATCAGCCTGCGCAGTCCGGCACATCACGTCTCAGGGGGATAGAGGTATAGAGGTATAGAGTTATGATTCCTGAAACAGAAAATCCACAGGAGGCGAAAAGTGGCTGTCCGGGTAAGCCTGCGCGGCATGATAATGCTGATCCGGGTCGATATTTTACGCAGAGTCCACAATGTTGGTTTTGCCGTGGAACAGCTCAAATGAGCTGCGACGAGCGATTTGGCGTCTAAATGCATCTGCGAACAGTGAATTTCAAACAAGCCTGTCCACCCCACAGTCTCACTACAGTGTTCACTGTCCGTCTACATGTATTTTAGCCCGTGAAGTATCTTTTGTATAAAAAAAACCATGAAACTGTAGTCTCACTAGTTTTCTGAGAGCTGCAAACATGCAATATTTTAAAATGTGAACAAAAATATCATTTTCTTTATTTGCTCTTACAATGCAATAGTGTAAAATGTGAACAAAAATAGCATTTTCTTTATTTGCTCCTACGACGGAATAGTGTAAAATGTGTACAAAAATTGCGTTTTCTTCATTTGCTCATACAATGCAATAGGGTAAAATGTGAACAAAAATAGCATTTTCTTTATTTGCTCCTACGACGGAATAGTGTAAAATGTGTAAAAAAATTGCGTTTTCTTCATTTATCTCACGATGCAATAGTGTAAAATGTAAACAAAAATATCATTTTCTTTATTTGCCAAATATGTCTAAAAACACAATTCCAGAGCTGTAAAACTGACCAAACAGTGTTTTCATGTTCCCTTATTGGGCGCCAAAGTTACAAGTAGAGACAAAACTTGCAGCCAGTCAGGAGCTCGAACCTTGGATCTGTCTCTTTCTGCGCTAGTACTCTACCGAGTGAGCTAACCGGACAGCTTACATGCACTCTCTCCAATTGTGTATAAGTTCGACCCACGACATACTCCCCTGGAATTCGGAACACCAGTGCCAAATATGTCTAAAAATACAATTCAAGCATGTGCCCTTATTGGGCGCCAATGTCACAAGTAGAGAAACACTTGCAGCCAGCTCGGAGTTCAAACCCTGTACCTCTCGCTTTCTGGGCGAGTAATCTACCGACTGAGCTAATCGAACCGCTTACATGCATTCTCTCCAATTGTGTATTAGTTAGAGGCGCGACAATAACATACTAAGAGGCGGGGTGGGGATGGGGCAAATTGCTGCATTTATGGAAACCTTTGTGTTGTTGTGTCTTTAAGGAGAAGCAACAAGGCTCAAGTTTGCCGCTCAAGTTTAAGTTACGTTCTAAGTAAGTGAAATAGTGCTATATTAGTAAAGTACTTACTATCTGTATCAAAGTTGTAAAGAGCTTCTCCCTGACCGTTAACAGGATCGAATTCGAACGTGATGGTGTCACCAGCATCCTCGTCGATACCAAGAACCGTTGTCACGTCAATCGTGGTACCTTTGGCGTTTGGCGTACCTTCATCAGTGTGTTCGTCGATGTAAAAGATGTCGATAGCAGGAGATACCTGCGTGGGATTTGTCACATTTGGTGGATGGTTTATATCTGGAAAATGAAATCTATTTTTTTTATTTCCACAAACAACAAAACTGCAACGGACGACATTTGGACACGTGAAATTTGTCACATTTGGTGGATGGTTTATATCTGGAAAATGAAATATATTTATTTATTTCCACAAACCACACAATTGCAACGGATTTCATTTGGAAAAATATATGCAAATATATCGAACATCCGTAAAAAAATAAAATGCAACGATGAATTGTTGATTGATTGATTGATTGATTGTTTGGTGTTTTACGCCGCTTTCAATATGTTTTCGGTTATACCACGGCGTTTCCTAGATAAGTTATCAGTAATACGCACTACTGGTCCATTTATCCTAACACCAGTCAGCCAATAGTTATGATAATACCACAACCCAGAGCATCCAGGAGGGCAGCCATTACTATCATTTTTATAGTCTTGGTATGAACCGGCCGGGGATCTAACCCGCGACCTCACGCACAATTTATAGAACATAGACAAATACGTATACGATTGGTGTTAATAAATGATAACAATAATCGAAAGATCGTTGTATAAAGCAAACCAAATGCTAGGCATTATTAGACGATCATTTTCACATATGGCAGAGAAATGCTACTAGTCCTTTACAAAAGCCTAGTGAGGCTACATATTGAATATGGGAGCTCAGTTTGGTCGGGGATGAACAAAAAGGATGATATACTTCTAGAAAATATTCAAAAAAGAGCTACAAAATTAGTACCGTCACTTGAAAACAAAGAATATCCAGAGAGACTCAAGGAACTTGGACTACCTACACTACAATACAGGAGATTAAGAACTGATATGGTGGAAACATACAATATTTTAAACAACATTGACAAAGCTGACATTCATAAGTTATTTCACTTTCATTAAACCAACACCAGAGGTCACAATCAGAAACTGTATAAATGCCACTGTAGAATAAACATTCGAAAATATTTATTTTCACAAACAGTCATAGAACCATGGAACATTCTTCCAAAGGACGTCGTAAATGCAAAAAATATAAATAATTTTAAAAATGTGTTAAAATAAGTGCTGGAAGGATTCAGTTTTTAAATGTGTGCCATATTATGGAGGACCGAAAGTGGCACATGTAATACAAAGTCGAAATGGACCCGAGAGGCGGAAGCCTATAATGGTCTCGACAACAAGGTAAACTAGGTAATATTAGGTCTTCCAAAGGGAAGAAGTCAGTAAAACACTTTATAGCATTAATACTTTTTTTAAAATTATCAAATTTTCGACTACTTGGTCTATATCAAGATCTAACAAAACAACGGAAATTTAAGTGAAGTCCATTCTGATGCATCTTCGCAATCCAAGGTTAATTTGTCCGTTACATTACAATACTTATGGGAATGCTAATGTACGAAGTAGCCTTGGCTAGCGAAGATGATTCTGGTGTTGAAGAGATCAAATGAGCCGTTCCACGAGAAAACCAACATCATATACTCTGCGTATGTATCGACCCAGATCAGCCTGCTCAGGCAAATCATTGCCGACACATTCCGTCGCAGGTTGGTAGAGGTATAGGGTAATGCAATCTCATTAAAATCAGACCAAAACAACTTCTATTTACGTATGTTGAACCGGAATTTTCACACATACTAATATGTCACACCTGTGATATATTCGTACGAATTCCTCATACGTGTGGACAAATTCGTACGAATATGTCACACATTTGTGAAATTGTGTATCTCTAACCCCCCCCCCCCCCCCCCCCCCCTCCCTCAAAGCAAAAACGTATACGTCACATGTCAAAAAAAAAAAAAAACATCTGTAAAAATATTGTTCATACGAAAACGGTACACATTCCAAAAAACATATTTTTTTTGCTATGTCCGATATAGCCCTCATATTTTACAGGATGCTAGAACATATTGAGCAAATGACTTGCGAACTGATATTCACTCAAAAATACGGCGGCTGGTAGCTAAAATTAAAAAACGAGCGATAAACGAAATGTGAAAATTTCGTTGGTACTAAGAGGAGGTGAAAAAAGAGGGTACGAGAATTTCACAACACCTACTTGTGACATATTCGTACGAATTTGTCGCACACGTGTGAGGAATCCATACGAATATGTCAAACGTGTGACATATTCGTATGTGTGAAATTGACGGCTCAACATACGTATACTACTAGTTTTCATTTTCCTTTAGGTCACAATACTTACTTAAGTTACTTACAAAGACTGTTTTGTGCAGAACTGGTGTAAACAAAAAAGCCAGAAAACACATGGGTTTGTGTAGTGACCGCCGTGATCTAACTGTAAATTTGTTCAAAACGGCGTGAAAACCCATTATAGTATATATAGCATTTAGAAACAGATAATCCACAGGAGGCGAAAAGTGTCTATCCGGGTAAGCCTGTGCGGCATGCTTAGGCTGATCAGGATCGATACTTTACGGAGAGTCCACAATGTTTGTTTTCTCGCGGGACGGCTCATATATTTCCTAGCTTAATAGTGGGTTTTTTTACGCACATGAATCATTAAATAAATTATATCGTCCTGATATAATAGAAACACTTTCGAAATTGTTAAAGCAAATAAACTGACTTGTGATAGTGATGGTCGTTGTCTTGGTTACGTTGTTGTAATCATCCTGGACGGTAATCTGGACGTCATACGGAGTGTTCCGATGTGTGTTCAAGTTTTCGGTGGCATACATATCACCGTCTGAAAAAAAGGGTTGTATCTAGATTAACCCTTCCCACATACAAAACAGATATGCAATATACGACTTTGTAACATATACACGAGGAAGCGAATGAAAAATCTCTATAAATGTAAATAAACTCATTTAACAGTGTGTTTTTTTATCCATTCATGCAAAAACCGGAATTGTTCATACCGAGTAATTACTTTCTTTGTCACATATATTTCAACAGTCGTATACATGCGGGACAGAGTTAAAAAAAAAAATAGATTGAATTGCACATGAAACAAAATTAAACAAGTTTCAAATTAAATACTGTATGGATCAAATTAAAGAAGACAATAGTAATATATGAGACAAACAAAAAATGGATATAAGGTATTTTATGTCAAAACATAATGAATGATTAAGGGTAATATTGTTGCGTCCCTTTAAACCCGCACGATAACTATAAATAGCTCAATTTACATATACTAGGGTAATGTCAACCAATCAAATCATAAGATGCCAATCACATGCTTCATTCTCCATCTTTATAATTGAAGCACGCGCTGTTTCTCGATCTAAGTATTAAAAATAATCCACTTCCTTCTACGGAAGGAAGGTGTATTTCATTACCATTAGCTCCCACTTTATACGAGCTACCTATTGGACTTATTGTGTTAGGATGGCGACCCGGACTTAAATCGTTTTTTGGAACAATGGTATACTTTAATATTGAACACATACAAGAGCCGTGGATCGAACTAGTTAACCCATGGGTTGACAGCCACCGTCGGTACAAACTTTGCTTTAGCGATGACTGAGATTCCATTTTATAAATACCATGAAGGTTATTAGTTGTAATCAAAAGTGACACATATACTTACTTGGGTTCATTGCAAAAGGGCAAGAGCAGTTCGCCATGCTATACGTTAACGCATCCTTTTCCGGATCTGTCGCTACAGCTGTATATACCACGTCTCCTGAATCCGTGGCACTTGCATCTACGTCAATATTAGCTGAAAAACGATTGACTCCAGTCAGGCAAATCATGTTTATTTGAATGACGTTTTTAAACTTTGTTCGTAGAGGGTCCGCCGCGAGAAGAGGAGATCATTGGTTCGATCCCCGGCCGGGTCATACTAAATACTGTAAAACGTGAAGTAATGGCTGCCATCAGGGTTGCGGGGTTAGCATTACGACTGACTGGCTGGTTTCTGGATAAATGGACTAGTAGTACTGGTAACTAACTAAGAAAACGCCGTGATAAAACTGGAAAATTGATCAAAGCGTCGAAAAAACACAAAACAAACAACCACTAGGCATTTTGCAAAGAAGTCTTTCAGTTATATCACGACTTTTCCTGGTTAAGTAACAAAGACGGTCGGTCTTATGAATCCCGACAACAATGAATCAGATGTAATGCTATCCCCGAAACCCTGATTGCCAGATGTAATGCTATCCACGAAATCCTGATTGCCAGATGTAATGCTATCCCTGCAACCCTGATTGCCAGATGTAATGCTATCCCCGCAACCCTGATTGCCAGATCTAATGCTATCCACGAAACCCTGATTGCCAGATGTAATGCAATCCCGGCAACCCTGATTGCCAGATGTAATGCTATCCACGAAACCCTGATTGCCAGATGTAATGCTATCCACGAAACCCTGATTTCCAGATGTAATGCTATCCACGAAACCCTGATTGCCAGATGTAATGCTATCCACGAAACCCTGATTGCCAGATCTAATGCTATCCCTGCAACCCTGATTGCCAGATCTAATGCTATCCCCGCAACCCTGATTGCCAGATCTAATGCTATCCACGAAACCCTGATTGCCAGATGTAATGCAATCCCGGCAACCCTGATTGCCAGATGTAATGCTATCCACGAAACCCTGATTTCCAGATGTAATGCTATCCACG
This sequence comes from Serripes groenlandicus, assembly GCA_031761405.1. Taxonomy (NCBI): domain Eukaryota; kingdom Metazoa; phylum Mollusca; class Bivalvia; order Cardiida; family Cardiidae; genus Serripes; species Serripes groenlandicus. The sequence goes on from JASEVX010000013.1 coordinate 41,921,905, forward strand.
AAACCCTGATTGCCAGATGTAATGCTATCCACGAAACCCTGATTGCCAGATCTAATGCAATCCCGGCAACCCTGATTGTCAGATGGAAGCAGTTTCTATCAGTTGTTGGTATGACCCGACCTGGGCTCAAACTATGGGCACCCGCCTCCAATACTGACAGTATCTACCCACCGAGTCAAGAAAAATGAAAGATTTACGGTAAATGCGACAAGTGATGGCGCAGAGGAGCATATTGAGGGCTTGGCGTGAAATGGTTGTAACTAAAAACCCATTTTGAAAACCCTGGTTTAGGGGCAATTTTGACCCCTTTGTAAACAATGAAAAATTTCCTTTGTTTACCAAGAAAAATGATTAAATGCTTATAAGACTTTATGGCGAGGTGATTAACCTTGGTATAAAAATACCAGTTTAATTACAACCGTTTCACGCCAAGCCCTCGACATGCATACGCACAGCCTCACCTGATCCTGTGCTGACTGTTTACATTTCGATTGATTGATTTATTTTAGTGTACCGCCGCTTTCGACGGTATTCCATTTATATCACAGCGATCTGGTCATCCTACGTGTGTTTCATGGCTTGCTTGAACCTGTACTCAAAACTACAGTTATCCCAGGTACTTGAACGGTCGAGACGGCGTTCGAACCCACGACCTGCGTATTGTTGGCCCTCGTCATTACCGACTGGCTTCCGCGGCCCGACATCTCTACATTTTGGAAATACTTATGAAACAAGCCACACGTGAATTTCGATTCAATTGCTTTCTGTTACAGTCATTTCTTGACTTTGAGTGATGTGTCCCATATCTTTCACTCCTTAATATGAATCCCAAGGTGGAATCGGCGATTTCCGAATGAAGTCGTTAGCCATCGATACTGTTCGACGTGACGGCCTTAGACAAGGACATGTAATCGAAAAATATCGATATGTAACGACTTTGGATTAATCGATCATTTTAAACTCAGAAATTGCATTCATCATGTATCAGAAAACCTTTTGTGCTCATCTTACAATGTTAAGATAACATTTCACATCACACATTAAAATTGTGCAAGCAGTGGCGAGTTATTTAGCATGAATCAGAAAACTTGTTGTGTGCTCCTCTTACAATTTGATTTGGATTAAGATAACATTTCACATCTCAAATGAAGATAATACAAGCAAAGGCGAACTTTTCAGCATGACTCAGAACACTTTTTGTGCTCCTCTTACAATTTTATTAGGATTAAGATAAAATTTCACATATCACATTAAGATAATGTAAGCAAAGGCGAAGTATTCAGCATGACTCAGAACACCGTTTGTGCTCCTGTTACAATCTTATTAGGATTAAGATAACATTTCACATCTCACATCTCACATTAAGTTAATGTAAGCTAATGCGAATTATTCAGTATGTAGGATTACGATAACATTTCACGTCTCACATTAAGATAAGGCAAGCAAAGATAAATTATTCAGTATGTAGGATTAAGATAACATTTCACGTGTCACATTAAGATAAGGCAAGCAAAGGCGAATTATACCTCTAAAACGTTTGGTTTGTGCCCTGTTAACTCTTTCAGCGCCAAAGGCAATATTGGGGGTTTTGCAAACAATACTGATTCAGGCGAGTCAGCTCGTAGTGAGCTGTCTCACCTGAAATCAGCATTGTTTGCCTTTTAGTTATCAAAATAGTCCAGACCTTTATTACATGAGAAATGGAGACGCCCGATTTTGAACATGGAAGAGTCTACTTTAAACAATTTTGCGCTGAAAGAGTTAAAATACGAATAGAAGCATCTTACCTGGCAACGTCAGCACTGGTTCCTCGTTTGGCTCTATGGAGACTTGGAACAGTCGCGTGTCGGAGTCTGACGTTCCGTCATTACACGTGACATAAAAGTCGTAAAACGGTATCTGATCATAATTAAGAGGAAATCCGTCATTCGGCACATAGTATATTCCGTAGTCTGAAAGTAAGTATTGGTCGATGTTATATTGAGCTGTCGTAGTCACGTGACCGATACGTCACTTCCTATCTCGTTATGTATCAACGTCATATGCAACTTGAATTACGCACGCCGACTTTGAATTATTAATGTCTTAATAGCATTGTGTCCGTGTTTTGATTTGATTGGTTGTGATTGATTGATTGATTGATTAATTTATTTTGATTGATTGATTGATTTTGGTTGATTGATTGATTGATTTATTAATTTATTTATTGATAGGGGTGTTTGCCAATAAAACGTGCAACGTTTCCAGAAACTTCTGAAAGAAAGATTTTTCTTGGATCCATCGAGATTACAGATTCAGCCGAATATGTGAACACCAAAGGCATTTATGGAAAAACAGGATATAATAAAAAAAACTGTCATTCATTTAAATGACGCAATATATACATATGGGCAGCATGCCCAGATATAGTATATCACTTACATAGTTTACATACTAATAGCAAGAATAACACTAACGGGAGAAAAATGCCATTGAAAGCATTTATGAAAGGAAAATTCGTGTCAATGCGTATTTTTAATAAAAAGCAATACGGTCACACTTGTGTTTAAAGACCACCCATGGGAAGTGAGCACTTTGGTCTTTGGTCAGAGGTGGTCTTAAATTCCCGGTAAATTATACAGAACTTGAGTATTTGGGAAACTAAAAGTACGGTCGCCATAAACAGGGAATTGCTATTCCAAGTTGGTTTTAAGCACTGGTTCGACTGTAGGTATCAGTATTGCATAAATGTATACGTACTAGATGTCCCCGGAATTAACGTCATTGCAAATGGAGCATTCGCCGCTTTCGTCATATTGCAAGACACGCCTGTTAGCGGTCCGTCGTCGGTAAACACTAGGGTATGGAGAAGAGTCTGGACTTTGGTTTCTTCTGGAAGTAAGGCAGCCCCGATCGGTAAACTTGTTATGTTTGGCTTCTGCAAAATGCGATATAGGAATAGAATAAATACAATTTTCAGATACGGTAGTATCTAGGTTTGGTAAAGGGCGAATCTCATTTTGTGTTTTAAACGTGTTATGTTTGGTTTCTGCAAAATACGATATAGGAATAAAAGACATACACTTTTCAGATACGGTTGTTTCTATGTTTGGTAAAGGGCGTATCTCATTTTGTGTTTTAAACTTGTTATGTTTTGTTTCTGCAAAATACGATATAGGAATGAGAGATATACACTTTTCAGATACGGTAGTATCTAGGTTTGGTAAAGGGTATCATTTTTGTTGGATTTTCCTCTTGAAGTAATTCAGTCGATATCGGTAAATGTGTTATGTTCGGTTTCTGCAAAATGCGCTATAAGAATGAAAGACATACAGTTTTTAGAAACGTTAGTATCTATGTTTGGTAAAGGGCGTATCACTGTTGGAGTTTCCTTTTGAAGTAAGAAAGCCGATACGATGCAACATACGATATAGGAATGAAAGAAATACAATTTTCAGTTACGGTATTATCTAGGTTTGGAAAAGGGCGTATCACTTCTTGTGTTTTAATCTTGATATGTTTGGCTTCTGCAAGATGCGATATAGAAATGAGAGAAATACAATTTCCAGATTCCTTAGTATCTAGGTTTGGTAAAGGGCGTATCACTTTTTGTGTTTTAAACTTGTTTTTGTTTGGCTTCTGCAAAATGCGATACAGGAAGAAAAGACATACACTTTCAGAAACGTTAGTATGTAGGCTTGGTAAAGGGTGTAAAATTGTTGGTGCTTTAATCTTGTTATGTTTGGCTTCTTCAAAATGCGATATAGGAATATATAATGGATAACGCCATTCAGAGGTTGACGCCATATGACAATGACCTTGATGACGACGATAGTTTGACGATCGAAATATGTCTTGCTCGTGACGCCTTCAAGTACGTGGGGAATTCCTATAGCGTTCTCTGATACTGAACACATTATGTGATACTTTCATGTGAATCCACCGTGGCCGAGTAATTTGCGTCGGGGATTTGGAACCGGGCGTCCCGGGATCGATCCCCAGTCGTGGCACGTGGGTCATCGTGGAGTACACTTGAGCAATGCACATTTTCTAACCTAGTTCTGGTTTGTGTACGCAGGGATCATAAATTAGTGAACTGTCACCGTGATATAACTAAAATAATGTTGAAAACGGCGTAAAACCCCCAACAAAACAAACAAAACACGTGAAACAATCTACAATGTTGACGACTCACGTTATCCGATACCACGATCGTAAGAGTTCCCGTTCCTGTCAGTTCGCAAGGATCCACGACTTCAAATACAACCTCGTGACTTCCGGTGGTTAATGGCGACGTGGCCACCTTAACTTCTGGAAACGATAAGTAAAGATATGAATGTTGGTTGACTCTTTCACTGCTGAATTTCACAAAATCGACTCTTCCATGTTAAAAAGTGGACCGCTCGACTTTCGTCCAACAGGAAAGTTGGTAAAATTTAATGTCTTAGAGGAAAACATTGCAGATTTAAGGAGAGACAGCTCGTCACGAGCTATCTCACCTGAATCTGCATTGTTTGCACAAACCTTTAATCACCTTTGGTAGTAAACGAGTTAAGAAAACCTAATATCAGCTTAAATATTACAATTGTAAAACAAGATAGTTATTTGACATATGATATGGCCGTGAACATTTCAAATGAAATGCATCTTTTAACTAAGTCCTTTGCTGTGGTTTTCATTTATGGCATACACGATCTACCTGTGTTGAACTATCTACATTGCAGCTTTTAACGAATCATTAAAATGTCTACCGATTCCTGACCTCGGATCAAAATGAAGAATGCTTTTCAGTAGTTTCATGACACATTCTATTGTTCATTGACGAACGATGTAGATGCATATGGAACTGCACAGTTGAAGAATCGATCTGGTTCTACACTGCTCGCCAATACAGTATGGTAGAGTTGATTAACTTAGAACGCCACTCAAATGTAAATTGACTCCACGCTGATTTCACTGCGTGAAGAGTACCACTGCAACTGACAGTTGAAGAACTTCCGGTTTCTCACACCAGAACTCCACACAACATACTTTCTAAGCAACTGGCTGCTTTTCCACATATACTGTTTAGCAAATTGGTAAAAGACGAACGACCTTGACCTTTGTCAAACGTCGGAAAGAATGTTGGCTAAGCTGGTGTTCGAACCTACAACCATCGGATTGACAACGCGCGTCGCTAGCGGAGCTCGGCTTTAAAAAGGGAAGCTTACGTTTTGTTGCCGTGTCGTACTTGAACGTGGAACTAGCAGGGTTGATTGTGATCGTCAGGCTGTCAACGTCATCAGGGTTAAGGTCTGTTGGTGTTAGCGTGTGAAGCACGGCATCCACTGCGTCAGTCGTTGAGGCTGTCACTGAGGACGGAAGCGACGACCCGAAACTTGGGGCGTCACCTGTAAACAAACAGTGAACAAAACAGAACTTTATTTATGAATAATAACTCGAACACATATGGTTCATCGTCAAAATACAACATATTTAAACATACATGAGTATTGACATACAAAATAAATGTAAATAAATATAAAGTTATGAACACTCTTTCTTGATGAAAGTGTAAACAGACACGTATGTTTAGATAACTAGCATAAGTAGGATAATGCACATATACATATATTTATACATATATAGGATAAAACACACATATATATATTAAGCTCATAACATATATAGGATAATACACAGATACAGAAAATATAGTTTGCAGAAATAATGCTTAACATGATAATGCATGAAGTTTTCTTCTTATGCATTAAGAGTGCTGAACACCAGATGGAATTTTAAAAAAAATGAAATTTCAGCAAAGATTGCTAATAGTGACAACAAAGTAAATAATAAATAGTTCAAAACTATTTTGGCAGTAAATGTTGAGAAAGAGTCAATTGAAAGTCATGTATATGTACAAAATTGGGCTTACTGGGTATGTTTACCCAGTAAAAATGAAGCATACATGATCAATATTTAGATGTTTATTGTACTGGAAAGTTAAATTATTACTTTTAATTTTATCCCAGAATTATGATTTTAATATTTCAAGACAACTTTTGAACAGTTTTCAAACCTTTACTTTTCCTTCTATAATCTGGAGTTCAGCACCTTTGTCATTGTTTTATTTATTTTTCTATAAAACAGTTATATAACATCACACAACAGGGATGATTTAGATATATACACATGTAACATATTTTAAAAACCCGACCTTTCCGCTGCTCAAACCCTAGACCTCTTTCTCCAAAGGCGAACGCTCTTATATACCAACATTGGCTACACAAAGTTGAAAATGAAATATATTCCTATTTAGAAAAAAATCCCATTTGATGTTACCAGTTGCTCACAAATCGGTCCCAAAAACGATAGACAGTCCCATTCAAGCTCGAGTAAATAAGTACCTATCAGCTGATAGCGGACCGCCTCCATGGTGTTGTAGCAGAGCTTCTGCATCGGATGCGAGAGGCCGCAGGTTCGATCACCGGTATGGTCATATTAAAATCTTTAAAAATTGTAGAAATGTCTCTCCATCCTTGGCGCTCAGAATAGTCGGATTAACATTACGAATGACTCGCTGGTGCCAATATAAATGGAACCAGCATTATTGGTTACTTACCCGTAAAACGCCGTTATGTAACTGAAAACACGTTTGAAAGCGGCTTAAAACAACATGTAAACAAACAGACAATCAAAACAAACCAAATACGCGAGAGAGTCCCCTTGCTACCCGAGTATACATGTATACATACCAGCTGAAAGCACTGCGCCAAACATCCATTCCTCCGAATTGACCAGAGCTCCAGTCCATGCGACCGAGGAATCCTTGCTTGTTTTACCAGAATGAGACAGTCTACCCATTACTGATGCAGCTGTGGACACGAACGGTACGATGACGGCCGCAGAGGAATGCCTAAAGTTTGAATACAAAAACCCAAATGTACAGCTGACGTTTATGTAATTAAAACCAGACTGTGATACTTCGCTCTGCCTATTTTGGATCGCGGCGCTGTGGTCATGGAGGGTCCTCTTGGGCAATGCACATTTCATAGCCTAGTACTGGTTTGTTTACCCAGGGATCATGCATATATGAACTATCGCCGTGATATAACTGAAATAATGTTGAAAATGATGGCGTAAAACCCTAACAAAACAGACAAACAAAAGCCTATGTTGTATCTTACACCGCATTAAGGTGTTCTCAACATGACACTATACATTTCAATATTCATTTGCAGGTTTTCATTTGTTTGTCCAATGCAATCGCACGATACAAGTTACGCTCGGCCATAACAGCTTCCCTATCTCGATTTATTTGATGTCGTTGTCTCCCCTGTTGATACATTACATTTTGTAGGCGACTCTTTGGGTGAGTTCGGATGGGCTTCTCTAGGATAGAGAACTGTACGTCATGTCTAAATATAAATTCAGAAAACATGGTGACAATTATAAAACAAAACGGATTATACATGTATAAGTTTAACAACCATATTGCATTGAATATTATGTTGTATGCGGAGTTTAATTATTGTGGCAAAAGGTGAAATTGCTCATCATGGGCAATATTTCATGTGGCCTCGATGTATTAGAAATAGGTCGACTGCTTCAGACGGGTAAAAAAAAAACGTCTGCATGTTGAAAAGAGTTGACGTGATGAATCATACCATCCAATATAGTCGTTCTGCGTTACTGACGTCTGCTCTGACGTACCAACAGAGACTACCATATTGTTGTCACTGGCAACTGAAAACGAAAGAAATATGGTATAAACTATACAGTGAGAATTCTTTGAGCTGCAATGTAATATCGAATTTTATTTCATGCATTCCGTGGAAATATTGAGAAATTCCAGAGTAACATATCCTGCGAAACTCATTGAATTCAAACAGTGAGATTTATCAAGAAAATATCCTACTGTTTATTTCAAATGATGGAACTACTTTCTACTCTTAGAGAACCCTTGTCACGCATATGATATCAAATATAATTATTGTAGAAATTCATTACCAGGATATCGTTTTATTTTACCACAAATTATTATTACTCTAGACTAAGATCAGATAAATAATATGTTTTAATTCTTTGGAAACATCTGCATATCGTAATACTGTTTATACATGTAGATAGATAGATATATATTTTATTTCGTAATTTAGGCCACCGGCCCATTATACAACATAATTTATAAGTATATACAACAGGGAGTGATGAAATACATTATAACACTGACATTTGAAGCTGGAAAAATAGTTAAGATATTGAAAGAGTCTCACTTCTTAGTTTGAATGCGCTCTGAATGTATTTTGCAGTATTGTATACTTCAGACTGGATATTCGTATTTAATATTGCATAACATTTGTCAAGAGTCTTGTTGTTTATCCAGGATACGTTAAAATAAATGTCTCTTAAATCGTCATATGTAGGACATTCGTAAAAGGAGTGAAACTCATCTTCAATAATGTACATATTTTTATCAAGACATAAAGGGCAAAAATGGTCATTTCTTGCAATCGATAGGCCTCTACCTCTCTCTTATAGAAGATATGCGACATTTGGAATGTCAGCTCTCTCGTAAGTAGGTAAACTTCGATGCAGTAGCAAAGGCTCGTACAAATCTGATGACCGCTTATTACAGGTTGTCCTTTGAATGTTTAGGCTCAGTTCAAGACGACCTTTGATGCAGTATCGTCAGATGAAATTTACGTACAGCGAAGTATTTTGGTCCGATTTCGATAAGATTGGCATACAATTGGATATCAATTTATCTAAGTAGATCGAAAACGACAAATAACATACAGAAAAGCTTTAAATTATTTCCAATATCGACCGTTTCAAATCCGTCAAAAGTCGGGAAATGGTTTAACCCTTTCCCACATACAACAAATCTACAGCACACGCCTTTGAACATTTAGTAACACAAATATGGGAGATTCGAACAGTGGGTTTTATCAAGAAAATATTCTACTGCTTTTTCAAAGTGATGAAACTACTTTTTACTCTTAGAGAAGCCCTGTCTGATATGATATCAAATATAATTATTGTAGAAATAGGATTTCATTTTATTTTACCACAAATTAATATGGCTCTAGACTAAGATCAGATAACTAATAACTAATATGCGTCTGCTGCAGATGTGTCAAAATGTGTCTGCATCAGGGAAGGGTTAAATAACTTTTTTTATTCTGTAAATATTTTTTATATTCAAGGGGTATTTAACGTAAGATTCACAGATCTTGTTTTAAAAAAAAACCATGTCTTGAACAAACAACACTCGTAAGAAAATGGATATGTATAATAACAAAACTATTCATGCCCTACTTTAGCCACGCTTTCAATAATAACTATTCGACAATTTTGTATTATGATTACCTTAATGCAGAGATTTAAAACGTTAATATAAATATTGAATAGACGAACATAAATGAGCAAAATAATTTCCTTTTGCCAAAATGTGTTCAAAAGACGTCAGCTGCAGATGCGTAAAAAAATGCATTTATACATGAAGGAAAATGATTTAAAGACAGAAGATGCAGTCCAACCTTTGTTTAAAGACCACCCATTGGAAGAGAACAATCTGGTCTTTGTTCACAGATGGTCTTTAATTACAGGATGATTTATGTAGAAAACGAGTAATTAGGAAATTTAAAGTGTGTTTGCTATAGACAAGTTATTGCTTTTCAAATGTGGTCTTTAGCAGGTTTGACTGTATACCTGTAATCGTCTTCTCTCCGATCACGTCATAGTTATTGCCCGCAGCTTGTCGCCATGTTTGTACCGTTAGGTCACCCGCCGCCTTGGTGGCAAACTTCCAGTCCGATATCACTCCGCAGCATGGGACTTTCATTGAGGCATCAAGAAATATGTACGAAAATCCTGAAAATAAGGAGTAAACCAGTTTCGTACACTTCTCACTCTATGCATTTGAATACTATTATATATTATATACTCAATGATAAAATATAGAGATTTCCCAACTTGAGAAAACCTATAACATGGTTTTTGTCTACTGAGCAAACTTTTAAATCCGCAAATAAGAGCTTGAATCAACATGACACATGTATTTCAATCAATGTACACATTTGTCGTTACGCGCGTAGTGACGTCACTGCAAAACTGGCAGATTACGTCATTCAGATCTGTCCGCTTCTGCTCAGGGGTATTGTCGTATAAAAACGAAAATTATCGCCGAGTATATAATATATAGTTTAATAAACATTGTTTTCATGATTTGGGAATCCCCGTGAAAGAGATTCTTGCATATAAAAACTCGTGCACGAGTTTTTATATCGCAAGAATCTCTTCCACTTGCGATTTAAATCCCGTATCATGAAGAAAATGTTAATTAAACTATATATATCGATACTCGAAAAGAAAATATGGTGACCAGGGAGCGGGGACTAGGAGAGTTCTCCTTACATGTTTATAGCGAATGCAACATGTCTCGTCTGATTTGAAAATCATTTGGCGGTACAGCTTTTCTCTGAGATGAATGAATCATACAGTTTTAACAACTGATCCGTCTCATCAGATTCTACATAAGTTGACAGAAGCTTCTCAACAAGCTGGTGTATGTTACATGTAATCAAAATGTGCAGATGTAGAGACTGATCTGGATATACACTGTTCACAAAATGTCAACTTGTACCTTTTTGAACGGATAGGCTCAAAGTGTGCCCTATGTTCTCGCCCATTGAAAGCGAGATCGGAATCCATATGCACGTTTCAAAGACTTCTTTATAAACGTCCTATTTATACCGAATTTCGTTTGGTTAAAAAGTCAATATTTAACCACTTTTCCCACATAATGATAACATTATTCAGCAGACGGCTTTGAAAACGTCGAGGCACCAATATGGAATACACACACATATATATAGGAATAAAAGAATGATTGTTGATTGAAGTTGAAATCATTGTGGACAAAGGAGAAATTGCTTATTCTGCCCAATTTGACCTTTGTAAGAATGATTTAAAAATTCGTCTGCTGTACATGTGTCGAAATGAGTCTGCTATTGATGTATCAAATGCGTCTGCTGTAGATGTATCAATGCGTTTGCTGCAGATGTGTCACAATGTGTCTGCTGTATATGTATCAATGCGTTTGCTGCAGATGTGTCACAATGTGTCTGCTGTATATGTATCAATGCGTTTGCTGCAGATGTGTCACAATGTGTCTGCTGTATATGTATCAATGCGTTTGCTGCAGATGTGTCACAATGTGTCTGCTGTATATGTATCAAATGCGTTTGCTGCAGATGTGTCACAATGTGTCTGCTGCAGATGTGTCACAATGTGTCTGCTGTATATGTATCAATGCGTTTGCTGCAGATGTGTCACAATGTGTCTGCTGTATATGTATCAATGCGTTTGCTGCAGATGTGTCACAATGTGTCTGCTGCAGATGTGTCAAAATGCGTAGGATGTGTCAAAATGCGTAGGATGTGTCAAAATGCGTAGGATGTGTCAAAATCCGTCTGCTGCAGATGTGTCATAATGTGTTTGCTAGATATGTGTCAAAATTCGTCTGCTGCAGATGTGTCACAATGTGTCTGATGTGTCAAAATGCGTCTGATGTGTCTAAATTTGTCTGCTGCAGATGTGTCATAATGTGTCTGCTGCAGATGTCTCATAATGTGTCTGCTGCAGATGTGTCAAAATTAATCTGCTGCAGATGTGTCAACATTTGTCTGCTGTAGATGTGTCATAATATGTCTGCTGCAGATATGTCAAAATTCGTCTGCTGCAGATGTCTCATAATGTGTCTGCTGCAGATGTGTCAAAATTAATCTGCTGCAGATGTGTCACAATGTGTCTGCTGTATATGTATCAAATGCGTTTGCTGCAGATGTGTCACAATGTGTCTGCTGTATATGTATCAATGCGTTTGCTGCAGATGTGTCACAATGTGTCTGCTGTATATGTATCAATGCGTTTGCTGCAGATGTGTCACAATGTGTCTGCTGTATATGTATCAATGCGTTTGCTGCAGATGTGTCACAATGTGTCTGCTGCAGATGTGTCAAAATGCGTAGGATGTGTCAAAATTCGTCTGCTGCAGATGTGTCACAATGTGTCTGATGTGTCAAAATGCGTCTGATGTGTCTAAATTCGTCTGCTGCAGATGTGTCATAATGTGTCTGCTGCAGATGTATCATAATATGTCTGCTGCAGATATGTCAAAATTCGTCTGCTGCAGATGTCTCATAATGTGTCTGCTGCAGATGTGTCAAAATGAATCTGCTGCAGAAGTGTCAACATTTGTCTGCTGTAGATGTGTCATAATATGTCTGCTGCAGATATGTCAAAATTCGTCTGCTGTAGATGTCTCATAATGTGTCTGCTGTAGATGTGTCATAATGTGTCTGCTGCAGATGTGTTATAATGTGTCTGCTGCAGATGTGTCATAATGTGTCTGCTGTAGATGTGTCATAATGTGTCTGCTGCAGATGTCTCATAATGTGTCTGCTGCAGATGTCTCATAATGTGTCTCCTGCAGATGTGTCATAATGTGTCTGCTGCAGATGTCTCGTAATGTGTCTGCTGCAGATGTCTCATAATGTGTCTGCTGCAGATGTGTCATAATGTGTCTGCTGCAGATGTGTCAATATTCGTCTGATGTGTCAAAATACGTCAGTTGTAGATGTGTCATAATGTGTCTGCAGCAGATGTGTCAAAATTCGATTGCTGTAGCTGTGTCAAAATTCGTCTGCTGTAGCTGTGTCAAAATTCGTCTGCTGTAGATGTGTCAAAATTCGTCTGCTGCTATTGTGTCAAAATTTGTCTGCTGCTGATGTGTCAAAATGCGTCTGCTGTCGATGTGTCAAAATTCGTCTACTGTCGATGTGTCAAAATTCGTCTGCTGTAGCTGTGTCAAAATTCGTCTGCTGTAGATGTGTCAACATTCGTCTGCTGCTATTGTGTCAAAATTTGTCTGCTGCTGATGTGTCAAAATGCGTCTGCTGTAGATGTGTCAAAATTCGTCTGCTGTAGATGTGTCAAAATTTGTCTGCTGTAGATGTGTCAAAATTCGTCTGCTGCTATTGTGTAAAAATGTGTCTACTGCTGATGTGTCAAAATGCGTCTGCTGTCGATGTGTCAAAATTCGTCTGCTGTAGATGTGTCAAAATCGTCTGCTGTAGATGTGTCAAAATGCGTCTGCTATAGATGTGTCAAAATTTGTCTGCTGTAGATGTGTCAAAATGCGTCTGCTATAGATGTGTCAAAATGCGTCTGCTGTAGATGTGTCAAAATGCGTCTGCTGTAGATGTGTCAAAATGCGTATGCTGCTGATGTGTCAAAATTCGTCTGCTGCTATTGTGTCAAAATTCGTCTGCTGTAGATGCGTCAAAATTTGTCTGCAGCAGATGTGTCAAAATTCGTCTGCAGCAGATGTGTCAAAATGCGTCTGCTGTAGATGTGTCAAAATTCGTCTGCAGCAGATGTGTCAACATTTGTCTGCTGTAGATGTGTCAAAATTCGTCTGCTGTAGATGTGTCAAAATGCCTCTGCTGTAGATGTGTCAAAATGCGTCTGCTGTAGATGTGTCAAAATTCGTCTTCTGTAGATGTGTCAAAATTTGTCTGCTGTAGATGTGTCAAAATTCGACTGCTGCTATTGTGTCAAAATTCGTCTGCTGTAGATGTGTCAAAATTCGTCTTCTGTAGATGTGTCAAAATTTGTCTGCTGTAGATGTGTCAAAATTCGTCTGCTGCTATTGTGTCAAAATTCGTCTGCTGTAGATGTGTCAAAATGCGTCTGCTGTAGATGTGTCAAAATTCGTCTGCTGCTATTGTGTCAAAATTCGTCTGCTGTAGATGTGTCAAAATGCGTCTGCTGTAGATGTGTCAAAATTCGTCTGCTGCTATTGTGTCAAAATTCGTCTGCTGTACATGTGTCAAAATGCGTCTGCTGTAGATGTGTCAAAATTTGTCTGCTGTAGATGTGTCAAAATTTGTCTGCTGTAGATGTGTCAAAATGCGTCTGCTATAGATGTGTCAAAATGCGTCTGCTGTAGATGTGTCGAAATGCGTCTGCTGTAGATGTGTCAAAATTTGTCTGCAGCAGATGTGTCAAAATTCGTCTGCAGCAGATGTGTCAAAATGCGTCTGCTGTAGATGTGTCAAAATTCGTCTGCAGCAGATGTGTCAACATTTGTCTGCTGTAGATGTGTCAAAATTCGTCTGCTGTAGATGTGTCAAAATGCGTCTGCTGTAGATGTGTCAAAATGCGTCTGCTGTAGATGTGTCAAAATTCGTCTTCTGTAGATGTGTCAAAATTTGTCTGCTGTAGATGTGTCAAAATTCGACTGCTGCTATTGTGTCAAAATTCGTCTGCTGTAGATGTGTCAAAATTTGTCTGCTGTAGATGTGTCAAAATTCGTCTGCTGCTATTGTGTCAAAATTCGTCTACTGTAGATGTGTCAAAATGCGTCTGCTGTAGATGTGTCAAAATTCGTCTGCTGTAGATGTGTCAAAATTTGTCTGCTGTAGATGTGTCAAAATTCGTCTGCTGCTATTGTGTCAAAATTCGTCTGCTGTAGATGTGTCAAAATTCGTCTGCTGTAGATGTGTCAAAATGCGTGTGCTGTAGATATGTCAACATTCGTCTACAGCAGATGTGTCAACATTCGTCTGCTGTAGATGTGTCAAAATTCGTCTGCAGCAGATGTGTCAAAATTCGTCTGCTGTAGATGTGTCAACATTCGTCTGCTGTAGATGTGTCAAAATGCGTCTGCTGTAGATGTGTCAAAATTCGTCTGCTGTAGATGTGTCAAAATGCGTCTGCTGCTGATGTGTCAAAATTCGTCTGCTGCTATTGTGTCAAAATTCGTCTGCTGCTATTGTGTCAAAATTTGTCTGCTACTGATGTGTCAAAATGCGTCTGTTGTAGATGTGTCAAAATGCGTCTGCTGTAGATGTGTCAAAATTCGTCTGCTGTAGATGTGTCAAAATTAGTCTACTGTAGATGTGTCAAAATTCGTCTGCAGCAAATGTGTCAAAATTCATCTGCTGTAGATGTATCAAAATTCGTCTGCTGTAGATGTGTCAAAATTTGTCTGCTGTAGATGTGTCAAAATTCGTCTGCTGCTATTGTGTCAAAATTCGTCTGCTGTACATGTGTCAAAATGCGTCTGCTGTAGATGTGTCAAAATTTGTCTGCTGTAGATGTGTCAAAATGCGTCTGCTGTAGATGTGTCAAAATGCGTCTGCTGTAGATGTGTCAAAATTCGTCTGCTGTAGATGTGTCAACATTTGTCTGCTGTAGATGTGTCAAAATTCGTCTGCTGCTATTTTGTAAAAATGCGTCTGCTGTAGATGTGTCAAAATGCGTCTGCTGTAGATGTGTCAAAATGCGTCTGCTGTAGATGTGTCAAAATTCGTCTGCTGTAGATGTGTCAAAATTTGTCTGCTGTAGATGTGTCAAAATTCGTCTGCTGCTATTGTGTCAAAATGCGTCTGCTGTAGATGTGTCAAAATGCGTCTGCTGTATATGTGTCAAAATGCGTCTGCTGTAGATGTGTCAAAATGCGTCTGCTGTAGATGTGTCAAAATGCGTCTGCTGCTTAAATGTCAAAATTCGTCTGTTGATATTGTGTCAAAATTCGTCTGCTGCTATTGTGTCAAAATTCCTCTGCTGTAGATGTGTCAAAATTAGTCTGCTGTAGATGTGTCAAAATTAGTCTGCAGCAAATGTGTCAACATTTGTCTGCTGTAGATGTGTCAAAATTCGTCTTCTGTAGATGTGTCAAAATTTGTCTGCTGTAGATGTGTCAAAATTCGTCTGCTGCTATTGTGTCAAAATTCGTCTGCTGTAGATGTGTCAAAATGCGTCTGCTGCTATTGTGTCAAAATTCGTCTGCTGTAAATGTGTCAAAATTCGTCTGCTGCTATTGTGTCAAAATTCGTCTGCTGTAGATGTGTCAAAATTCGTCTGCTGCTATTGTGTCAAAATTCGTCTGCTCTAGATGTGTCAAAATTCGTCTGCTGTAGATGTGTCAAAATTTGACTGCTGTAGATGTGTCAAAATTCGTCTGCTGCTATTGTGTCAAAATGCGTCTGCTGTAGATGTGTCAAAATTCGTCTGCTGTAGATGTGTCAAAATGCGTGTGCTGTAGATGTGTCAAAATTCGTCTGCTGTAGATGTGTCTGCTGTAGATGTGTCAAAATTCGTCTGCTGTAGATGTGTCAAAATTCGTCTGCTGTAGATGTGTCTGCTGTAGATGTGTCAAAATTCGTCTGCTGTAGATGTGTCAAAATTTGTCTGCTGTAGATGTGTCAAAATTAGTCTGCTGCTAATGTGTCAAAATTCGTCTGCTGTAGATGTGTCAAAATTTGTATGCTGCTATTGTGTCAAAATTCGTCTGCTGTAGATGTGTCAAAATTCGTCTTCTGTAGATGTGTCAAAATTCGTCTGCTGCAGATGTGTCAAAATTCGTCTGCTGCAGATGTGTCAAAATGCGTCTGCTGTAGATGTGTCATAATTCGTCTGCTGTAGATGTGTCAAAATTCGTCTGCATCAGGGAAGGGTTAAATAACTTTTTTTATTAAGTAAATATTTGTTATATTCAAGGGGTATTTAACGTTAGATTTACAGATTTTGTTTTAAAAAAAACATATCTTGAACAAACAAACACTCGTAAGAAAATGGGTATGTATAATAACAAATCTATTCATGCAATACTTTAGCCACGCTTTCAATAAAAACTATTCGCCAATTTTGTATTATGATTACCTTAATGCAGATATGTATATATATTGTGATGTGCTATATCATTCATGTAATGTGTGATGTATTTTATGCGGGGACCGTGATGAGTGAAATAAATGGTTGATTGATTTATTGATTGGTGTTTTACGCCGCGTTC
>JASEVX010000013.1:41943729-42073830 GCA_031761405.1 Serripes groenlandicus
TTCTTTTCGACGTTTGACTAAAGTCACCCTGACAAACGTCATTCGTCTTCCACCAATGGGCTTGCAGACTATATGGAAAAGCAGACAGTGGCTTGGAAAGAGTGTTGTGTAGAGTACTGGTGTGAGAAAGCCGGGAAACACATGAGTAGGTTAATTGGCCGACTTAATATGACTGAAAACCTGTTGAAAACGGCGTTATAGATTATTTTAAAGTACGAATACGAAAACCTGACTTAACCCTTTACCTCATACGACAATTCTGCAGCAGACGACTTTGAACATATTCTGTCAAAAAATAGAAAATCTCTATAATTGATAACCTATGATTAAAAGTGCATAACAGTGTGGCAAAAGGAGAAATTGCTCGTTTTGAGCAATTTCTTCTTTTGTCACTATGTTTTCAAAAAACCGTCTGCTGCAAAGGCGTCAGAAAGGGTTAACATAAGATACTTACCTGAGACATAATTGACGAAGAATAGCAAAATCGCAATTCCATACTGACTAGATAACTTGTCCGTTGCCATAAAACGTCCTTAGTGATTATGCAACTAGTTTCAACACAAATATTCCGGAACTATTCTCAGCACAAATATTCCGGTAATATTCTCAACACAAATATATTCCGGTAATATTCTCAACACAAATATTCCGGTAATATTCTCAGCACAAATATTCCGGTAATAATCTCAACACAAATATTCCGGTAATATTCTCAGCACAAAAATATTCCGGTAATATTTTCAGCACAATTATGCGGATTTATTACGTGTACGGATCTATAATGTCTTTGTGATTCAACAACTATTTTCAACACACATATGACTGTTTAGTTGCTTTTCCTTCGCAGTAAACTCAGGTATTTGAATATATTTGATGATGATGTCTTGTAAAAGAAATTATATGTAGCTAACTGTAGGGTGAACATTAAGCGGACACATAAGAAACATGCAAATGATTTCTGGGTTTTGTATAATTATTTTGTAATTAAACAACTATTTTCAACACAAAAATGCTTGTTTCGCAGTAAACTCAGGTATTTGAATATATATGCTAAAGAGTGAAAAATAATGCTGAGCGGACAAATAATCTAAAAGAGAAATGAATTCTGGGTTTTATGTAACATGTTTGTGGTTAATTAAACAATTATTTTCAATACAGTTATAACGGTTAAGTAACGTTTTCTCGGATTCTGCTGCAAAAGCACCAGAAAGAACCTCTACGTGGAAAAAAGGATAAATACATTGAGTTTATAAAATATAAAAGAAGCTGACCTAGGTCATAATTGAACTATTTTCACATGTAAAGCTATTTTTTTTTATATTCTTATTAGGGAGTTATTCAAACGACTTGTCCAACACTTTTCTCGTCTAGCATTGTATAATTGTGTTTACAATAAGTGTTAACCCGTTAACTGCCAAAATGCACAAAGTCGACTATTCCATGTTGAAAATTTAACTACTCGATATTTCGTTCAACAGAAAATTTGGTCAAATGTAATGTCTAATTGGCAAACAACGCAGAATTCAGGAGAGACAGGTCGTTGCGGGCTGTCTCACCTGGAATTTGCATTGTTTGCAAAAGCTTTAATTTCATTTGGCAGTGAAAGGCTTAAAAGTCATCTGATGCAAAGTCGTCAGATTGCTCGTACCAAAAACAGAAATACTCATATGAAACAAAAAAATGAAACGAAGATAAGAACATACACATAACACTATATGAGTGATTCTTTGTTATACGTGTAGATCCAGATAAGCCTGCACATCCGCGCATTTTGATCTGGATCTGCACTGTGTCACAAGAGATAAGTTTTAGGACGCTTCTGTAGATTCGTATCTGTTTGGATATTTTATCATGGAATGTCATGAAGTGAAATTCGTACCAACAAATCATGTATCTGGTAAATGTTTAACTCGTTCCCACATACAACAAATTAGTATCAAATTGCATTGAAAATATAGTTTAAAAAATTGGGAAAACCCTATGAATAAAAGTTTAATTATTCAAAAAAGTCGAAAATACGTCTATTACAGAGTCTTCAAATTGCATCTCTTCCTGGTTAAAGTTTTAAAATGTCATTATGTTGTGCAATAATAAGAGAAACTGATGAAACATTTGGTACAAATTGGACTTCATTCATTACTATTTCTCCATTTTGTATCAATAAAGATCTTTAATTATCAAATTTTCGACCACATGGTCTTAATCAAGATTTAAAACAAAATGTCAACAGAAGACAACATATGAGCCGTTCCACGAGAAAACCAACATTATTGAGTCTGAGTAATGTATCGACCAAGATCAGCCTGCGCAATTCGCGCAGGCTGATCCGGGCCAACACATTCCGTCTCATGAGGACAGAGGTATTGAGTAATGATTCCTGAAGCAGAAAATCCACAAAATGCGAAAAGTGTCTGCCCGGATTAGCTGATCGGCATGCTTAGGCTGATCCAGGTCGATACTTTACGCAGAGTCCACAATGTTGGTTTTCTCGTGGAACGACTCATATTGTATTTTTACATTGTGTTGTTGTCTTGACCATTTCTGCATGTATATGTGTGTGTGTATTAAATGTGAGCTGTATATGCCTAAGTTTAATATCAAATTCATGTTTCTGTCCTGTATAATACAATTATAATCCGTATGAACGTAATTTCAATAGAACGGTAAATTTACTGTATCATCTACACGAAATAACTGTTCAATTACTTTTCTCATATGAATCAATTTCTTAAAAGTAATACGCCATACAAACAATCGTAATTTTGTCTACAATTTAAATTTCTATTTCAATTTCAAAAGTGTATTAAACATGCATCACTTAATTAAATTTAGATTGCCTTACACTTTCAATACCTGCTGTATTCAATATGTATAACTGATGTTTTATATTTGTTTATTTGTTTATAAATATGGAATTGTATATTTAAAAAAAAATCACTAAATCGAAAATATAATAATTTTAAACATCCACGCACAGTAAACTGTTAATAGCTTTTCTTAAATGCAATAACTTCTTAAAAAAATACACTCATACGTTATTCAATTACTCGCTTTCTTTTTCAACTGAGTTTAAACCGAGTATCACTAAATTCACTTTCTTTAAACTTCCAATACCTATACGTTAATCCAATATCTATCACCTCCGTATTTACATATGTTTGTTTATTTATTTATCTATAATTATTGTACTTGTATATAAACATCACGTACATGTACACTTGTCGTTTAGCGCAATGCTGAATGATTCAAATTTTAACTCTTTCACCGCCGAATTTTTTAACAGTCGACTCTTCCATGTTGAAAATTGGACCACTACATTTTCGTCGAATAGGATATTTGGTCAATTTTGTGATTCTAAAAAGGAGCAATAGACGGATAGAAATCCGAATAAGGTGCATTTTTAATTCACATTATAACTAATCTAAGTATTACTAAACTATTTACACTTTTCTCTAAAAAGGAGCAATAGAAGGATAGAAATCCGAATAAGGTGCATTTTTAATTCACATTATAACTAATCTAAGTATTACTAAACTATTTACACTTTTCTCAAATAATATGACATTTATTTGAACTATACTATATGTATAACCTTTCAACAACCTGTAAAATGTCATATGCAAATTAAGAAATTAAATTGAATTGAATTGGTATAATTTAATGTCTAAGTGGCAACGAGCTGTCTCGCCTGAATCTGCATTGTTTGCAAAATCCTTTAATTGCCTTTGGCAGCGAGAGAGTTCAGCGAGATCATGTTGATGCATTTTAACTCGAAGACATTTTCTTATGGGTTTGCGTTAATCCATCGAAAACTGATTCGAGGAAATCCGACGCCCTTTGGTGGTTAGCGTCGGTGATTTGGAAATAGGGTTCCCATGTGAGATCCCAACTCGTGGCGGTCATGGATGAGTACCCTTGGGCAAGGCACCTTTCCTAGGCTAGTACTGGTTCGTTTAGCCAGGGATCAGGAATAAGTGAATTGTCGTAAACACAATTGAAAGAAAACGGTTTTTTGGCAGTTGATCCTGATCTTTACCCTTAGTGATATCAATCTGGTCTGGTCATTCAAGAATAATTGAAGTGTTTAATCTTACGGAGACGTTCTATGATTGTAAACAAATGTTACACCAGTATTAGCCGAGCCCCGGTAGCGGGCTGTCAAAGCAGGGTTTGTGAGTTAGAATCCCTGCTCGACCAACGTTCTTTCCGACGTCTTGACAAAAGTCACTGTGACAAGCGTTATTCGTCTTTCACCAATGGACTAACAATCTATGGGCAAAAGAAGCCGGTTCCTTGGAAAGTATATTCTGTGGAGTACTGGTGTGAGCAAACCAGGAACCATATGAGTAGGTAAACTGGCCGCCGTGATATGACTGAAAACATTGTTGAAAACGGCGTTAAACCCCAATCAATCAATACACTAGTATAACATTTGATTTTCATTTCCGATATTCGCGTGCGTGACTTTGAAAATATACTTCTTTTAGCTATAATTGCGTACAATGTAGATCAAGACTAGCCTGCACAACCATATATTCATCTATGTATATCCCGCGAGAAAACAAACATTGTGGAATCTGCGTAAAGTATCCGGTCCGGACCAGCTTAAACAATCCGCGCGCAGGCTTATCCGAATAGACACGTTTCGCCTCCTGGGGATCTTTTGTTTCAGGAAACATTACTCTATACCTATATCCCCCTGAGACGGAATGTGTCGGCCCGGATCAGTCTGCGCGTACTGCGCAAGCTTATCTGACTAGATACATTACGCAGAAGCGATAATGTTGGTTTTCTCGCGGGACCGCTCAAATATGCAATAGTTTGTAGAAAACAGAGACGATGTTACTTGGTTTCAGGAATTTAGGAATTCAGCTGTATAAAAGGATTGTATTTCAATTCAAAGCAGTGCTATCTCTACACCATGACATTATTAACATACACCTGTCTGATTCATGAAGCATTTGGCATGTTTTTTCTATCCAACCATTGAAATGAAAGTTCATAATTCAACTCGATCAATATGTTTACTTATTTATTTATTTCTCATTATAAATGTAAGATCTGTCAATAAAAAATCTATTGATTAATCGATTTATATCCATCAATCGATCTCACGATAACGCTTGACTTGCATCAGTAAATAGATTATATATAAACATATTGACTTCTCTTTAAACCGAAGTTGACGTCAGAAATATACGTATATATATGCACAATTACCATTATGCAAGTAAAGTCAGGGTAGAACATTAATGATGTTGACGAGCATTCGCATCTGCAGGGGCGTGGCTCCCTTAAGGCACTGTAGGCACGTGCCTACACATTTGTTCTCAAAATGCAGCTGCGGCGATAGACATCTGCGTAATGTATCGACCAGATCAGCCTGCGCTGTCCGCGCAGACTGATCCGGCCGACACATTCCGTCTCAGGGGGATAGATGTATAGAGTAGTTATTCCTGAAACAGAAAATCCACAGGAGGCGAAAAGTGTCTATCCGGGTAGGCCTGTGTGGCATGCTTAGGCTGATCCGGGTCGATACTTTACGCATCCACAATGTTGATTTTCTCACGAGACGGCCTACACATTGATTATAGCAAAGCTACGCCCCTGATCTGTGCACGTGGTCTTCAAAGTCGATGATTAATGTTTGCGCCAAATGAAGACTGCTATCATACAATATAGGTTGAACATTATTTCCGCCTTCTTTGGAAGTGAATTATTCTTTCAAAATTGTATTTTGCTAAACTGTATGTCCATTTTGTTTTTTCGTATGCACATGTATATTGTAAATGTGTTAACGATGAACCATATGTGTTCAACGTTCAAGTCATATGAATTAACTTCTGTTCTGTTCTGTTCTGTATGTGGCTAAAGCAGAATTGCTCATAATGAACATGTGCTTCCTTTCGCCACATTTTTTTTTTAAAATGCCTCAAAAAGCGTATGTACAGGGTGATTCATAAACCATTAAACTACCTTGATTCCTAGTAAAATTGAGAAACGCTAACATATATGCTAAAAAGATATGCTATTAAAATCGCAAGATTTTTAAATGTTCACTGAATTCAGAAGTACGGGAAAACGTAGACGTCAAGAACGTCTGTTGTAAATGTTGATGAGTAAGTTCTCCATTGATATAAATCGTTTGTTTCATATGATGTAAACTTCAAATAAAACTTTTGAGATCTCTAGTTTAGATAGATGTTTTAATTTTGTAAAATAGTGCGACATTTGCTAAAGTTACAAGACGTTAAAATGGTATCCTATATTAAGAATCACCCTGTATGTGGGAGATGGGGCTAATGTCCCTTTTCGCAAGATGAGCCAGCCTACAATTTCCAGGGGCGTAGCTCCCTTTAGGCACTGTAGGCACGTGCCTACACATTTCTTCTAAAAAATGCCCCAAAATGCAGCTGCGGCGATACACATCTGCGTAATGTATCGACCAGATCAGACTGATCCGGCCGACACATTCCGTCTAAGGGGTGGGGGGGGGGTGGGGGGGGGGGGGGGGGGGGGGGAGGGTAGATAGAGTAGTGATTCCTGAAACAGAAAACCCACAGAAAGGCGAAAAGTGTATATCCGGGTACGCCTGTGTGGCATGCTTAGGCTGATCCGGGTCGATACTTTACGCAGAGTCCACAATGTTGATTTTTCTCACGAGACATTGAGTATTGCCAAGCTACGCCGCTGACATCCTCAAAAAAGACAGCGCGAAAAAGTGCACATTCATTATACACTATATAACGTATCATGAGTTGACATATTGAAAAGATTAGTGATAATAGGTATTGTTAAAAGGATCAGATTAATAAATTAACATTTTGATAATTTGTACTTCTTCCAAGTCACCTGATACCCGACATTTAAGTTTGAAGTTTTATTTACCCTTTTTCTACAAATTAAAAACCTAGAGCAGACGCCTTTTAAATTGATTGATTTGGGGTACAACGCCGCCGTTTTTAAACAATTTTCCATATCACGGTGGCCAGTTCACCTACGCAGTTGACTACGCCTTTGAAAGCATCTAGGAAAAACATAGAACATCTCTTTAACTGTTTCGCTGCTAAAGGGAATTAAAGAATTTTGCAAACAATGCAGATTCAGGTGAGACAGCTCTTAACCCTTTCCCTCATACGACAAATCTGCAGCAGACGACTTTGACCATATTTTGTCAAAAAATGAGAAATCTCCATATTTGAATGGATAACCTATGACAAAGAGTGGAAAACATTGTGGCAAAAGGAGAAATTGCACGTTTTGTGCAATTTCTTCTTTTGTCACTATGTTTTCAAAAAGCCGTCTGCTGCAGAGGCGTCAGAAAGCGTCTTTATGAGGGAAAGGGTTAAAGAGCTGTCTCTCCTAAAATCTGCATTGCTTGCCACTTAGACATTAACTTTCACCAAATTTCCTGTTGGACGTAAAAAGGATTGGTCCATGGTCCAATTTTCAACTTGGAAGAGTCGATTTTGTGAAATTCGAAAGAGAAGGGTTAAATGAATGTATAATTACTTAAATACGGTTGAAATCATTGTGGCAAATGTCGTCTGCTTCATAGGTTTGAGAAAGCGTCTGAAAGTTTGAAAGCGTTAATTACTTTATAATAAACGGTACTTATAATGTATGTTAAAAGTACATACGTTTATCGTCGACATTTTGCCATAACCTTTCTCCATATTTACTTTTAAAAGTAAATGTCCATCATGCATCGCTTGCTTCATAGAAGGCAGCAGCAAATGATCTCAAGTCCAGCCCGCCTGCTGGTACCAAAACTATAAAGGTACACTCTGTGCTCAATTGTTGTGCTGCTGATGTATCTGATTGTCCAGGGGAGGGGGTTGGGTGGGACTGGGTAGGGGGACAAATTTCTTCTCCAAAAGGGTAAATTAGAAATCGTATTGGGAGCATGGATTTAATTGCTAACCACAGACAACGCTTTAAGGGTGTAATAAGCTTTTTGGGCTGTTTTTTTTATGGCGCAATCTTTTGAACGTTCTCCAAATGATTTCAAAATACTTGTACATATCACATTTATAAATTAGACAAGGTTTAACCTTTACCTCATACAGACGCTTTCTGACGCCTCTGCAGCAGACGGCTTTTTGAAAACATAGTGACAAAAGAAGAATTTGCTCAAAACGAGCAATTTCTCCTTTTGCCACAATGTTTTCCAGTTTTAGTCGTAGGTTATCCATTCAATTATAGATTTTCTATTTTTTGACAAAATATGTTCAAAGACGTCTGCTGCAGAATTGTCGTATGAGGGAAAGGGTTTAACTCGTTCAGGGTCGAATGCTCTAAAGTAGACTTATCCATGTTAAACATCGGGGGACTCTATTTGACACGTGTTAAGAGTTTCAGGATTTTTTTTTATGACTTAAAGGCAAACAATGCGGATTCCATGTGACACAGCTTGAAAACTGAAATTTGTATTGGTTGCAAAAACCTCAATATTGACTTAAGCGCTGAAAAAGTTAGATTCGATGGAAAAATCACATAAACACAATAAAAATTATATATCGTTGTGTAAACGTCATACTAAGGTTAAAATTACCAAGTGAGTTTTTACGTCATATGTGCCGTCCCGCGAGAAAACCAACATTTTGGACTCTGCGTAAAGTATCGACCCGGATCAGCTTAAGCAGAATAGAATAGAATAATTTTATTTTTCCAATCATGGGCCATCACTGGCATACACATTATAAAATAATAATATATATTATAATGTAATATTATTATCATTAAACACAAGATTGATTTTGATTAAGTAACTATATACAAACAAAACAAAATGACTAGAACTATTTAAAACACTAACTGATACATAAACAAATATTCAGAACTGTTGACCCAAAAAGGGGATACAGACTGTTTTAGATTGACAACAGTTTGAAGGATAAACACAGTGACAAAACACAACAACTTGTGACTGCATTACTTATTACAAGCCTTTTAAAATATTAGATCTTAGACTATAACATTTTGAAATATATTCACAAAGCGCAACTATAACGTTTTTATCTTCATTTATAAACATCCATATACATTTTTGTTCATTTGACATTATGTTAAAATGAATTGAGAATTGCGACATTGTTTTAAAGAGTTCATTTCTTTCACTAGCAAAAGATGGACATTCTGTGACAAAATGTTTTTCGTCTTCTATTGATCCTGACTTGCAAAGCATGCCGCGCAGGCTTACCTGAACAGACACTTTTCGCCTCCTGTGGATCTTCTGTTTCAAGAATCATTACTCTACACCTCTATCCCCCTGAGACGGAATGTGTCTGCCCGGATCAGTCTGTGTGGACTGCGCAGGCTGATCTGTGTCGATACATTACGCATAGGCCATGATGTTGGTTTCTCGCGCGACGGCTCAGATGTCGATGTTCTTTTGTTTATCTGTTTATGAACAGCTTCGGATGGCAGCGGAACTTTTTTTCATATATTAGATTATGCATTCCGTTTGTTGAACCGCCTTGGTGGTGTAGTGGTAGAACGTTCACCTAGGTTACCAGAAGTCGCGGGTTCGATCAAAGACCGGCGGATCAAGCCAAAGACTTTAAAAACAGCAATAATGGCTTTCCTTTCTTGGTGCTCAGGGTTGCAGGGTTAGCTTAAGGACTGACTCACTTGGTAAATGGACCAGAAATACTGGTCTTAAGTACCAACAAAAAAACGCCGTGATATAACTGAAACATTGTTTAAATCGTCATTAAGACCCAGTATAAACAAAGTATTCCGTATGATTGATTGATTGATTGGGGTTTAACGCCGTTTTTAACAATTTCTCAGTTATATCACGGCGGCCAGTTCACCTACTCATGCATTTTCTGGTTTTCTCACACCAGTACTCCACACAACAATCTTCCCAAGCAACTGGCTGCTTTTCCACATAGACTTAGCCCATTGGTGGAAGACGAATGACGCATGTCGCATTGACTTTTGTCAATCGTCGGAAAGAAAGTTGGCCTAGTCGGGATTCGAACTCACAACCCCTGGATTAACAGCCTGCGTCGCTACCGACTGAGCTACCGGGGCTCGGCCCGTATGAACAATTGGTACTTTTTCAAACAAAAATCTGAAAGTTGTACAATACTGTCAGTATAAGAAGTAGGGTTGACATTATAATATTCAAAGACGACAAACAGCGCGAATATGTTTTCGTTGTGACAGTAGCCTTTCATTTTTTATTCTTGTTTAACCCTTTCAGCGCCGAATTATTTAAAGTAGACTCTTCCATGTTCAAACTCGGACGACTCTATTTTCATGTTTTAGAATTTTTGGAATATTTTTTATAACTCACAGCCAAACAATGCAAATTTCAGGTGAGACAGCTCGTTACGAGCTGACTCACCTGAATCGGTATTGTTTGCAAAAAGCTCAATATTGCCTTTGGCGCTGAAAGAGTTAAAACGTCAAGATTATAAAAAACTCTTTTGAATTTAAAGTGTATTCACCCAGCATGCTAATAAGTTAAACTCATAAATGCAAAGCCGATGCACCGATAAAAGTGTAGTTTTCCATGATTTGCATTAAGTGCTTTCACGCTCGGAAACATCCATATCGACGCATTTTGAAAACATTGTTTTAAAGGGAGAATCTGCTCACATTGGGTTAATTGTTCTTATTGCCACAAGGACTTCGATTCTAGTCACTAAGTATAGTTTAATTTATAGAGATTTTTTATATATCTTTCCTTCATGTTTTCCAAAGCCATCTGCTGCAGATGTATTGTACGCGGTAAAATTGAAATTGTTGAAAATCTACAAATTTATAAAAATAAAGGACTATTATCTCGATTTATGCCATGATCCCGAATCGGAATGAGACCTAGGTTCGATCCCCAGTCGGGATGAGATCTAGGTTCGATCCGCTGGCGGGAGGGGATCTGGGTTCGATCCCATGTCTGGGGAGTCCATGGATCGAGCCCCTGTCGGGAGGAGACCTTCGTTCGATTTCAAGTCGGGAGGGGACCTAGGTTGCATGCCCTGTCGAGAGAAGACATAGGTTCGGTCCCCTGTCGGGAGGAAAGCTGGGTTTGATCCCCAGTCGGGAGGAAGGCTGGGTTCGTTCCCAAGTCGTAAGGAGACCTGGGTTCGATCCTTTGTCGGGAGGAAAGCTGGGTTCGATCCCTTGTCGGGAGGAAGGCTGGGTTCGATCCCCTGTCACGAGGAGTCATAGGTTCGATCCCCTGTCTTGACTAGACCTAGGTTCGATCCCCTGTCATGAGGAGTCAAAGGTTCGAACCCCTGTCGGGAGTAGACATAGGTTCGATACCCTGTCATGAGGAGTCATAGGTTCGATTCCAATTCGTAAGGAGTCAAAGGTTCGAACCCCTGTCGGGAGGAGACCTGGGTTCGATCCCCAGTCTGGAGGAAGGCTGGGTTCGTTCCCTGGTCGTAAGGAGACCTGGGTTCGATCGCCGGTCGTGTTATCGACTACACAAAACAAGGAAGTTATGACTAGGTACTCGGGGTTGTGATGATATCATTAAGGTGAAGTTACGCCAAATACACCAGCGGTCATGCTGATCAACAGCCAAATAGTCCCTAATGAAAAATTTGTTTGCGAAGAAATGAGTGTATACCATCACCAGAATGCATTGAATATATGACATTGAGTTTAAATTCATGGTAAGGGGAATAGGATGCACTGAAAATGAAGGCGGGTTAAAAAGATCATGCAAACAAATACACTGAAAAGGAGATTCATATTCGCCTGGAATATTGATTGATTGATTGATTGATTAATTAATTGATTGATTGATTGGTTGATTGATGTGATTGATTGATTGATTGATTGATTGATTGATTGATTGATTGATTGATTGATGTTTAACGTCGATTTAAAAAGAATCAGTCATATCTACCGATGTAATACCTGTCTGTCTCATACCAGTTCTCCACACAATATTCTTTCTAAGCAACTGGCTTCTTTTCCACATTGACTGTTAGCCCATTGGTAGAAGACAATTTACGAGTGTTGCATTGAAGTCCTTGTAATATACTCAGGCAATGCCGTGATATGACAGAAATACTTTTGAAAAGGGCATAAAATCACCATACAAACAAACAAACAAATAAACAAAACCGGAGATGCCTATTCACTTGGTGAGGTTCTTGAATGGAAAGGAAAGCGTCATCACAGTCTGATAAAGTCACGTCATTTCAATACTTACCACATGGTAAACGAGACGCAATAGCTCTGTCGGTAATGATCCACGGGTCATAAGTTCGAATCCCTGCTCAGCTGCTCATTATTTAATTGACGGATAGAAACAGTGACTTTTGTCAGCGACATGTCCCCATTTTTATTCTGACGCGACTCCTCTATTGATATTCTTATGAAAAGTGTATTTATGATGAATTATCCCTGACGCCTTCCGTCATACAACAAATCTTCAGCAGATTTTTATATTTATTTCCCATTTATACCATTTTCAATTCAATTCAATTTCTGTATTTGCATATAACATTCTACATGTTGTTGCAATACAATCACTATTTGTAAGGTAATACATATAATAAAGTTTAGTTTAAATAAATGTCATAACATTTGAGAAAAGTGTAATTAATTTAGTAAAACTTAGATATAAGTTATTATAAGAATTAAAAAAAAAAGTCACCTTTTTCGGATTTCTATCCATCGTTGGCTCCTTATTGAGCTTTCAAATAAACATGCTTAACAAACATATTTAAACATGCTTAACAAACATATTTAAACTACAAAACATGCTTCTATCCTCCATTCTGTACTTTCTTTATTTGTTCATCTATATACTTCATTCTTTTTATATTATTCTCAATTTCCCTCTCATATTGATTTAATTACTACGCCTTTTGTTGCCCTTTGATCACGTTGTATAATATATGGCAGAGCTGTCATTTATGTATTACGTACATACTCAGCATCGAAAAAAAATTTATTGTATATTGTATTGTAAGAATCACGTTTTGTATAGTATATATATTTACTAAGTGTTCACTATATCGGACACGACAAAGGTCATAGATCAAAGGAGTTTGAATCTCGGGCCGGATCTTCTTTCTTCCCGGTGATTATCGCCCTGACTTTCGTCAACAAAAGACGCCCCTTTTAATCTGAGGCGACTCTTATTTTGATATCCCATTTATATTCCCTCTTTTCATGAGGAGTATATTAAGTACAAATTATCATTGACCCTTTCCTATTTACAACAAATCTGCACCAGACGATTTTTAAAAAATACAGACAGAACTATGAAAATAGTCTATAAAACGAAAGTGAAATTGATGAACAGAGTTGATAACATTGTTACAAAATGAGAAATTCCTCATAATGAGCGCGGACTGCTTTTGCCACAATGTATTCAAACGTTGTCTGCTTCAAATGCGTCATAATTCGTCTGATTGTGGGAAAGGGTTAAAGCGTTACAACTTTACCATTGAATTTACGTATAACCGACATTAATCAATATAAAACTCTAACATGTCGCATATCACTTGTTTGCTAAAATAATGTTATTGCAGATTTTAACAGTATTTCAATTGACACCAAGGTGTTTCTATGCAAATTTATGGTAACTTTGTCTTGCCCATCGGTGCACCCGTCGCATCTTAAGCACAGAGCCCAAACAGCCAAGGATAAAGTTCAGGAGTCAATTTTACATATTTGAAAGTGTTTGGTCTGACCGGAACCCATTGTATATACTTGTTTTTGTGTGTTTTATGCCGCTTTTAATATGTGTTACGTTATATCACGGCGTTTTGTAGGTTAGTTACTAGATCTTCTGGTCCATTCATACTGACTCCAGCGAATAGGTCGTAATGTTTACCCCATAGTCCTATGCGACCGGTTGGGCCATTGTAAACATCCTTCACCCTTTCCATCATACGACAATTCTGCAGCAAAAGACTTTGAACATACTTTGTCAAAAAATAGAACATGTCTATAACTGAATGGAAAATCTATCACTAAAAATGGAAAAACATCTTGGCAAAAGGAGAAATTGCTCGTTTTGAGCAATTTCTTCTTTTGCCACTATGTTTTCAAAAGCCGTCTGCTGCAGATGCGTCAGAAAGCGTCTATATGAGGAAAAGAGTTAAGGGAAATCGCTTAAAAGCAGGCGAACTATATCAACATTCCTTCAGTCCGTATTAAAGACAGTAATGGTAGGTATACAAGAAAAGCAATCACATTGCTTTACACTTTCCCACGTACAAATATTGTGTGCAGGGGCGTAGCTTTGCAATAATCAATGTGTAGGCCGTCTCGTGAGAAAACAAACATTGTGGACTCTGCGTAAAGTATCGACCCGGATCAGCCTAAGCATGCCACACAGGTCTACCTAGATAGACACTTTTCGCCTCCTGTGGATTTTTTGTTACAGGAATAACTACTCTATACATCTATCCCCCTAAGACGGAATGTGTCGGCCGGATCAGTCTGCGCGGACAGCGCAGGCTGATCTGGTCGATACATTACGCAGATGTCTATCGCCGCAGCTGCATTTTGGGGCATTTTGAGAAAAAATGTGTAGGCACGTGCCTACAGGGCCTAATGGGAGCTACGCCCCTGCTGTGTATGTCTCTTAATCGGACGACATTGAACACACTGTGGCAAAAGTGGAAATTGCTCATTGTAAGCAATTTCTCCTTTTGGCAAACTGTTTTTAATATTTATACATTCACTTATATAGACTTCCACTAATTTTGGCATTGTTATTTATTTAAAGTCTTCTGCGTTAGATTTTTCGGACCGCGGGAGAAGGTAAATCAAATTTGGAAGTACATGTCAAAGGCTATAATCAATACTTACAGCAATGTACTTTTCAATATAAACAGTATATAGATATATAAAGATATATACTGAAGTCTGATCGACAGTAGTTATAAAAGATTTGATTGATTGATTGTGTGATGTTTTTCTAAGCCGCATTCAACAATTTTTCAGTTTTATATCACGGCGTTTTCTGTGTAAGTTACCTGCGCTACTGGTCCATTTACCCTGACACCAGTCAGTCAGCCGTAATGCTAAGCCCGTTATGCTGAGCGCCAAGAAGGGCAGACATTACTACCAATTTTAAAGTATTTGGTTTCACCCGGCCGGGGATCGAACCCGCGACCTCCCGTACACGAGGCGGACGCTCCAACACTACACCCCCGAGGCGGTATATTTAAGATATGACACGTGGGGAAAATATGATGGCCATAGAGACTTGGTCATGTCATTTGAATACCTCAATAATTCTGACAAATGAATACCTGTGAATACCTCATTAATTTTGTCCCATGAATACCTGTGAATACCTCATTAATTCTGTCTCATGAATACCTGTGAATACCTCATTAATTATGTCCCATGAATACCTGTTAATACCTCATTGATTCTGTCCAATGATTACCTGTGAATACCTCATTAATCCTGTCCCATGAATACCTGTGAATACCTCATTAATTCTTTCCCATATATACCTGTGAAAACCTCATTGATTCTCTCCCAAGATTACCTGTGAATACCTCATTGATTCTGTCCCATGAATACCTGTGAATACCTCATTAATTCTGTCCCATGAATACCCTTGAATACCTCATTGATTCAGTCCCATGAATACCTCATTGATTCTGTCCCATTATTACCTGTGAATACCTCATTGATTATGTCCCATGAATACCTCATTGATTCCGTCCCATGATTACATGTGAATACCTCATTAATTCTGTCCCATGAATACCTGTGAATACCTCATTAATTCTTTCCCATGAATACCTGTGAATACCTAATTGATTCTGTCCCATGATTACCTGTGGATACCTCATTGATTCTGTCCCATGAATACCTGTGAATACCTCATTGATTCTGTCCCATGAATACCTCATTGATTCTGTCCCATGATTACCTGTGAATACCTCATTAATTCTGTCCCATGAAAACCTGTGAATACCTCATTAATTATGTCCCATGAATACCTGTGAATACCTCATTGATTCTGTCCCATGATTACCTGTAAATACCTCATTAATCCTGTGGTGACGCCTCTGCAACAGATGACTTTTGGAAAACATTGTAAAGAAAGTAGAAATTGCTATTAACCCTATCCAATAATTATATTTTCGTATATATATATTTTTCATATTTTGCCCATATGAGTTCAAAGTCGTCTGCTGCAGATGTGTCGGACATGTATGTAGGAAAGGGTTAAATATATTTTTCAGATACTCCGACGTTAATATCGAGGTTATCCACCAACTGAACTGTGGGTCCTTTATTGTACTCATCCAGGTGTATCAACAAACGTCTAGATTGATTGACGCCGTTTAACGCCGTTTTCAACAATTGTTCAGTCTTATCACGGCGGCCGGTTCACCTACTCGTGTGTTTCTAGGCTTTCTCACACTAGTACTCCACACAACATGTGATCAATGTGGGGAAGTTCCGAAGGGCATTGACAACATTTAAAACTTCATCACATTGCCTCATGATTGAAAAGGGCCGACATCTGGGATTGGATCGCGCTGAACGATTAGGTCCCTTGTGTTGTCAGTCTGTTGAAACAGAGTACCATTTTATGCTTGAATGTAAAGCATATAATGATTTGAGGTTAATTTATATGCCGACATGTTTCTGTAGTAATCCTACTATTGCAAAATTCAATGAGCCAAAGGAAAGGAAATGTCATAAAAAAACTAGGAATGTATATTTTGTATTCACTAGAAAGACGAAAGATAATGAAAACACACCTATTTTAATGTGGATATAATTTTAACCAAATATTTATTTTCGTCCACACAGAAATACAGGTATGTTGGTCAATATTCTACGACAATCTTCTTTTCCCAATAACAGTTTGGCTAAACTCAATCGTTCTGTTGTTCCTGAAACACAATAGATGAACAGTGGAATTTGTTGATGTTTTTCTTTTTAAAAATCGAACACACATTTTTATATTGAACTTAAACAAGCCAGAATACGTTTATTATGAAAAACAAGCCAGAGAATGAAATACCATCTAGGAAACAGCGGAGGAGCAATTCTAATTACTCGTTTAAACAATCAGAACTTCTGCTACACCGTTTCCTAAAAAACAGATCCGTTCCTGGAAAGTTTGGTTCGAAGATACGATATATTAGGGTTATCGGATATTCGAGTTATTGGATGTTCGGGTTATCGGGAATTCGAGTAATAATATATTAGGGTTATCGGATATTCGAGTTATTGGATGTTCGGATTATCGGAAATTCGAGTTATAGTATATAAGGGTTATCAGATATTCGAGTTATTGGATGTTCGGGTTATCGGGAATTCGAGTTATAATATATAAGGGTTATGGGATATTCGAGTTATTGGATGTTCGGCTTAACGGGAATTAGAGTTATAATATATTAGGGTTATCGGATATTCGAGTTATCGGATATTCGAGTTATTGGATGTTCGGGTTATCGGGAGTTCGAGTTGAAGTATATTCGGGTAAGGGATATTCGAGTTATTGGATGTTCGGGTTATCGGGTGTTCGAGTAATAGCATATACGGGTTATCGGATATTCGAGTTATTTGATGTTCGGGTTATCAGGAGTTCGAGTTGTCGTATATTCGGGTAAGGGATATTCGAGTTATTGGATGTTCGGGTTATCGAGAGTTCGAGTTATAGTATGTAAGGGTAAGGGATATTCCAGTTATTGGATGTTCGGGTTATCGAGAGTTCGAGTTATAGTATGTAAGGGTTATCGGATATTCCAGTTATTGGATGTTCGGGTTATCGGGAGTTCGAGTTGTAGTATATTCGGGTAAGGGATATTCCAGTTATTGGATGTTCGGGTTATCGGGAATACGAGTTATAGTATATAAGGGTTATCGGATATTCGAGTTATTGGACGTTCGGGTTATCGAGAGTTCAAGTTATAGTATGTAAGGGTTATCGGATATTCGAGTTATTGGATGTTCGGGTTATCGGGAGTTCGAGTTATAGTATATAAGGGTAAGGGATATTCGAGTTATTGGATGTTCGGGTTATCGGGAGTTCAAGTTATAGTATGTAAGGGTTATCGGATATTCGAGTTATTGGATGTTGGGGTTATCGGGAGTTCGAGTTATAGTATATAAGGGTAAGGGATATTCGAGTTATTGGATGTTGGGGTTATCGAGAGTTCGAGTTATAGTATATAAGGGTAAGGGATATTCCAGTTATTGGATGTTCGGGTTATCGAGAGTTCGAGTTATAGTATGTAAGGGTTATCGGATATTCCAGTTATTGGATGTTCGGGTTATCGGGAGTTCGAGTTGTAGTATATTCGGGTAAGGGATATTCCAGTTATTGGATGTTCGGGTTATCGAGAGTTCGAGTTATAGTATGTAAGGGTTATCGGATATTCCAGTTATTGGATGTTCGGGTTATCGGGAGTTCGAGTTGTAGTATATTCGGGTAAGGGATATTCCAGTTATTGGATGTTCGGGTTATCGGGAATACGAGTTATAGTATATAAGGGTTATCGGATATTCGAGTTATTGGACGTTCGGGTTATCGAGAGTTCAAGTTATAGTATGTAAGGGTTATCGGATATTCGAGTTATTGGATGTTCGGGTTATCGGGAGTTCGAGTTATAGTATATAAGGGTAAGGGATATTCGAGTTATTGGATGTTCGGGTTATCGGGAGTTCAAGTTATAGTATGTAAGGGTTATCGGATATTCGAGTTATTGGATGTTGGGGTTATCGGGAGTTCGAGTTATAGTATATAAGGGTAAGGGATATTCGAGTTATTGGATGTTCGGGTTATCGGGAGTTCAAGTTATAGTATGTAAGGGTTATCGGATATTCGAGTTATTGAATGTTCGGGTTATCGGGAGTTCGAGTTATAGTATGTAAGGGTAAGGGATATTCGAGTTATTGGATGTTCGGGTTATCGGGAGTTCAAGTTATAGTATATACGGGTAAGGGATATTCGAGTTATTGGATGTTCGGGTTATCGGGAGTTCAAGTTATAGTATGTAAGGGTTATCGGATATTCGAGTTATTGGATGTTCGGGTTATCGGGAGTTCGAGTTGTAGTATATTCGGGTAAGGGATATTCGAGAAATCGGGTGTCCGGATTACAGCTAGTCCGGCGTACTTACTTGATTTCACAGACAGCGTTGTATGCAGTGCTACAGGGCATGTCTATCCACTGGTACTTATAAGAGTCGTAAATCGCTGCACAGTTGGATCCCTTTTGCCCATCTGGCTGTCCCGGGTACCAGCCGCTGTAGGAAGCAGCAGCATTCGTGTCCGTCCATCGCCAGATTCCCTCGATCACGTGATCTGTCAGACCAATCCAGTAGTGACCGACTATATTTGAACAGAAAAGTATCTTTGTTGTTTCAGGTATAGAATTAACAATGCACAATATGATACATATTTTGAGAAACATTGATGAATGATAATTGACGCCACTTTCAACACTTTTTCAGTTATATCAATATCGTTTGTTGGGTAATTTAACGGTACTACTGGTCCAGTGGTCCTGAGCATGTCAGTGGGAATGTCCTTCGTAATTGACCCGGAAATCCCCCCTGATTTTTATTCAATATCTTGGCAAAGTCGTTTGTTGCAAATAAGTTGTATGAGGAATTTTACCTACAGCTTCATGTCGTTCGATAATTCTATGTAAATAACGTAAAACTTATGGTCAAATTATATTTGTCTGACGAAATTCAGTTACCCTTATGTTACCCTTACCACTTAAAAAAGGAACAGGCGTGTGATGCATTACCAGTTTGATTTCTCCTCTTTCATTTATATCACGGCGTTTCATGGGTACTTCTAGTCCAGTTTGCCTTTAACAAGCCAGTCAGTCGTAGCTTACCCTAACATCCCTAGCGCCAAGGAGAGAAAGCCATTACAACAAGTTAAACAGAATTTGGTATGACCGGAACCGAGATCGAACCCGCGACCTCTCGCATTCGAGGCGAATCATATTCCACTACACCACCGAGGATGTCTTACAATGCATGATGGTACCTATTGACGTTACCTTTCATGTCAGCTATAAAACTCTTCAAAAAGAGATCTTCATTCTGTGTTTCTATGTGTACAAGGCGGGCTCCTTCTTGCTTGCAAAATGCCTACACATACAAAGAAAACAAAAACGTTAACTCATTCAAAATCGCGAAGGAGTATTAAACATTCACTAATTCGTAGTCTGTGTACTGTAGACTCTCGATAACTCGGGTATCAAAAATGATCCATAATTTATTTCGAGTTATCGACGTGTTCGAGTTACCGACGTGTTATCGACGTGTTCTATTTATTGACGTGCTCAAGTTATCGACGTGTTCTAGTTATCGACGTGTTCTAGTTATCGACATGTTCTAGATATCGACGAGCTCAAGTTATCGATGTGCTCAAGTTATCGACGTGCTCAAGTTATCGACGTGTTCAAGTTATCGACATGCTCAAGTTACCGACATGTTCTAGTTACAGACGTGCTCAAGTTACCGACATGTTCTAGTTACCGACGTGTTCAATTTATCGACATGTTCTAGCTACCGACGTGCTCAAGATACCGACATGTTCTAGTTATCGACGTGTTCTAGTTATCGATGTGCTCAAGTTATCGACATGTTCTAGTTATCGACGTGCTCAAGTTATCGACATGTTCTAGTTATCGACATGTTCTAGTTATCGACGTGTTCAAGTTACCGACGTGCTCAAGTTATCGACGTGTTCTAGTTATCGACGTGCTCAAGTTATCAACGTGCTCAGGTTATCGACATGTTCTAGTTACCGACATGTTCTAGTTATCGACGTGTTCTAGTTACCGACGTGTTCTAGTTATCGACGTGTTCAAGTTATCGACGTGCTCAAGTTATCGACGTGTTCTAGTTATCGACGTGCTCGAGTTATAGACGTGTTCTAGTTACCGACATATTCTAGTTATCGACATGTTCTAGTTATCGACGTGTTCTAGTTATCGACGTGTTCAAGTTATCGACGTGCTCAAGTTATCGACGTGTTCAAGTTATCGACGTGCTCAAGTTACCGAAATGTTCTAGTTACCGACGTACTCAAGTTATCGACATGTTCTAGTTACCGACGTGCTCAAGTTACCGACATGTTCTAGTTACCGACGTGCTTAAGTTACCGACATGTTCTAGTTACCGACGTGCTCAAGTTACCGACATGTTCTAGTTACCGACGTGTTCAAGTTATAGACATGTTCTAGTTACCGACGTGCTCAAGTTACCGACATGTTCTAGTTATCGACGTGTTCTAGTTATCGACGTGTTTGAGTTATCGACATGTTCGAGTTATCGACGTGATCGAGTTACCGACGTGCTCAAGTTATCGACGTGTTCGAGTTATCGCCGTGTTCGAGTTACCGAAGTGCTCAAGTTATCGACGTGTTCGAGTTACCAACGTGCTCAAGTTATCGACGTGATCGAGTTATCGCCGTGTTCGAGTTATCGAAGTGTTCGAGTTATCGAAGTGTTCGAGTTGTCGACGTGTTCGAGTTATCGGTATGTTCGAGTTATCGACGTGTTTTAGTTATCGACGTGTTTTAGTTATCGACGTGTTCATGTTATCGACGTGTTTAAGTTATCGACATTTTTGAGTTACCGACGTGTTTGAGTTATCGACGTGTTCGAGTTATCGCCGTGTTCAAGTTATCGACGTATTTGAGTTATCGACGTGTTCATGTTATCGAGGTGTTCAAGTTATCGACGTGTTGAAGTTATCGACGTGTTTGAGTTATCGACGTGTTTGAGTTATCGACGTGTTCAAGTTATCGACGTGTTCAAGTGATCGACGTGTTTGAGTTATCGACGTGTTCAAGTTATCGACGTGTTTGAGTTATCGACGTGTTCATGTTATCGACGTGTTCAACTTATCGACGTGTTCAAGTTATCGACTTGTTTGAGTTATCGACGTGTTTGAGTTATCGACGTGTTCAAGTGATCGACGTGTTTGAGTTATCGACGTGTTCAAGTTATCGACGTGTTTGAGTTATCGACGTGTTCATGTTATCGACGTGTTCAAGTTATCGACGTGTTCAAGTTATCGACGTGTTTGAGTTATCGACGTGTTTGAGTTATCGACGTGTTCATGTTATCGACGTGTTTGAGTTATCGACGTGTTTGAGTTACCGACGTGTTTGAGTTATCGACGTGTTTGAGTTATCGACGTGTTTAAGTTATCGACGTGTTCATGTTATCGACGTGTTTGAGTTATCGACGTGTTTGAGTTACCGACGTGTTTGAGTTATCGACGTGTTTGAGTTATCGACGTGTTTGAGTTACCGACGTGTTTGAGTTATCGACGTGTTCATGTTATCGACGTGTTTGAGTTATCGACGTGTTTGAGTTATCGACGTGTTCGAGTGATCACTCGATATATGCTAGAGACATTTATGTAATTACAGATTTCTAATTATTTTATACTTAAATGATGTGGGTTTTTTAAAATTAAAAGCAAGCTATGGCTTCAATCATATCAAGTAAACAACACAGCAGCAATTCTGCTTGCTAGAACAGAACCGTTCAAAGAAATGGGTCCAATAAAACGGTATATTCGAATAAGCACATGTTCGTGTTATCCCATTGCAGATTATCCAACAGAAACCAAAACAAATTGATAAGCAACACACATATTAATTATGATGGGTCAGAAACGATCATTCACCTAACTGTATCATACATTTCTAAACTCTTAAATGGTAATAAAATGGTTGTTCGCTCGAAAACCAACATTATGGCCTCTGCGTAATGTATCGACCCATATCAGTCTGCGCAGTCTGCGCAGACTGATCCGGGCCGACACATTTCGTCCCAGGGGGGAAAGAGGTATAGAGTAATGATTCCTGAAACAGAAAATC
Source organism: Serripes groenlandicus (assembly GCA_031761405.1). Classification (NCBI taxonomy): domain Eukaryota; kingdom Metazoa; phylum Mollusca; class Bivalvia; order Cardiida; family Cardiidae; genus Serripes; species Serripes groenlandicus. The sequence goes on from JASEVX010000013.1 coordinate 41,966,558, forward strand.
CACAGGAGGTAAAAAGTGTCTGTCCGGGTCTGCCTGCGCGGCATGCTTAGGCTGATCCGGGTCTATACTTTACGCAGAGTCCACAATGATGGTTTTCTCGCAGGACGGCTCATTTATTTAAAACGTGTTCATTTGTCCGTCTATAAGACGTGTTTATGCTGCTTATCTTTTTCAGCTTGACCTAACCTGTCCTACTAGTACTGTTTTACTGTCCCGAAATGTGTATACCAGATGAAAATATCTACACCTCTCATGAAAGACGCCCCTTTAGATGATTGTGCCTTTTCTGTATTTTACTTTTGTATAGTATTGTTCTCTTTTGTTTATTAGTTACTCATACGTAGTTTATTTGTGTTCATTGTTCCTATCTTTGTAATTTTTCAGTTGTAAATTGCTAAAGGCAATGTATTTTGCCGATGCTAATACATAATGTTTATAAACGTTATAATTAACATATGAAACAATATGTAAATCTTTAACAGGTCACTCCGTACAAAGTGTAGCTGACCATATAACGTGCAAGATTAAGTAACTCATAGGTAGTTTCTTTGTGCTCATTGTTTCTGTCTTTGTCATATTTTAGTTGTAAATTGCTAATGGCAATGTATTTTGCCGATGCTAATAACATTAATATATGTATGTTTATAAGCAATACAATTAACATTATGACAAAAGATGTAAATCTGTTAACAGATCCCTCCGTACACAGCGTAGCTGACCATATTCATATTACGTGCAAGAATAAGTACTGTAAAACACTTGGGATTCGCGAGGTCAAAATATCGCGATTTTTGTCCAAAATCAACCCAAATCAGCCTTTTTTTTAATTCGCGTAATCACGAATTCGCGACATCGGGACTATATTGTTCAAACAGCCCAATTAAAGTGAGGCTATGTGTGAGAAAAAGTCTTCTATAATGCGTCACTGGTTTATACCAAATGGTCAACACTCAAGGTAGAATGCAGACTACCCGTTACAAATCAGTTAACATACTTTTTATCTTCACACCGGGTTAAGCACAGGGACTTGCTCCTCTAAAAATAGATATTACCCTATATATGCATATATAGCGCAATATCTATTTTTAGAGGAGCAAGTCCCTGTGGGTTAAGTAGCATTTGTTCTGATATTTGGATGTTCCGGATATTATTCTCGGTGATTATGAATTCGCGAATATTAGCGAAAATAAATATTACACGAATAAAACCTGTTTTACAGTAAGTCATAACGTACCTGAGCTTCCGTAAAGTGCAACAGGTTGTGGTCAAACAGGTAGCATGACGATTCGAATGTCACCCATCCGTCCGGACACTCCGACCATGCAAGACCTGAAACACACGTGTTCAAGTTATCGACGGTGAAAGGGGCATGTCCTCTTTCATCTGAGAACCGTTAACCCTTTCCCATAAACAACAAATCGTGCAGCAGACGACTTTGAACAGATCTAAGCAAAACTATGAACAAAATATATGTGTGAACATGTTATATCATTAAAACTCTTTAATTATCAAATGTTCAACCGATCGGTCTTTATCAAAATTTACAAAACAAAAACGGAATTTTAAGTGCAGTCCATTCTGCTGTTGAAGACAGTTTGATATCTTCAACACCAGAAACTAAAATAGTTTTAATGATATAAACTGTTTTACTGACTTTCTTCCCTCTTCTTGGACGACCTAATATACAAAGAGTCTATGCATGAAACCATAAGTATTGGAAAAGTGTTGAAAACATTGTGGCGAAAGGAGAAAATGCTCCTTACGCAGAGCTCATACTGTTGGTTTTCTCGTGGAACGGCTCATTTACTATAGTACGATTGGTACAAGACTTATTAATGCAAGGCAATTTATGTGCGGAAAGTATTAATTCATGTACAATTTAATGATTGATTGGGGTTTAACGCCGTTTTTAACAATTTCTCAGTTATATCACGGCGGCCAGTTCACCTACTCATGCATTTCCTGGTTTTCTCACACCAGTACTCCACACAACACTCTTCCCAAGCAACTGGCTGCTTTTCCACATAGACTTAGCCCATTGGTGGACGACAAATGACGCATGTCGCATTGACTTTTGTCAATCGTCGGAAAGAAAGTTGGCCGAGCCGGGATTCGAACTCACAACCGCTGGGTTGACAGCCCGCGTCGCTACCGACTGAGCTACCGGTACAATTTTAAACAGGCTCACGATCAGTCGATTTAATCCAGAAATTCACATCTGACAATACATGTATAGTATCAATGTTCCCTTAGCATTATACAATTTGTGAACGTATTTTAACGCACCTGCAGCAGACGACTTTTGGAGACATTGTGACAAAAGGGGAAATTGTTGAGTATGAGCATTGTTGTCCATTTTCAACAGTTTATATCGAGGGCTTGGCGTGAAACGGCTGTAACTAAAATTGGTATCTTTTTTACCAAAGTTAATCACCTCGCCATAAAGTCTTTAAAAGCGTTAAATCATTTTTCCTGGTAAACAATGGAAATGTAGGTGTCATTGCTCGTTCTGAGCAATGGCACCTAAATTTGCATTGTTTACAAAGGGGTACAAATTGCCCCTAAACCAGGGTTTTCGAAATAGGTTTTTAGTTACAACCGTTTGACGCCAAGCCCTCGATATGATGAAGTTTATTTCAAATATAAATTTAATAGGCCACATGACCCGTGAGAAAAACAAAATACACAAATAAACATTACAAATGACATAGCAAGTGGAGCACATTTACCAATTTACAAGTACACAAATTCGCAAAAGGTAACATGTCGTGTCATAGACGGAGAAGGTGTTGTTCTAACGTAATATCATATCCACTTTATATATATACACGCTTAACAGGCAATACAATTTAATATAACACAATATAATATAATACAATACAATACAATACAATACAATACAATACAATATCATATAACATAACATAATATAAAATAATATGATACAATATGTCCAATACAGGCAAGGGGCATATTGACAAAAGTATGACACATTCATGAAAATGAAAATTATATCAGTACATAAACTGTAAAGACAACACAACACTTATATTTACAACTTATTTGTACATTTTACATTACCATTACAAACCATATCTTAATTGAAAAGCTTTCATTACATATGTACATAAATTTCAAAGTTTAGAAACATTAGTGCATTCGAAAAGTTGTTTTAGTTTATACATAATGGATTGGACCAATACTACTTAGAAATATATCTTTTACGGAAGTCAGAATATAAATTGCATTCGATCATAAAATGGTATTCGTCTTCGATCTTATTACATGTAATACATTTTCTATCTTCACGTGTGATACTCTTTGAGCGATGCCACCTACCAGTTTCAATGAAATGATTATGTGATGAGAGTAGTAACTTTGACATTACTATTAAATTACTACAAAAATTACAATTTTAGACAAAACTGAAAGTTGAAAGGGACAATGGATTTGAAGAAGGTACTGCGTGGTGAATTATCAATTCTTGCATTCCAGTTCTGTACATTATTATCACGCAAACGTTGTTTAAAAGGACTCATAAAAGCAGTTACGTTACCAACACCCTGAGCTAACCAAACTTCATAAAAACCCAATGATGACAATAACTTCAAGTAAAGACACCCACGACACTTTATTTGGATACAACTCTTCATCAGATTTTAGAATTTCGTACATAATTTTACAATACTTTAAATCATCACTATTTTTTATTTTGAACCAATATTTTACAAGTCGAGTATGTCTATTGTAGGATAAGTGAAATCTTCCTAGAACGCCGTAAACAAAATCATTTTGTGTACAACGTTTAACGTGTAAAATACGTTTGCGATATTGTGTGTGAATACGTTCGACATTATTTGCCTGATGGAAACCCCATACTTCACTTGAATATATCATGATATAAGTCGCACGACATAACACTATACATAATCTGAAATCGCGCAGTCTAATATCATATGTATTCAAAACCTGTTGAAAAGTCATCGTACAGGGAATCAAATTTTTCCAGGATCAGTGACTAGAATTTAACGACCCTTGCAAAATAAAAAGCCATGTGGAATGTACCTACGAATTGCATATGTATATATTTTAAAATTTAATTAATCCCATGTCAGTATAAGTTGAACAAAATGGAAAAATAAATTATGTTCTGGGTTATGTATTAAATTTCATATATGTTCTCAGTTTTGGGACCTTTAGCGCACTATCAACGCACATGCTACTGTAACAAAGGTGCATTTGATATTTTACTATGTTCAAGTTCGTCGTTGTTTTATTGCAGTAGTAGCTTATTAATTAAATCAAGCTTGTTCAGCACATATATTACTTCACTGCACAAGATATTACAAAATAGTCTATAGTCCATGTTAAATATACACTTTTTGAGTCTATTCTCATTGGAGTTAACCATCGAATCTGTTCCAGTACCGAATCAGGCTTATCCATCGGAATCCATCCTGTATATCCATTTATAGCGACAAGCAGTGCAAACCTATCTATCGATAGACCCTTAGTTTCAAGTTGTCTATTGTCTGATACGTTCGAAAGACAGTAGTCTAAAATTGGAGCAATACCATATGCATACAGCTTTAAGTCCAAAGTTTTTTAAACGGTGTATTTGATAAATTATCGTTCCTAGTGCTCGACCCGCGCCTTTAGAGTTTGTAATAAATTCACATTTTTAATGAAAGTTACACCTTAAAAATATATCTTTCGACAGTTTGTAGAACATTTTCACCAATGTTAAATGTATGATCGGTTTGGGATGTACAACCTATCCTGAAAGTCGTGCATTTTGATTTAAAAGTGTTTAATACATGCCAACGTTTAAACCAGTTATGAAGTATATCTATCAGTTTCCGTAGGATATTCTTGGTTTTTGCAAACATAACTATATCGTCCACGTACAGTAACATAGAAACACTCTTTTAATCAATATAAAACTCAAGGTCAAGGTCAATTATCTCCTGTACAAGGTCATTTATAAATATGAAGAAAAGTGTCAGTGAAACATTATCCCCTTGTTTCATGCCTGTTTTACAATCGAACAAATCGGAGAGTTTATTGTTGACCTTTACACAATAAACTATATGCTTATATATGTTCTTTAATGTATTATTCATTTTTCTATCAATGTCGAGAAATAGCAATTAATATAATACAAAATCTCGGTCTATATAATCAAAACACTTATGACTGTCAATAAATGCTGTGTACACTGTTTGATTGGTCAGGACGAACACGAGGACGATGTTTTTCCAAACGCCGTTTTGTTTATCGGCTTTAACATCATCATCATGTTGATTAATATGCTAATCTGAAACGTTTATAATTCGTTGGTCCGCATCCACTCTAAGTCAGTGTCCTCACGGTAAGAGTCGTAACTTAATACTCGAGCATTGCTCTATATTAGGCGTTCAATGACGCTAGATTTGCTGTTGTTTATATACACTCGTTTGTAATTGTATGTGTCCTTTGATATTTCCACTTGTTTCTTAAAACACTTTTTGTTGAAGATTATTGGCTTATCGGCGAATATTTTAGGAAGACGGGCAGCTCCACTGAAGTCTACCAAACTTGAGTAAATATCTTCTGCCTTTTTAATAAGTTCCTCTATGTCTGTGTCCTGCCACTTGCGTTCATTGTTAGATCAGAGTCATTTAAGGGATAAATATGTTCGTAGTGGTGTGTAGGTGGCCCGTGTCGCCCGTTATCTGTCCCTATGTATCTCTGCCTAGATATGATGTCACCTTGGTCAAAAGTGTTTATGCAATCTTGTAGTAAACACGGAACAGGGGTCAGTTCCTGGTCTATGCGACTTGTCTCTTTGTTGAGGTCAAGAGATAGGCCATCCCGCAAGGCCTGAACAACATTTATCATCAAATTATTCTCTTAATTTGACCAAGTGTAACCCAAACATCTTGGCTACTTTTTCATACTCGTTTAATTTTTCATTTCTTAGACCTGTCATAACGTTTGAGATTGTGTCTAATTAAGGATCTATATAGCCTTAGGAAGTAGCCCTCGTTTGTTTAGTTGGTGCCATCTTGGATTCACCTGAGTCTGAATGTTCTCCCTTTTTCTATAGAAGTATCGTTCTCTCTATGAAACGCGGTCATCACAATCACATACAGTGTCCTTATAAAATATCCAGTTAGCCTGACCAAGAATGTCACTTACTGATATAGTATGCGTTTTATTCTCCTCCAACGGGCCTCCTTTAATGAATTGTTTGCTATTGTTGAACCAATGTCACGATCGTTATTCCGATTGTCCTTTGCAACAACCGTTTTATCACAATATTATATCTATAGTCTCACAACACCTTTATGGCATTAATTCATTAAAATGTAATCTAAATAATCCGTATTTGATAAGATACCATTTGAAATGGATTCGAAATTGTGAGATCTGTAAGAATAAACATTCAAATGCTCAGGTCACTTGACCTTTAAACCCGTTTCCAACAAACAACAAATCTGCATCAGACGACTTGAATATCATTTAGTCGAACATATGAACACTGTCAAGTTTTAGAATTTAATTATTGAACGAGAGGGAAAGAAATGTGGCAAAAAGGAGAAATTGTTCATGATGATCTTTCAATTTCTTTTTCAATGGTCGTTTGATGCATACGCATTTGTTTGTCGGAAAGGTTAATGTATTATTTGACAACGTGTGGAAAGGCAATGGACCTACTAGTGTAAGACTGTCTCAGAGATTATAGTGCGTTCTCCTTTATTATCGAATGCCTTTGTCACCAGAATCTTCGAGAAATATACATTAAACGTTACTATTACGTCAAGCCAAGCATGCAAAAGTTTATACATCTAATGCAAATTGAAAATCCAGCCACATTATTAAAGCTATGTAAATTCATAAAATATGCTTTTGAAGAAAGAAATAGTCACATTTCTCCGTGAGGTTTTACACGATAACATAAACAGGAAAATATTTCCACTAAATCGATTCTTTTCCATATTTTCTCGATTAACATTCTATAGAATCCTATTGTAGTATATATGTCACGATATGAAATTTAAATTGAATTTGTATTTGTATTTGTATATGAAATTGAATTTGTATTTGTATTTGTAACAATGATGTACTTATTTTGTACACGTTGAAAATAAAGTATCTATCTATCTGATCGAAGCCGGAGTCGAAATTGGAATGTTCGCACTCACTATGTGACCTTACTTGTTGACTATCTAGGATTGATTGATTGATTGATTGATTGATTGATTGATTGATTGTTTGTTTTTTTACGCCGCTTTCGTTTTTTGTTTTTTTTTTCAGTCATATCACAGCGTTTTCTCGGTAAGTAATTACCAGTCCTACTGGTCCACTTATCCCGACATTAACCAGTAAGTAGTTATGCCAGCCATGCGTCCCTGAGTGCCAACGAAGGGCAGCCATTACTACCACTTTTGAAGAATTTGGTATGACCTTTAAAATCTTGGAAGAAGACCGGCATTGCGAGTGGTTAACATATACACCTGGTCAAAAGTAAGACACCATACATTTTTGTCTCTTATGTTCAATTTCATCAAATAATATGTCTTCCAGCTAATTATTTTCACGTTATAATTTGACGTCACTTCCGACTTATTGTTATTGTCATAATAGAATTTAACCCGATGACGGCTTAGGCGCCGAAACGTTGAGCACACGTGTTGTTGGTGTCAGGATAAATGGACCAGTATTATTGGTAACGCACACAAGAGACGCCGTGATATAACTGAACACTTGTTGACAGTGGCGTAAAACAACAAACAATCAATCAAGCAATCAATTTCTTCAAATAAGACAAAAACAGACAAAATACGAATGCAATCGTGTTAACGTGAGTTAGCTGATGCCTTTATAAACAAACACAATGAAATTCCAAAGACTTTGTGATTAAGAACTTGTTTCAAAGTAAATGACACAACAGTGTGCAAGTTGAAACCAATGCAACTATTGTCCTTCCAGAAATAAGCCATAACATAATGAGGTTAATAAGTCGCACAGTCTCATTGATTGATTAATGAGAGACATCGGTCAGTTATCTCCCTTTAATACTCTCTACATCTAGCTAGGTCCTATCATTTGGTTTCCTCTGTTTTTATCATTGGTTTCTTTGCACTGGATGGTGCACTTATAATTGCATTTTCTTGGCCAACTGTTATTAGATTGATTAGTAATTTCACATTTGTTTTCTTTAAACACTGCTATGTAAATTTTCTCTTTTGAATCATCACTTTAATTAACACATTTATGATTAATGTGTACAGAGTATTGCAATATCTCATTGAGAAATAGCGATAAAGACAAAGGATTCCAACTTAAAGGACCTACCAACTATTTGGTCTACCTTGGTCTTTATCTGACAAGGGAGATAATATAATTATCACTAATGTCCCTCATTGAAAGATTAGAGTTTTAAGCCATCTTTAACGGTATTTGAGTTATATCACGGCGGTCAGTGTGTGTCCTTGCTTGTTCGTACCAGTACTCTATGTAATATTGATCCCGTGTAACTGACTACTTTTCCATTAACATTTTCCCCCATATGGACGCTTTCTGACGCCTCTGAAGCAGACGGCTTTTTGAAAACATAGTGACAAAAGAAGAAATTGCTCAAAACAACGCATTTCTTCATTTGCCACAATGTTTTCCTCTTTTAGTCATAGGTTATCCATTCAATTATAGAGATTTTCTATCTTTTGACAAAATATGTTCAAAGTCGTCTGCTGCAGAATTGTCGTATGAGGGACAGGGGGGTTAAGGGCATTTAGATCATTGGTGTAAGACGAATGGCACTAGGCAGAATAACTTTTGTCAAATATCGGAAACAATACAAGGCCGAGCCAGGCTTCGAACTCACGACCACTGGATTCGCCACAGAAACAAATACCTTGAGTAGATATTTACGTTTGATGGATGACAGCTTTATCCAGTTTACCGCAATTCTCATGTAACACTTCCAATGTCGTTAGTGACGTTAGCCCAGGGTATCGATAGCTGAGTCGGTAGCACGGCGGGCTGTCAATGGTGGGGTTGTGAGTTCGAACCTCTGCTCGAACAACATTCTTTCTTACGTTTAACAAAAATCAATTCGACAAGCGTCATTCGTCTTCCAACAATAGGCCAATAGTTTATGTGAAAAAGCAGCCAGTTGACAAGAAACACGGTTGTGTGGAGAGCTTAGGTGAGAATCCAGGTGATATGACTGACAAATGTTGAAAACGGTGTTAAACCCTAACCGACCAATCAATCGACCAGTGACTCAAATAGCTGGCTTTTTCGTTTAAAGGTCGTTTGCTAAAATCCCTTGGTTAGCAAAGTTATAAACCTTAAATATTTCCATCCACATATTTGACAAAAGTTATGTCTCCAGGAACTACATTTTGGGCGATTATGGGTCCCTCTTGCATCTAGGCTAAGCACAGTGAATACCCAGACGAGCCTGGTCACACGTTATGTCCTTTCACATTTAACATATTCTCTCATACAAACGCTATGTGACGCCTCTGTAGCAAACAGACGACTTTTGAGAAATGAATTACAAATGAAAAAATAAAAATAAAAAATCACACAAACACGTGTGAAATCATGTCTCCGTGACGTTACGTGATATGTCAGTGTCGCCCCGTAGGCATATTTGGTATTGAATTTAATCCAGTCCAATACGGAATTTGAACCAGTCTTTTTGTTGTGCGTGTGACAATCTGCGTGTATTTGCGCCGCAAAATGAGCATGTATATTATAATAAAGTGATTTATGAGAAAAGAAAAGAAATATGATCACACAAACACGCGTTAAGTCTTTTATACTATTATCCATATCATCGTGAAAAAAGAAGCATATTTACATACCGTGCAGAACGTAGAAGAAACAGAAGACGAGTTTTATCGACGGATTATACATACTTAAAACTACAAAGTATATATTCGTGCTATGTTATCTTAAGTCTATGAAGAGTGTGTGTCTTATCTTTATCCTTCCCTTTGAAACCCTTTCCCGCTTGTATATGCGTTCTGACGCATCTGCAGCCGATTTTAGTTTTTAAAACTTCGTGGCAAATGGAGAAATTGCCCATAACGAGCAATTTCCCCATTTGCCACAATGTTTTTCAACTTGATTCAATCAATAAACTTTAATGTATGGAGATTTTCAATATATTTTTCTAGATGTTTTCAAAATCGTTTGTTGTAGATTTGTTGTATGCGGGAAAGGGTTAGCAATGTTACCCTACTTACTTGCTTTATCTTGGTCTATGTGTCACTGAAGATTAGCGAACATTGTGTTTTACGCCGCTTTCAACAATATTTTATTTTAATATGGCTGTCAATCCAAGTGTTGTGAGTACGAATCCCGGCTCGGCCAACTTTCTTTCCGAGGATTGACAAAGGTCAATGCGACATGCGTCATTCGTCTTCCACCTATGGTCTACGTCTATGTGGAAAATCATGCTTGGGAAGATTGTTGTGTGTAGTACTGGTGTGAGAAAACCAGGAAATGCATGAGTAGGTGAACTGGCCGCCATGATATTCCTGAGAAATTGTTAAAAACGGCGTTAAACCCCAATCAATGAATCAATCAATTCTTGGTACTGCTGGTAGTAAATAAGTAAATATACAAAATATGATTTGTATACAATTGATTTTCGTAAATTCGACAGCGGATCAGTACTACTTGATGTTTGGAATCAATGCATGAATAATGAAGCAAACAACGTGTTCGGTCCACATAAAGGTTGTCCCTATAGCCTTTTGTTTGCTACCATATATCCAAAGAGCGCCACCATTATCGGTGTATTCCTGACCGTATAAAGAAAAGAAAGGGTGGGCTGATAATTCCAGACTTTATAATCCTGTGCCGTGTGTGATCAGTTCAGTCGACCTCCTCCGTGTTTTAGTGGTTAGAACGTCCGCCTCGTGAGCTGAATACCAGGATTCAATCCCCGGTAGGGATTGGGATTAATACTTTAAAAGCGGTAGTAATGGCTTCCCATTATGGCGTGCAGGATTGCGGGGACATCCATTAAGACTGATGTATCGGTCTCAGGTAAAAACATTGTGGCAAAAAGGAGAAATGGCTCATAATGCGCGCACAATGTTTCCTCATCTATAACTCAATATATCTAATTATACTTTCATTTGTGGATATTTCCCATGTTTTTTTTTTTGGCTATATGGTTTAAAAGTCGTTTAATGCAGATTTGTTGTATGTGGCTTCAATAATACCGGCAGTACTTAATTTAATTTAATTTAATTTAATTTACTGTATCGGTATTATTATTCAGAAACCGCCGTGATATAACTTTTGTGTGAAAGCATCATAAAACACCGTTCAAACAAGCAGAACAACTTTTCATTCATTCGTACATGTTTTAAATATTCATCACTCTAGCTTAGTATTAACAGCGAACACTTAAGATCAAGATAAAATTGCAAAAATGGCATCTTTGTTGGCTTCGTATTACACGTGTGGAAAATGATCGCTAGCGCATCCATTGCTAAAGTATCAAAATAATAACTACTTCTTCACAAAGTTTATGTTTATCTTCTATGACTAATAGGCTAACAGTACAGATACAGATCGGACTGCGTGGGCGCGCTGGCTGATCTGGGTATATATACTTCTTGCAAATGTCTTTGCGTGTGGTTGTCGTAGAGCGACGCTCAGATATAATTGTTTAAAGTCGAGTAAGTCCGGGTAAAGGATAACGTATCTATGGATAAAGGATAACTTGGTTCAATTGCTTCAACAAATCTATGCCGTAGCTCAGTCGGTAGCCACGCTGGGCTGTCAATCCAGGGGTTGTGTTATCGAACCCTAGCTCGGCCAACATTCTCTCCGACGTTTGAGAAAGTCAGTGCGACTCAAAGTGCCATTCTTCTACTACCAACTGGCTAGCGGTCAGTCAGGTGCTTTTAATGTAAAGACGGTTGTGTGGAGATCTGGTTTGAGAAAGCCAGGAAACACATGTATTGATGAACTGGCCGCCGTGATATTACTTATTGTTGAAAATGGCGTTCAATCCAAATCAATAAAAATACTGAAACGTCGATGGTGTGCAGAGTAAGCGTCTTTATTTAGAAAAGTTAAAAGGAACAAATACATTCAGAACTAATATACACAATTCAGGGGCGTAGCTCCCTTTAGGCACTGTAGACACGTGCCTACACATTTTTTCTCAAAATGCCCCAAAATGCAGCTGCGGCGATAGACATCTGCGTAATGTATCGACCAGATGAGCCTGCGCTGTTCGCGCAGACTGATCCGGCCGACACATTCCGTCTTAGGGGGATATATGTATAGAGTAGTGATTCCTGAAACAGAAAATCCACAGGAGGCGAAAAGTGTCTATCCGGGTAGGCCTGTGTGGCATGCTTAGGCTGAGCCGGGTCGATACTTTACGCAGAGTCCACAATGTTGATTTTCTCACGTATTGTAATACCCGGGTCCAATTACATCAACCTTATTTAGTAATACTTAAATACTTAAATACTTAAAAGCATATTGCATCATTTTTGTTTCCCAAATATTTTGTAAAACTTGAATGGTGAAATGTTTTTAGGTAAATGACTAAGTTAGCCCAAATAGTTACAGTTCTTACTAAGAATACTTGTTAAGAAACGATTTTGTCATTTTTATTAGGGAAACAAAAATGATGAAATCCTCCCTTAAGTAATTAAGTATTAAGCGCTAAGTATCGTAGGTGGAATTGGGGCAAGGTCATATAAACAATTATAGTACATATAATAGCAAATACGGATAAATCAAAATGGCAAATTTGAAGTGTTTGTTCAAGACAGTACTATATCGGACAAATCACACAAATATGACACTATCAATCCGTTCAGTTAAAAAATAACGTACGTTAAGGGTAGTAAATACACCAATAAAAAAAGAGCAACTTTATGTTAGCTGTTATTACCAGGTTCGTAAACGAACGGTAACATAACATTTATCGGACACGCACCAGAATCCAGCTGGTTCATTCGAAAACGTAAGTACTCCGTTCAGTAAAAGGTAACGTTCAATATCGGTAGTAAATCCATCAATCAAACAACACCAACTTCAGGGCAGCTGTATTAAAAGATTCCTTAACTCGCGGTAACATAACAGTTCTCGGACACACCAGAATCCAGCTGGTTACATCGAAAACATAATCAGTAAAGGGTAACGATCGATAACGGTATTAAATCCACCAATCAAATAATAACAACTGCAGAGTATCTGTAATAAAGAGGTTTGCTGTTTCCGTTGAAAACGTTAGATAGCTCAAGCTAATATGATCAAGGTGTGTAATTAGTCTTCATGGATGCGCTGTGCAATCGTTATCATCTCTGATTTGATGTTCTTAGACGGAAACAACATTATTAACATCTATACCTGTATTAGACCATTCCACCCTCTTTAATGTGAACATGATTTTAAAGTATGCGTTAATTAGTCACAGTGTCCGTTAAAATAATGAAATTTGAAAACATTTTGAAAATGTTGGAGTTTAAATACATCTGCAGTTTTTGAAAATATTGTGACAAAAAAAGAAATCGCTGATAATTATCAATTTCTTCTGTTGCCTCAATGTTTTCTACTCTATTTATAATAGTTCATGGATATTTCAATAGTTTTGCCCTGATGTTGATTAAATCTTTAACAGCAGATTACGTGTATAAAGATAAGGGTTCTGTGATTAAGAAGTATAATACGTGGGTAGAAAGAAGTCAAATGGCGATAGTTAAAAGCTGATAATATAAATCTTGTGCCGTAAATCATGTCGTCTTTCTGGTTACTTTTCCTGCAACGAAATAAAATATGGAGCTCTTTAATTTGTTCATTTTAACCCTTTCCCTCATACGACAATTCTGCAGCAGACGACTTTGAACATATTTTGTCAAAAAAAAGAAAATCTCTATAATTAAATGGATAACCTATGACTAAAAGTTGAAAACATTGTGGCAAAAGGAGAAATTGCTCGTTTCGAGCAATTTCTTCTTTTGTCACTATGTTTTCAAAAATCCGTCTGCTGCAGGGGCGTCAGAAAGCGTCTATATGAGGGAAAGGGTTACAATCTTAACGCCGATTTAAATGTTACCACGGACGCATTGACTGATTAATTGATTGATTGGGGCTAAACTCCGTTTTCAATAATTGTTCAGTCATATCACGGCGGCCATTTCACCTATCCGTGTGTTTCCTGGCTTGCTGACACCATAACTCCACGCAGCAATATTTCCAAGTACCAGGCTGCTTTGCCACATCGACTGTCATCCCATTTGTGAAAGACGAGTGACGCTTGTTGCATTTATTTGTGTTAAACAACGGAGGAAATTTTTTGGCCGAGCTGGTGTTCGAACTCACAACCCCTGAATTAACAGCACTCGTTACTACAGACTGAGCTACTCGGTTCGGATCCCTACCCACCACGGCGACAGAACACTTAATTATGCTTCCTGGGTTGCACACCAGTACAAGGTTAGGCAATGTGCATAACCCAAATCATATTGACCCTCCGAACCGAGATCATATAAAATTAAATTAACGTAAAACTAATGGGGCTACAAATCGAGTATTTTGTCAATAGATGCATCCATAACTAAAAATCAAAAACATGTAGACGGATAGTGAAGGCTCTGGTGAGACTCACTGTTCCGAGGATGTATTGATACCCCAAATAACTAGACTCAGTTTATTTGCTTACAGCTAGTAATACTTGTCAAAAGATGCGGCTAGGACTAAATTATATGTCGGCAAGCAGTGAAGGCTCGGATGAGAATCATTGTTCCGAGGATGTATTGATACATCGAATAACTAGGCTCTGTATTTTTGCTTACGGCTAGTATTACTTGTTAAAAAGATGCGGCTAGGACTCAATTATATGTCGGCAAGCAGTGAAGGCTCGGGTGAGAATCATTGTTCCGAGGATGTATTGATACATCGAATTGCTAGGCGGCGTTTATTGGCTTACAGCTAGTAATGCTTGTTTAAAGATGCGGCTAGGACTAAATTATATGTCGGCAAGCAGTAAAGGCCCTGGTGAGAATCATTGTTCCGAGGATGTTTTGATACTCCAAATTGCTAGGCGCGGTTTATTTGCTTACAGCTAGTATTACTTGTTTAAAGATGCGGCTAGGACTAAATTGTATGTCGGCAAGCAGTGAAGGCTCTCGTGAGACTCGTTGTTCCGAGGATGCTGTCATACCTCAAATTGCCAAACGTGGCGCATGTTTATCGATCTGTATTACCTTGATTTGTTTCATCAGGGGGGAGGGCGGTACGCCATTTTTAACATAATTGCATTTATATCACGACGATTGTTCACTTATTCGCGATTTCCTGGTGGCAAACAAACCAGTACTAGGCACGGAAATGTGACTTGCTCGAGGGGACTCCACCATCACCGCCGCTACAGGGGGATCGAACCCGGAACGCCCCGATGTTAACCACTCGGCCATGGCATTATTTTGAAGCCGGGCTATAATGCATTTTCGTCACTTTTAGTTTACTATGTGCAATTTAAGAAAACAAATAATAAATGTTATGAAAATACATTGATGTTACAAGACCAAAGTCCATAGAAAATAGAAAAATATATATATATATATATCTATATGAGTATAATTATGGTAGAATGATCTTAACGAAAAGAATTGACCCTGCATCATGAGTATTTTTTCTGCTTTTATCAGTGCTTTCAAAAACCTCTCGCTCCAGATACGTAAAAACTGTGATAAAGTTAGTACAGAAAAAATTGACCATTCAGCATGAGTATTTTCTGTTCTCCCTTTGTCAGCGTGTTTTCAAAAGCCACTTGCTGCAGATCCGTCAAAATGGTATTCAATTTAGTACGGATTTATCTAAAGGAAGAGAAATTGACCATTCAGCATGAGTATTTTCTGTTCTCCTTGTGTAGCAGTATTTTCAAAAGCCACCAGTCCAAATGCGTCTACATCTACATGTGTGAAAAAGTCAATGCGTAATGCATAGAACATGGTCAGCTCACCTTTGTTAAGGTTATCAGGGCACATTAGTATATGTACTCGCCATGAGACATTGCCATTTTTCAAGCCCGTCTAAATTACCACAAACCTCATCATCCGCTGAAAACATATTCGACAAACTATCGAACAACCGCGGCTCCATATCATCATCATTATCATCCATTATTTCGCCAACAGACTTATCTTTGTCTGAACTCCCTCCATTATTGTCGCCTTTAGGTCCGGATCCGCCTTTCATTCTCGGCACGTCAGCACATGTCTTCTTGTCGGCGTGGTCTGTCAGTTCCATGACCAAACATATAGGGTTTCTGTACAAAGCGTCACATCGCCCTTTCATTCCCTCTTCCAATCGTGTAACCATTGTGTCTGAAATGTATTACCGAAACCTGATATTACATTCAGAGGCGTAGCTCCCATTAGGCACTCTAGGCACGTGCCTACACATCTTTTTTCAAAATGCCCCAAAATGCAGCTGCGGCAATAGACATCTGCGTAATGTATCGACCACATCAGCCTACGCTGTCCGCGCAGACTGATCCGGACGACACATTCCGTCTAAGGTGGGGGGGGGGGGGGATAGATAGAGTAGTGATTCCTGAAACAGAAAATCCACAGGAGGCGAACAGTGTATATCCGGTTAGGCCTGTGTGGCATGCTTAGGCTGATCCGGGTCGATACTTTACGCAGAGTCCACAATGTTGATTTTTCTCACGAGACGGCCTACACATTGATTATTGCCAAGCTACGCCCTTGACATTCGATTAGTTAAAACTTATTTATTTTACATCGATTGCGAAACAAGCTTTCAGCTTATATTAATCACGCTCGATGTCGATTGCTTGGAAAACTGGTAAACGCGCCGTTTGTGTGGAAGGTTCCAAAGGCAGAACCCACTCACCACAGGATTCGAACCCGGGAGAATTGGTACGAGAGGCCGACGCTCTACCTCTGCACCACTGTCTTCCACAAGATTATGATATTCTAGATTCATACATTATAATATATCTGATGATAATATGTGAGACAATTATTTATTACATTTGTTCGAGTATATTGCAAAATACCGTAAAATTGTAAAGTCGTTATCATCAGCGCTTCGTCATCAGCATAATCAACATCATCAACATCATCTACATCATCAACATCATCTTCAGCAGCAGCAGCAGCAACAACAACAACAACAACAACAACAACAGCAGCAACAGAATCATCATCATCAACATCATCATAATCCTCATCTTCTTCATCACAACATTATCATCATCATCATCAAAACAACTACGTCAACAGCAAGGTCAGCATCATGATTCTCGGAGTATCAATTAATTAGTTAAGCTATACCTCCTTTTCAAACATACCTGTTGATTGTGGTTTCTTCGTAACTTTCTCAACCTGCGCTCGCATCAGAGACATATCAGCCAGCGTCATATACGTATGCAGACCTGAATTAATTACATAACCCTTTCCCACATACAGTAAATCTGCAGCAGACGACTTTGAATACATAGTGAGAAAAACCTGGAAAATCTCCATTAAAGATAGCTTAATTGTTAAATAAAGTTAAAAATAGTCTGGCCATAGACGAAATTGCTCATCATGAGCAATTTCACCTTTGGCCACAATGTTTTCAAAAGTCGTCTGCTGCTATTGCGTCAAAATGCGTCTGCAGGTGGGAAAGGGATAATGAGGGGTGTTCTTGGAAAACTACAACCTACGAAATTATAACATGAGTGCAAAACGATTTGCCTCCGTATCCATGCTAAAGATCCAAATTGGATAATGGTTTAAAACCATCTTTGATTTATCGGCGAACAGTGCAGGTTCATGTCACAGTGCGTGGTTTCGCTGGCTGGTCTGGACTGACACTGCTCGCAATGTCCTTTCTGGCCGTTTTCAACATTATTTGTGTTATATCACGGCGTGTCCTGTTTCATTTCCAAGTTCTAGCTGTCGTATTTATTTGCACACGTTTAAACCAGTCATAATACCAAAATTACTTCCTACGTTTGACAAAAGTCACTGTGACATCCGTCTTCGACCAATGAGCTAACAGTCTATGTGGAAAAGCAGCCAGTTTATTGGCAATAATGTTGTCCGAAGTACTGCTGATAGAAAGCCAGCACACACATGAAAAGGTGATGATATGATTGAAAATTGTTTGAAAACGGCGTTAAATCCCAATCAATCAATTAATTAATCAATTAATCAATCAATTAATCAATCAATTGCTCAAGTGAATTCAGATTTCTTGCCAATCATTACTAAATAAAGTTAAGTGAAATACAATAATGCATGATAGTAAATTAAATAAACAACATCAGACTTCTCAAATATGCGATTCTTGCAAAAGATTAATAAATAGAATCAAGTGATATCAAATGAACAACATCCGGCTTTTAGAATACTTAAAATTCCTTGTCATTTAATATTAAAAAATAACAAGTGAAATATGCAACATCAGACTTTTCAAATTTAGATTTCTTGTCATCCAATAATGAATTCTATCGAATGAAATGAGAAACGTCAGCGTTTTTTTGCAAATTTAGATGTCTTACCATATATTAATACTTACTTGCAAGTGAAATGAAAACCTATCAGTCTTTACACATTTAGATGTCTTGCCATCGAAAAAATAAATGATATTAAGTGAAATTATCAAAATCGGGCTTTGCAAAATGTAGATATCTTGCCATTCATTAATAAATGATATGAAGGGAAATAAGCAATATCAGAATTCTTTCTAATTTATATTTCTTATCGTCCCTTATTAAATGATATTAAGTGTTATCAATATATCAATGTTTTCAAAATAAATTAAATTCCTTGCCATCCAAAAATAACAAGCATTTTCAGTGAAAAGATATCCCCCGCCAACGATGGCTTGTTTGTAATTGATGGCTTGTTTGTGCATGAAGGTCTTTATGTTTAATGTGCAATTGACCTTTAAATTTCAACTTCTTCGCACAAGATCAAGGGGAAAGAATAAAGTTATGACACTGGTTTATCCCGTTCCGCGCCAAATTATAAAATATCGACTGGGATTACTTTATGATAAAATATTTTAACGAAATAAATGAGAGGGACGATTAAATAAAACTGTATTTTCCGAAACTGCTTACTCGGGAACATCAATTATTGCAAAATAGTGCAGTCCAAGATAAGACGCCACCTTTAAAAGTGGCGTCTTATCTGGAACTGCACTATTTTCAACAGAGTATTTATGCGGTGAAAGGGTTAATAATCAATATTACAAAACTAAAGGGGTGTCATTTGTTATTTCTTAAATAACACAGGAAAAATGTGAATACTAGGTTTTGCTTCACAAATACACAAATACAATAGATATCTTTACTCTTCTTAAAGTGGAGCTAAAATGCATGGATAATTATGTATCAGACAGTGTTATAATAAATGTAAATGATTTGATACCATATTTATTCAGAAGTTCATTGCAGGATGTTGGTTCATATCACATTCAAGTTTCATCAAATTCTAGCAGCTAGTTACTGAGAAATAACTGTAGGCGTGGATTTTTTAATAAATCAGGAGCAGTAACTTATTACGGAATCCAAAAAAGAGTTTTTATAATGGTTTTATTACGAGGGATCTGATTGGCTGTTTGGCGCAGTACAACATTGTACTGCATCCAATCAGGAAGAAAATAGTCAAAACGGCGAAACAGCAGTGAAATATCCCAAGGGTGATGTTGGAGCATAGCGGAGTCAACAACTGTTATGGTACCAGTGATGACGCACTTCGTGATTTCATTTTAAGTTACATTACGTGATATTCTGTAACAGTGTGTGTATACCATGTGACTTTTGACGTCATATTTGCATGGTCAGACAGCAATAATTGGTCTTGATAAGAATGTAAAAACAATGATAACCTTTTTATTTCTTCACCCTTTTTAATGAAACACGGCGCGGTCTACGCCGCTTACAATGTCCTGTCTTCGGTTTTTCAGGAGTTTCATTGGTGCTCTAGTTTTTTCAAACACTTCGACGAACCTGTTCTCAAATCCAGTTTTGATAATGCTCCGGCTGTTGGCGATATTAATACATTTTGAGAACAGGTTCATCGAAGTGTTTGAAGAAACTAAACCACTAATCAAACTCCGTTGAAAAAACTGAGATATGGCTCTGTAAGCGGCGTAGACTGCGCCATGTTTCATTAAAAATGATGAAGAAGTAAAAAAAGTTACCTTTGTTTTTACTTCTAAACCGAAGTAAAATATTTCTGTCAACCGTAGCATTTGTGACGTCAAAGTCACGTGGTATACACACACTGTATAATAGATAGGCGGTACTATTGTAATCAGATGAGACTTTGCGTACCAAAAAGGTTTTCATCAAAGTCTTGAATATTCGCACATGCAACAAGAATTAAATAATGGAAAAGGGGGTAACTTACAGTGGAGGTCGCCCAATAACTGCTTGTAATCGCAACATGATCTGACCTTCATTTCGAATGTTCGATCCTGGAAAATATTTAATATGCAGAGTTCAGTTATTTATTTAAGATTCATCCATGTATAGACAATGTCATATACAAACATATACAGTGTACAAACAAATCAAGACACGTATTATACATGCCCATGCTAACAAGAATTATACGAGACTTGCAATATAAGCCTATCGCACAATCATTGTTTTTACTATTTTAACAATAAAGCCAGAAAACAGCTTCTCATTTTTTTTTTAAATCAAAATGAAAAACTCCCGAGTGATTGCAGAGTGATTGTCCGAATGATCGTACACATTTTTGTGGGGGGTATAAGTATATTAATCAGACATGGTCAAATTGACTTAATTATCTTTGTGATAGAGTCAACCATCATTTATTTGGTATCTGACTGGTTTTGTTTTTAGCAAGGGGTTCGTTAGAGCCAATTGCTATAGTAGACGAAATCCGAAGAGACTTATCATTTTGAGACTGGAATCTAGACTAGTGATTTACAATATCGGCATTGAATTACTTCAAATCTGTCTTTTTATATCAGCTCTCCATTTCTGAACACCATCTCGGGTTCAGAGAGATTTCTTGGTAGTTCAGATCGTATATAATGTCAATGAAAGTGGGTGATCTGTGGAATATTTTTTAAAAATGAATGGACTGTTGCCAGCATATACCCATGTCGGTCATTTCGAACAGCCAAATAGTTCCTCTCTTAAAATCAAAATGTGGTAACTTGTTGGCATATGAAGCCGGAAACGGGATTTGATTCGACATCACTTACACAAAGGAAAAAACTCGAATGAAGGTTTATGTTAACATATATAGATTACATGACTAAGAAATAAAATGTATTTCTATGCTTTCAACATACTTGATCGCGAGTAAAGTTCATTAGTGATTCCTAAATATTGTAAATCGAGTTAAGTAAAGGCAGCTTTTCAATTCCGACTCCAAAACAAATTCAGATAATCGCGTCGCAATGATAACATATATAGTCCAAAAATCAAATTTTTTGAGTTGATTTAAGTACCACCAAAATAAAAGCACAGAGAAAAGAAATAGAGTAGATTAAATGAGCCGTTCCACCAGAAAACCAACATTATGGCCTCTGTGTAATGTATCGACCCAGATCAGCCTGCGCAGGCTAATCTGGGTCGATACATTCCGACTCTGGGAGATAGAGGTATAGTGTAATGATTCCTGAAACAGAAAATCCTCATTAGGCGAAAAGTGTCAGTCCGGATTAGCCTGCGCGGCATGTTTAGGCTGATCAGGGTCGAAAGTAAACGCACAGTCCACAATGTTGGTTTTCTCGTAATTCGGCTCAAATGCATTACCATAATGAATCCGCTGCGGCCGAGTAGATATAGTCGAGGTTTTGGGACCGGGCGTCCCGGGTTCGATCCACAGTGGCGGCTGTTATGGTAAATGCATATTTCCTAGGGTGTTTGTTTACCCAGGGATCATGCATATGTGAACTGTCGCCGTGATATAACTGAAATAATTAGAACCTCCCCTTCCCCCCCCCCCCCCCTCCCAACAAAAGATAAGAAAGGTTTACCTTAAACTGTTGACCAATTGCTGCCAAATACATGCATGTCTTCAGATAAAAGTCGAACTGCTTTGACTCGCGCATCTTTTTGTTTACTTCTGTGAAA
Organism: Serripes groenlandicus; assembly: GCA_031761405.1. NCBI lineage: Eukaryota > Metazoa > Mollusca > Bivalvia > Cardiida > Cardiidae > Serripes > Serripes groenlandicus. The sequence continues at coordinate 41,988,675 of JASEVX010000013.1, forward strand.
TAGATGAACATGTTAAAGTTTATAAATAAGTGTATTTATCAAGGCCAATGATGCAAACATATAGAAGCATGTCAAAGATGGACGTATCGATAGCATTGTCATAACTAGCCTGTACCATGTGAATAACAAGATGTGAATCCATTACAAATATTACCAAACTTTGTGATTATAAAGTGAATTTAAAGCGACCTTTAACATAAAAGGACAAACAGGATCGAATATGTTGACTTCATGACACAAACTGATTATCATATAAGACAATTTGGATATGGTATCGCCAACGCGATTCGTCTGAAAAAATCGTTAAAAACGGAGCTAAAACACAATCAATCATTTATATAAATATACTTACTTGGAGCTTTTTTATTCTTTGACTTCAGCGTGTTATTTATTATTGCTTGCATCCCCATCATTTGACATTTGGCAACCACATTACCGACTGTGAAATAATGATATCAGTTTATTAAATAATGTATAGAATATTTATATTATAGCAACCACATGATCGACTGTGAAATAATGATATCATATTATCAAATAATATATGGAATATTTATCATAAAGCATTCTCGTTGAAATCTGACCAAAATATTTCGGTGTACGTGTATTAGATAGTTCCTCCTGTTGATACCTAACGATTTTATTCTCGACAATTTGATTGACTGACGCAAAGGTCAATCTGTGATGACCTGTTACAAAGATCACCCGATCTATATAAGCGTTAGCTACTGCAACACAGATAATGTCTGGTTTCAATGAGATTAGTCATAAAATAATTTCAATGTTTAAACAACAGAACGATGACTTCGGTTATGCAGTGGTTATTGCGTCCGCGCCAAGAGCGTGGGATTAGGGTTCGTTTTCCCGTCGGGTAATACCAGACACTTTAAAAATGGTAGAAGTGGCTTCGTACCGTGGGCCATCAGGGTGGCGTAGACTATATTAAGATTGAGGCAACGATATAAATAAGAATGGTAGTACTGGTTTATTACGCTGTTATATGGAATCCGCTGTGGTCGAGTGGTTAGCGTCGGGGATTTCGAAACCGGGTGTCCAGGGTTCGATCCCAGTCGCGGCACTACGGTCATGGTGGAGTGCCCTTTGGCAAGGCACATTTTCTAGCCTAGTACTGGTTTGTTTACCCAGGGATCATGAATAATTAAATTTAATTGCGCGCTAAATGACCTTAGCTGTCGATGCGCCATAAAACAATATGCATTCATTCATTCATTACGCTGTTATATAAACAAATACTCAATTAAATCCGTATATTCTGGGATTTAAAAAATAATGATAGATTTTATTGAAATAATATTGATGATGTGAAAATCATATTTACTTCCGGCTAAAAAGTTGGCCTTTATCTCCGGGTCTTCACCTGTAAAGTGGAAGGTTTGTAATAAAACTGGGCTTTAAATGGGAGTAACTCTTTCCCACACATACAGACGCTTTCTGACGCCTCAGCAGCAAACGTCTATTGAACACACTGGTAAAAGAAATGCTGCAGGTGTGTTGTATGTGGCAAATGGTTGAAAAAGAACATTATCAATATTTACACATACTATTGGCTGATCTTAAAGCGACTGAACTCCAGATACCCAACTGTCGAAAAAAAAAAAAAAAATCCAATTTTAAGAAAATTAGTGTTATTTTTGTATTTGGGGCATTAAAATATGATAACTGACATATTACATACCCCTATAATCGGTGAGATTTTCTTGTTTTCGATACTTTTTCCATCGCAAATTCTACCCTGTCAGTAACGGGGTAAGTATTTTTAAATAGGAAACCCTTTCATCGGGACAATTGAACTCAAGTTCACTTTATTGATAAAAAACGATACATTTTCGACCCTGGTTTTACTTGGATAACATAAAGAATAACATTTAGGGCGAATTCGATTTTTTTTTTTTTTTTTTCGTGCCATCTGATCTGGATTTTTTTTTCTCTGTCATCTCAATCGAACAAAATTATTCCTAGTATAGGAATACGGATAATCATAGATAAATAAATGTATAGTATACTCGATGACTGGACATTGTATCGGGTACAGGCACAACTTCTTGGACAACCAGTTACTACGCGAACATAGGAGAATACGACATCAAACCACGTTCATGAAATTTATTTACACACGTGTTTATGAAATAAAGTTTAACTGCAACTGTGCACAAATGTATTCATTTCATCTCAGGAGTTGATTACCAAAATAAGTAATCTGTTTATAAACAATCGATCGACGGAAATATATACATGTCTAGTGATGATTAGCTCTCCAAAGCATTCCGATTGCAGATAAAATATTATTTAATATTTTAAAAGAAAAACTACGTTTAGTTATCCATATTAAAGAATATTTTCTCGAAATGTAAAAAGTCTAATTTACCATAATTGCCGTCGGAAAAGTGAACAAACCTGTAAAGAAGGGTAAAACCTCAAACAACGTTATATTCGCTTAGAACAACATAAAGAAAAAGGTATTCAAGATTTTTTTAAATCGAAGATAGTTACTCGATCACTTACATTCACATCTTCCATTGGCACACCTTGGTTTGTGGAAATGGCTATGGCGTATGTCATCGCCTTCACCGTGATGATCGTCAGTGACGTCATCGTCTACGTCATAACGGTCATTGTCCTCGGGGTAACGACTCGGTTCACCTTCAGGAAGGTCGTCGACTAAGTCATCGTCGTCTCCCTCACTATACTGGCCTTCCGTTGGAGCTTTACAGATATCAAGTTCAATTAAGTAACTTATTTATCAAAAGCAATAACTTACGGGCAATGGTGCATACAAAAACAGCGAAACATTCAATTTACGACCAAGGAAGGTCCAGACTGCAAAACTAAAAAAGTTTAATCGTTACTCAGAACAAGTATCTGATTGGTCCGAAACAAATTCATTCTCGAAATTGAACAATCAGAAGTCTTTTTTTTTTTTTGGAGCATGGAGTTCATTCCTGAACACAGAGAACGTTTTCAAAGTGTTATAGTTTCGGACACTGGTCACGGACAGACCAAGGTCTACACTGTTCCCATATTACTTACATAAAAATGTAAGAAGCTTCTGTCATTTGGATGAGACGTGCTACATCGTATCTCTATTTAGATCCCAATGACATGATCGTATTCGAAATGTTATACTTTTTGCTGAACGAGTTCAAACACACATCCGCCATGTGTAACGCATGCGCAATCCAATTAATAAAAGTATCAGTGTGCGAACAGTGAATACTCGTGCGAGGCTGTACTGACGCCCTGTCTCACTACGCACTTGTTTGTAGACACATTTTGGCTTCACACACATCAGTTATCGTTTGTTCAAATTGATCAGCTGATATTTGAACTATGGTCGCTTTTATTACAATATAAATAAACAGACAACAGGGTCATAGAATAGCCATTGACAATATAGTCTTAAGCGCGTTTTTTGGCATGCGAGACGCGATAACTATCCATTCAGCGGCGTGAGTCCGAACCCCAGCTCTGCCATTCCTTCTGTATGTTGATTGACAAAAGTTCTTGTGACCAGCACCATTCTTCTTTCACCAATGGGATAAATAGTCAATGTTGGATGGTAGCAATTTGTCTTGGTTGATTGTTAGTTTATACTTATTTATTTTACAACAATTGCGATACAAAGTTTCAGCTCATATTAATCACGCCCGGTGTCTGCTTACTGGTGAGTAAACCAGGGCTAGCGCCGTTTGTGTGGAAAAAATCCTAAAAGCAGAACCCGCTCATCACGAGATTCGAATCTGGGACTTTAGTATGAGAGAGGCTGGCGATCTACAACTACACCACTGTCTTGTCATGTGGTGTACTGTTGCTAGGAAACCAGACAACACGTGTTATATGAAATGGTCGCCGTGGTATAACTGTAAAATAGTTTAAAGCAATTTCTGTTTTTGGAACTTAAACTTATTAAAAAGATAACGGATTTTGCCTTCATAATAATCTGCATGATCAGCGGCTTCATAGTTCTCACCTCCACCATATTCGTCCTCGTCTTCATCATCATAACGATCACTGTCTCCGCCATAGTTTCCACCTTTAACATCACCTTCATCAGTGTCAGCTTCAACATTACCGACAGCGTCTTTACTGGTCCCTGTAGATATTAATTAACCGAATAATTTAAAAATTCAAACATTGCTGCAGAAAGATGCAAGAAAAGAAGAAAGCATGGTGTTAGAACGAAATGTTCTCGGTTCGCTGGTTCCAAATTATTCCGAATCGGATAGGACAGTAACAGGGACCAGTATGTACATTTGTATTATATTATCGCAGATACGATTATTAATAAAAAAATACCTTAAAACATTGGAAATATGTATTTAATTTAAAAACATCGGAAATATGTATTTAATTTAAAAACATCGGAAATATGTATTTAATTTTAAAACATATAATGTTTTATAATGCAACTGTAAATTATGCATGGACGACTAAGTTATATTGATTTCCTTTTATAAATACATAAAATAATTGAGCGCTTAAAGCATTGATGTCATGACATGCATTTGTATTTAGACTTATGTTAGTACTGTTACGGATTATCGTTCTTTTAAAATGCAACAGTATAATTCTCTTATATGCTAAGAAAGCACGTTGCATTCAGGAGTACATCATACCTCCTGAGGTTCATAGCTCTGAACTCTGAAATATTGATGGCTTCGTTCGGGGATGCCATAACTGCATCATGTACAAACTGTAACTTCGGCCTGTTCGAACGAGACCATCGACAGAACGAGATTTATATATATATGTGTGTACATGTATATACACTCCATGAACCACAGACTCATAAGATTACATGAACTTACTTACATATACATTACCTTTATAAATAGTGACATATAGGCCCATGCATCACTGCACGAAAATTGGGATTTAATTTAGAGGTAAATTTCCTTAAATTCCGAAATTTACTTGCACATGTGCAAGTAAATTTCGGAATTTAAGGAAATTTACTCTAAATTAAATCCCAATTAAATCCCAATTTTCGTGCAGTTTTTCAACAAACTTTGTATTATGTTTTATTATATGTTATACACATAACTTCTCATAGCAGCGCTCCATTGTCAATTTAAGGTCAACATTAACAATAATTAACAAAGTAGTCTATGCTTTTTGCTGTATGTATATTTGTATGAATTGGAATAGGCCAAAAGTAGTTTTCTGTTGACATGCCTGAATGAACAAAAATAAAAATATTAGATATATTTGCTCTATTCATGACTCAATTTATCAATCTAGTTAATGTGTCACAATTTTCAGATCGCTACAATTTAATTCCATTTGTTATGTCCAAGAAGGAAGACGTATTTTATTTCACTCTTTTTGACATACAACATATCAGTCAGTCAGTCCAACAATCAATCAATCAATAAATCAATCAATTAATTAATCAATACATACATACATACATACATACATACATACATACATACATACATACATACATACATACATACATACATACATACATACATACATACATACATACATACATACATACATACATACATACATACATACATACATACATACATACATACATACATACATACATACATACATACATACATACATACATACATACATACATACATACATACATACATACATACATACATACATACATACATACATACATACATACATACATACATACATACATACATACATACATACATACATACATACATACATACATACATTCATACATACATACATACATACATACATACATACATACACTAATTAATCAATCAATCAATCTATTATATCGCAGGCTAACAAATACATACGGTAAACTATACAACACCTCTGGATATATGAAACATTCAGTATTTAATTAAAATTAGTTTGTCATGTCAATTAAATCATAAGTGCGTATCAATGAATCTGTCAATTCATGTATTAATTCATTTTCAAAGTCCGTGCTATGGCCCGATTAATGACTGACATGTCTAATTAAATTCTAAAACCCTTTTTAAGATATCAATTCTATAACACTTTTTGTTCCATGTTAAATATGTAATTGATTAAAGCACATTAACATAATTTCATTAAAGAAAATTACGACCTGCTTCAATTTAAATTGTGATTAAATTGATTATAATCATGAATGATCATCCACTTATGATTTCTATTATCTGAATGATCTGTTGTTGTACGCTCACACAGATGTTTTCGAAAACAGTTTTTAAAGGTCGTAAACTGGTTCCTAGTTTTACAAACTACCAATAAATGACAAATAGTTAAAAAGATTATCTCTTAAGAGTGGCGTGTGTAGTTTACCACTGGACTGTCAATCCAGAGGTATGTGGTTCAATCCCGGTCCGGGTTCTGGAAATTTAAGCGGAGCTTTAAAGCGTCTCCCACTCAACAAGAGGTCAAGTTCTGGTCTTTTCCAGGAAAAATAATATCGCCTGTATCAGTGCTATAAACCGGGCATATACAAAAACCAAGGGGTATTTTCGAAAAGAGCTAGGGTATCGTAGTCGGACTGGACTCCCTTACTTTGTCTGCTCGCCAAATAGTTCATTCTGCATGACGAGTATAAATAATGAAAAAAATATTATCTCTCGTTGGATTTGATTGGAGGAATTGCCAGCCAAACAAATGTATCGTAATTGATTTATTGATTGATTTATTGGGGTTTAACGCCGTTTTTAACAATTTCTCAGTTATATCACGGCGGCCAATTTACCTACTCGTGCATTTCCTGGTTTTCTCACACCAGTACACCACACAACACTCTTCCCAAGCAACTGGCTGCTTTTCCACATAGACTTAGCCCAGTGGTGGAAGACGAATGACGCATGTCGCATTGACTTTTGTCAATCGTCGGAAAGAAAGTTGGCCGAGCCGGGATTCGAACTCACAACCCCTGGATTGACAAATGTATCGTAACATATATCGTTTAATATTAACTGAACATACTGAACTGTAATGATACATACACTATTTTTCATTGCAAGCGAAGCCTGTTTGATTAAAACAAAAAGGATCCCATTGTCAAGGAATAACACAATGAATTCGCAATAATTCGACTAACCGATAATTCGAACACCCGAAAACTCGATCAAAAGACAGCTCGAACAACCGATAATTCGAAATAAGAAATACACCACAGTATGTTAGCAAAAGTCTGCCTGTAAAATATGTTCAGATTAATGGTAATCTCATTAAAACCAGATCAAATTACGGCGCTGTGCGTATATCGGATCTGACGACACAGCATAAAAGGTCGCCTCGAATTGACCTTATATATATAAATTTTCATGAGCATGTTCTCATTTTCCTGACCAATAAATCGCGCAAAACAACCAACGTTTGGCCACCTCCGCTGCTCTCTCTCGTTTTAGTATGGATAATCTCCCGTGTTGATACCTAACGATTTTGTAGGCGACATTTTGATTGGCTGGTGTAAATGTTAATCTGAGAAGGAGCATTTGCTGCTGCAGCGAAATCTATGTTTGGATTTAATGAAATTGGGTAAATGGTGTATCATAAGGCAGATATGAGTGTCCTTTAAAATAACACTATTATTGATTACTTAAGGTTTAACGCCGTTTTCAACAATGTTTCAGACGAATGACGCTTGTCGCATTGACTATTGTCAAATATCGGAAATAATGTTTGCCAAGCTGGTGTTAGAACCTGAATTGACAACTTGCGCCTTAGCTACCGGGGCTCGGTTGACACTATAAACACTAGCAGTAAACATCATTAAAGCAGAAACACATTTATTGACAGTTCTGCAGAATGTCCATTGTCACGTATTAGATAATAAACTTTCTTGAAAGATGATGTTGGCCGCTAAAATAATGTATAAACTATATCACCTTGAATGTCAAATAAAAAGTCAGTATGCTAAAAGCACGAATTATAATTATTAAAAACAAACTGAATTTACGTTTAAGTAATTGTTTTAAGGCACGGGGAACTATTGTCTTTCTAATATTTCTTAAAGTAGCTACCATTTTACGAAAAAATCTAAAATGTTTGTAAAAGCGAAACTGTGCAGCGTACTCGTACTAATGCAATACATATCGACTTGAAAGAAATGATTGCCTAAACGATGGTAATGTTCCATTCGTGACCACTATGTGTGTTATCTATGAACGAAGAATTCATATATTGTTGCTTTCGTATTATAAACAAAAATCAATTGGTCTAAGCTTTCATGCGCAAAAAAAAATAGTGTTAATCATTTGTTTGGGATTATACAAAATAGAAATTAAAAAGAAAAGTTAAAAAAAAAAGAAATAAGTACCCGAATCTTCTTTGTCCTTTTGACCGAATCGTTCACGAAGTCTATCACGAATTGTGCCTTTAGATCGAGCAGCTGCTATATCAAAGCAGACCATCGCAGCCAAAACTAGTAACACAGAAGCCCTCATTATTAAATAATCGCCGGTGAAGCTCCTTTTCCCAAACAGGTATTATCAAAGGTAGGACGACGGAACAGCCGATAATGTGAAATCGAAGACCCCGAATGGTTTTGAAGCTCCGATGTTTCGTTTTTATATAGGGACAAGAAGCAAAAAAGTTTTTTCCCTGACAGGTTATATGTATGCAAATGTATATAACAGTATTAGCCCTTTCCCACATGAATACGCATTTTGATTCGTCTGTCGCTTAGCAGGCGACTTTTGAAAGCATTATGGCAGAAGAAGAAATTGCTCATGCTGCGCATTTTTATCTTTTTTCCACCCTGTTCTGAACTATTTTCAATGTTAAAAGGTTTGTTTCAGAGATGTTTCTACATTTTTACATAGCTATCTTCAAAGTAGTCTGCTGCAGGTGTGTTGTATGTGGAATAGGGTAACATTAACTTGGGGGGGGGGGGGAAATAGATTGACGTCAATTTGAAGTTGGTTTGACAATGTAATTAACCCATCTAACAATGTAAGTGTTTAAGTCTAAATTTGAGCAACGGCATTGAAAATTTGACCATCGTGAATGTGCGTCTAGCATGCGGCGTCATGCAGTCTGGTCAGTGTGTTATTATGGTATTTCTACGTCACTTTCAACAATTTGTTCGTTACATCACGACATGTTGTGCGTAATTTACCAGCAATACTGGTCAGTTTATCCTGTCATCAGAGAGTCAGTCGTACAACTAAATCCACATACCAGAGCGCTAAGGAGCTATTACGATAACAAATTTAATGTCTTTGTTATGACCCGGCCGGGGAATCTAACGCGCGACCTCAGACATCCGAGGCGGACGCTCTACCACTGCACCGCCGAGGCGGTCTGTCTGCTCAAGCTGTTTCTTGTAAAGGTGTTCAAACATTCTGCAAATGCCTGAAGAACATAAACAAGCCCACAAAGTCTTATGTTTAAACTTATTTAGTTTACATCGATTGCAAAATAAGCTTTTAACTTTTATTATTCACCTTCGATGTCTGCTTCATGGGAGACTAACCAGTACTCGCGCAGTTTAAGTGGAAAAAAATCCCAGATGTAGAACCCGCTCATAACGGGATTCGAACCAGGGACATTTTGTACGAGAGGTCGACGCTCTACTACTGTGACACTGTCTTCCACAAAGGCTTACACATATGAAATCCACATGATGCCACGGTGGATATAAAAATCCGCCTTCGATGGTGTAGTAGAAGGTCGTCTGTCTCTCGTACCAAAAGTCCCGGGTTCGAAACCCAGGGTAAGTCTTACACATATGCAATCCACATGATGTCACCGTGCGTTTAAAAAACCGCATTCGATGGTGTAGTAGAAGATTGTCCGCGCGTTCTTACTCCAAACGGATCATACCAAAGAAAAAAAATAAAGGATTGTAATGGCTTTCCCAGCTTTAGCGCTCAGGATTGTTGGGACAGCATAACGATTGACTAGCTGGTGTCCAGATGAATGGACCAAGAGTACTGATAACTTACCCAGGAAATGCCATGCTATCTCTGTAATCGTGTTGGAAGCGGTGAACCCACCAAACAGACAAACAAGTTGATTTTAAAGCTGCTGAACTCCTGATTATAGATAGTATAGTCAAAGTTTTAAAACAGTTCATAAACTGTCTTAAAATATTAGAATCATAATTTTGGGATAAAATTAAAGTTCTAATATCACTTTCCAGTACAATAAACATCTAAATATTAATTGTTTATGCTTCATTTTTAAATGGTAGACATACCCAGTAAGGCAGATTTTGTACATTTTCGTGACTTTCAAATGCCTGTTTTTCAACATTTACTGCCAAAATAGTTTTGAACTATTTATTCCTTACTTTTTTGTCACTATAAGCAACATTTCAAAAGTTTGATCTCAATCTGGAGTTGAGAACCTTTAAGAACACATCAAACTCGATTTTCGCATGACTTTCGATAATAAAATATTAATATATATGCTAGGAACAAAGTAATTCGTTTAACTACGTACTGTGGGTGATTATTGTATAGGTTTGATAGGTTTAATAATTATCGATCTTAACCCTTTCCCACATACAACAACTCTGCAGCAGACGCCTTTGCACATCTGGGTAGAAAATAGGATAAATGTATAAAACTCATGAATAATCTTTTCATAATTATGAAAACATTGAGGCAAAGAGGGGCGGGCATTGCTCATAATGAGCAATTTATCCTTTTACCACGAGGCTTTCAAATGTCGTCTGCAGCAGAGACCTCAGAGAGTTAATTGTAAGAGGGAAAAGATAGTTAATTGAAATACAAATTTAATTATTAAACACCCCCCCCCCCCCCCCCCCCCCCCACACACACACACACATACAAATGCATGCACCTGTTTATAAATACTTTTCGCAATAAACGACCAATGAAACGTCATAGAAAAAGGACTGTCTGTTATTTCCATCTATATATATATGATTTCAACTTTATCCCAAGAAGAATACATTCAATTTCAAAAAAGGTTAATTTGATGTTTTATTATATGAGCCGTCCCGCTAGAAAGCCAACATTGTAGACTCTGAGTAAAGCATCGACCCGGATCAGCCAGTCTAAGCATGCCGCGCAGGCTAACCCGGATAGACACTTTTCTATACTCTATCCCTCTGATAGTATCTATATATATCTATACTCTATCCCTCTATTCCCCTGAGACGGAATGTGTCGGCCCAGATCAGTCTGTGCAGGCTGATCTGGGACGATACATTACGCAGAGGCCATTATGTTGATTTTCTTGCGGGACGGCTCATATGTAAAGAAGATTGATTGATTGGGATTTAACGCCGTTTTTTCTAACAATTTCTCAGTCATATCACGGCGGCCAGTTCACCTACTCGTGCATTTCCTGGTTTTCTCACACCAGTACTCCACACAACTATCTTCCCAAGCAACTGGCTGCTTTTCCACATAGACCTAGACCATTGGTGGAAGACGAATGACGCATGTCGCATTGACATTTGTCAATCGTCGGAAAGAATGTTGTTGAGCCGGGATTCGAACTCACAAGCCCTGGATTGACAGCCCGCGTCGCTACCGACTGAGCTACCGGGGCTCGGCTATGTAAAGAAGACCGCTGTAAAACACCAAGCAGACGAGTTCATAGACATTTTCTCGAGACTCGGAATAGAGACGCGATAGGTCAGTAGGTAACGATGAGGGCTATCCATCCATTGACAAAAGTCATTGTGACTATAGAGTCATGGCTAGGTGATCCGACCGACTTGATCCGACCGACGTGATCCGACCGACGTGATCCGACCGACGTGATCTGACTCACGTGATCCGGGCGACGTGATCCGGCCGACGTGATCCGACCGACGTGATCCGACCGATGTGATCCGGCCGACGTGATCCGACCGACGTGATCCGGCCGACGTGATCCGGCCGACGTGATCCGCCGACGTGATCCGCCGACGTGATCCGCCGACGTGATCCGACCGACGTGATCCGCCGACGTGATCCGCCGACGTGATCCGCCGACGTGATCCGCCGACGTGATCCGACCGACGTGATCCGCCGACGTGATCCGCCGACGTGATCCGACCGACGTGATCCGCCAACGTGATCCGCCGACGTGATCCGCCGACGTGATCCGCCGACGTGATCCGACCGACGTGATCCGCCGACGTGATCCGGCCGACGTGATCCGCCGACGTGATCCGACCGACGTGATCCGCCGACGTGATCCGACCGACGTGATCCGACCGACGTGATGTACAATACAACCTGTTCTTAAGACCCCCTTGGAATCGCGATTCCCTGTCTATAGCAACAACACTTTTAGTTTCCCAATTGCTCATGATTTGCATACATGTGACCCTGTAAGTAAAGACCACCTGTGAACAATGACCATATTGTTGTCTTCCCAAGGGTCATCTTTATACACAGGTTCCAATGTTATTCGGAATTTTATAAAACATCATATTAAAAGCTCAAACTCAATCATGATTGATTGATTCGGGTTTTAACACCGTTTTCATCAGTTATTCATTCATATCACGGCAGCCAGTGCACCTACACATATGTTTCCTTTTTTTTTTTTTTTCCACACTAGTACCCCACACAACATACTATCCAAGCAACTGGCTGCTTTTCCACATAGACTGTTAGCCCACTGGTGAAAGACGAATGACGCTTGACACAGTGACTTTTGTCAAACGTCGAGCTGGGATTCGAACTCACAACCCATGGATTGACAACCCGCGTCGCTACCGACTGAGCTACCGGGGCTCAATCACTCGAGATTTAGTTTAAACTTTTTTAATTTACGTCGATGGCGAAACAAGCTCTAAGCTTATATTAATCACGCTCGATGTCTGCTTCCTAGAGACGTAAACAGTTCTCGCGTCGTTTTGTGTGAACACATTTTCAAATGCTCATCACGGGAATCGAAGCCGGGACCTTTGGTGCGAGAGGCCGATGGTCTGCCACTACACCCCTGTCCTTCCAATCGAGATCTGCATCAGTCTGTTAATCCGATCAGACGATAATGGAAGTCTGCTTATCCTTGTGCAGCCGACTTTCAGCGAGATTGAATAGACGCCTTTAAAAAAAAACAAGGTAGGACAATGGGACCTTGCTCGGTCGGCTATTTCTCCTTTTCGTATAACGTTTCCAATGCCGGATTCCAAATATCCCGATGTTTTACATTTTATCTCATATTATGGGCCATTCCAAGAGAAAGCCAACGTCTTGGAATCTGCGTACAGTATCGACGCGGATCAGCCATAGGTTAACCCGGACATACACTTTTCGCCTGCTGTGGATTTTCTGTTTCAGGAATCATTACTCTATATCTCTATCCATCTGAGACGAAATGTGTCGGCCCGGATTAGCCTGCGCGGACTGCGCAGGCTGATCCGGGTCGATAGATTACGTACATACCATAATGTTGATTTACTCGTTGAATGACTCAAATCATCTTGTCCATGACTGGTGTGGGTCGATACATTACGAGTCCATAATGTTTTCTCGTGGAACGTCTTATACAAATAATGTTTTCGAAGCAGAATAGGCTAAAAATATAATATCAGGTAAATAGTTCATTAAAATAATTTATAAACGGGTTATTTTTTGGCAAAGATTCTAATTAGTTGTTTACAAACGCTTTTCTATTAACCCTTTCCCTCATATCGACGCTTTCTGACGCCACTGCAGCAGACGGATTTTTGAAAACATAGTGACAAAAGACGAAATTGCTCAAAACGAGCTTTTGACACAATGTTTTCCACTTTTAGTTATAGGTTATTCATTCAATTATAGAGATTTTCTATTTTTTTATAAAAAAATGTTCTAAGTCGTCTGCTGCAGAATTGTCGTATGAGGGAAAGGGGTAAAAACAAATGTACCATGATTTACGTTTAGGTTAACCCTTTCTCACGCATAATACAAAACATTGGAAAACATCTAGGCGAAAATATGGAAAATCTCTTAAAAAGGAGTGTAATTACTGAAAAGAGTGTGACAAACGGAGAAATATTGCAACAACGTTGTCAACTCTGTTTAGATTAAAGACATTTATTCTGTTTCAACCTAGATGTTTTCAAAGTCGTCTGAGACATGTGGAAACTGGATTAGAATGGACGGGGCAATGTATATCAGAACTAGACAAAGATGAGACATGTTGGAACTGGGTTAGAATGGACGGGGCAATGTATATCAGGACTGGACAAAGATGAGACATGTGGGAACTGTTTTAGAATGGACCAGGCAATGTATATCAGGACTAGACAAAGATGAGACATGTGGGAACTGTTTTAGAATGGACGGGGCAATGTATATCAGGACTAGACAAAGATGAGACATGTGGAAACTGGGTTAGAATGGACGGGGCAATGTATATCAGAACTAGACAAAGATGAGACATGTTGGAACTGGGTTAGAATGGACGGGGCAATGTATATCAGAACTGGACAAAGATGAGACATGTGGGAACTGGGTTAGAATGGACGGGGCAATGTGTATCAGAACTAGACAAAGATGAGACATGTGGGAACTGTTTTAGAATGGACGGGGCAATGTATATCAGAACTGGACAAAGATGAGACATGTGGGAACTGGGTTAGAATGGACGGGGCAATGTGTATCAGAACTAGACAAAGATGAGACATGTGGGAACTGTTTTAGAATGGACGGGGAAATGTATATCAGAACTAGACAAAGATGAGACATGTGGAAACTGTTTTAGAATGGACGGGGCAATGTATATCAGAACTGGACAAAGATGAGACATGTGGGAACTGGGTTAGAATGGACGGGGCAATGTGTATCAGAACTAGACAAAGATGAGACATGTGGGAACTGGGTTAGAATGGACGGGGCAATGTATATCAGAACTGGACAAAGATGAGACATGTGGGAACTGGGTTAGAATGGACGGGGCAATGTGTATCAGAACTAGACAAAGATGAGACATGTGGGAATAGATTGACGTCAATTTGAAGTTGGTTTGACAATGTAATTAACCCATCTAACAATGTAAGTGTTTAAGTCTAAATTTGAGCAACGGCATTGAAAATTTGACCATCGTGAATGTGCGTCTAGCATGCGGCGTCATGCAGTCTGGTCAGTGTGTTATTATGGTATTTCTACGTCACTTTCAACAATTTGTTCGTTACATCACGACATGTTGTGCGTAATTTACCAGCAATACTGGTCAGTTTATCCTGTCATCAGAGAGTCAGTCGTACAACTAAATCCACATACCAGAGCGCTAAGGAGCTATTACGATAACAAATTTAATGTCTTTGTTATGACCCGGCCGGGGAATCTAACGCGCGACCTCAGACATCCGAGGCGGACGCTCTACCACTGCACCGCCGAGGCGGTCTGTCTGCTCAAGCTGTTTCTTGTAAAGGTGTTCAAACATTCTGCAAATGCCTGAAGAACATAAACAAGCCCACAAAGTCTTATGTTTAAACTTATTTAGTTTACATCGATTGCAAAATAAGCTTTTAACTTTTATTATTCACCTTCGATGTCTGCTTCATGGGAGACTAACCAGTACTCGCGCAGTTTAAGTGGAAAAAAATCCCAGATGTAGAACCCGCTCATAACGGGATTCGAACCAGGGACATTTTGTACGAGAGGTCGACGCTCTACTACTGTGACACTGTCTTCCACAAAGGCTTACACATATGAAATCCACATGATGCCACGGTGGATATAAAAATCCGCCTTCGATGGTGTAGTAGAAGGTCGTCTGTCTCTCGTACCAAAAGTCCCGGGTTCGAAACCCAGGGTAAGTCTTACACATATGCAATCCACATGATGTCACCGTGCGTTTAAAAAACCGCATTCGATGGTGTAGTAGAAGATTGTCCGCGCGTTCTTACTCCAAACGGATCATACCAAAGATAAAAAATAAAGGATGGTAATGGCTTTCCCAGCTTTAGCGCTCAGGATTGTTGGGACAGCATAACGATTGACTAGCTGGTGTCCAGATGAATGGACCAAGAGTACTGATAACTTACCCAGGAAATGCCATGCTATCTCTGTAATCGTGTTGGAAGCGGTGAACCCACCAAACAGACAAACAAGTTGATTTTAAAGCTGCTGAACTCCTGATTATAGATAGTATAGTCAAAGTTTTAAAACTGTTCATAAACTGTCTTAAAATATTAGAATCATAATTTTGGGATAAAATTAAAGTTCTAATATCACTTTCCAGTACAATAAACATCTAAATATTAATCGTTTATGCTTCATTTTTAAATGGTAGACATACCCAGTAAGGCAGATTTTGTACATTTTCGTGACTTTCAAATGCCTGTTTTTCAACATTTACTGCCAAAATAGTTTTGAACTATTTATTCCTTACTTTTTTGTCACTATAAGCAACATTTCAAAAGTTTGATTTCAATCTGGAGTTGAGAACCTTTAAGAACACATCAAACTCGATTTTCGCATGACTTTCGATAATAAAATATTAATATATATGCTAGGAACAAAGTAATTCGTTTAACTACGTACTGTGGGTGATTATTGTATAGGTTTGATAGGTTTAATAATTATCGATCTTAACCCTTTCCCACATACAACAACTCTGCAGCAGACGCCTTTGCACATCTGGGTAGAAAATAGGATAAATGTATAAAACTCATGAATAATCTTTTCATAATTATGAAAACATTGAGGCAAAGAGGGGCGGGCATTGCTCATAATGAGCAATTTATCCTTTTACCACGAGGCTTTCAAATGTCGTCTGCAGCAGAGACCTCAGAGAGTTTATTGTAAGAGGGAAAAGATAGTTAATTGAAATACAAATTTAATTATTAACCCCCCCCCCCCCCCCCCCCCCACACACACACACACACATACAAATGCATGCACCTGTTTATAAATACTTTTCGCAATAAACGACCAATGAAACGTCATAGAAAAAGGACTGTCTGTTATTTCCATCTATATATATATGATTTCAACTTTATCCCAAGAAGAATACATTCAATTTCAAAAAAGGTTAATTTGATGTTTTATTATATGAGCCGTCCCGCTAGAAAGCCAACATTGTAGACTCTGAGTAAAGCATCGACCCGGATCAGCCAGTCTAAGCATGCCGCGCAGGCTAACCCGGATAGACACTTTTCTATACTCTATCCCTCTGATAGTATCTATATATATCTATACTCTATCCCTCTATTCCCCTGAGACGGAATGTGTCGGCCCAGATCAGTCTGTGCAGGCTGATCTGGGACGATACATTACGCAGAGGCCATTATGTTGATTTTCTTGCGGGACGGCTCATATGTAAAGAAGATTGATTGATTGGGGTTTAACGCCGTTTTTTCTAACAATTTCTCAGTCATATCACGGCGGCCAGTTCACCTACTCGTGCATTTCCTGGTTTTCTCACACCAGTACTCCACACAACTATCTTCCCAAGCAACTGGCTGCTTTTCCACATAGACCTAGACCATTGGTGGAAGACGAATGACGCATGTCGCATTGACATTTGTCAATCGTCGGAAAGAATGTTGTTGAGCCGGGATTCGAACTCACAAGCCCTGGATTGACAGCCCGCGTCGCTACCGACTGAGCTACCGGGGCTCGGCTATGTAAAGAAGACCGCTGTAAAACACCAAGCAGACGAGTTCATAGACATTTTCTCGAGACTCGGAATAGAGACGCGATAGGTCAGTAGGTAACGATGAGGGCTATCCATCCATTGACAAAAGTCATTGTGACTATAGAGTCATGGCTAGGTGATCCGACCGACTTGATCCGACCGACGTGATCCGACCGACGTGATCCGACCGACGTGATCTGACTGACGTGATCCGGGCGACGTGATCCGGCCGACGTGATCCGACCGACGTGATCCGACCGACGTGATCCGGCCGACGTGATCCGACCGACGTGATCCGGCCGACGTGATCCGGCCGACGTGATCCGCCGACGTGATCCGCCGACGTGATCCGACCGACGTGATCCGCCGACGTGATCCGCCGACGTGATCCGCCGACGTGATCCGCCGACGTGATCCGACCGACGTGATCCGCCGACGTGATCCGCCGACGTGATCCGACCGACGTGATCCGCTGACGTGATCCGCCGACGTGATCCGCCGACGTGATCCGACCGACGTGATCCGCCGACGTGATCCGGCCGACGTGATCCGCCGACGTGATCCGACCGACATGATCCGACCGACGTGATCCGACCGACGTGATCCGACCGACGTGATCCGACCGACGTGATCCGCCGACGTGATGTACAATACAACCTGTTCTTAAGACCCCCTTGGAATCGCGATTCCCTGTCTATAGCAACAACACTTTTAGTTTCCCAATTGCTCATGATTTGCATACATGTGACCCTGTAAGTAAAGACCACCTGCGAACAATGACCATATTGTTGTCTTCCCAAGGGTCATCTTTATACACAGGTTCCAATGTTATTCGGAATTTTATAAAACATCATATTAAAAGCTCAAACTCAATCATGATTGATTGATTCGGGTTTTAACACCGTTTTCATCAGTTATTCATTCATATCACGGCAGCCAGTGCACCTACACATATGTTTCCTTTTTTTTTTTTTTCCACACTAGTACCCCACACAACATACTATCCAAGCAACTGGCTGCTTTTCCACATAGACTGTTAGCCCACTGGTGAAAGACGAATGACGCTTGACACAGTGACTTTTGTCAAACGTCGAGCTGGGATTCGAACTCACAACCCATGGATTGACAACCCGCGTCGCTACCGACTGAGCTACCGGGGCTCAATCACTCGAGATTTAGTTTAAACTTTTTTAATTTACGTCGATGGCGAAAC
This sequence comes from Serripes groenlandicus, assembly GCA_031761405.1. Taxonomy (NCBI): domain Eukaryota; kingdom Metazoa; phylum Mollusca; class Bivalvia; order Cardiida; family Cardiidae; genus Serripes; species Serripes groenlandicus. The sequence continues at coordinate 42,007,399 of JASEVX010000013.1, forward strand.
AAGCTCTAAGCTTATATTAATCACGCTCGATGTCTGCTTCCTAGAGACGTAAACAGTTCTCGCGTCGTTTTGTGTGAACACATTTTCAAATGCTCATCACGGGAATCGAAGCCGGGACCTTTGGTGCGAGAGGCCGATGGTCTGCCACTACACCCCTGTCCTTCCAATCGAGATCTGCATCAGTCTGTTAATCCGATCAGACGATAATGGAAGTCTGCTTATCCTTGTGCAGCCGACTTTCAGCGAGATTGAATAGACGCCTTTAAAAAAAAACAAGGTAGGACAATGGGACCTTGCTCGGTCGGCTATTTCTCCTTTTCGTATAACGTTTCCAATGCCGGATTCCAAATATCCCGATGTTTTACATTTTATCTCATATTATGGGCCATTCCAAGAGAAAGCCAACGTCTTGGAATCTGCGTACAGTATCGACGCGGATCAGCCATAGGTTAACCCGGACATACACTTTTCGCCTGCTGTGGATTTTCTGTTTCAGGAATCATTACTCTATATCTCTATCCATCTGAGACGAAATGTGTCGGCCCGGATTAGCCTGCGCGGACTGCGCAGGCTGATCCGGGTCGATAGATTACGTACATACCATAATGTTGATTTACTCGTTGAATGACTCAAATCATCTTGTCCATGACTGGTGTGGGTCGATACATTACGAGTCCATAATGTTTTCTCGTGGAACGTCTTATACAAATAATGTTTTCGAAGCAGAATAGGCTAAAAATATAATATCAGGTAAATAGTTCATTAAAATAATTTATAAACGGGTTATTTTTTGGCAAAGATTCTAATTAGTTGTTTACAAACGCTTTTCTATTAACCCTTTCCCTCATATCGACGCTTTCTGACGCCACTGCAGCAGACGGATTTTTGAAAACATAGTAACAAAAGACGAAATTGCTCAAAACGAGCTTTTGACACAATGTTTTCCACTTTTAGTCATAGGTTATTCATTCAATTATAGAGATTTTCTATTTTTTTATAAAAAAATGTTCTAAGTCGTCTGCTGCAGAATTGTCGTATGAGGGAAAGGGGTAAAAACAAATGTACCATGATTTACGTTTAGGTTAACCCTTTCTCACGCATAATACAAAACATTGGAAAACATCTAGGCGAAAATATGGAAAATCTCTTAAAAAGGAGTGTAATTACTGAAAAGAGTGTGACAAACGGAGAAATATTGCAACAACGTTGTCAACTCTGTTTAGATTAAAGACATTTATTCTGTTTCAACCTAGATGTTTTCAAAGTCGTCTGAGACATGTGGAAACTGGATTAGAATGGACGGGGCAATGTATATCAGAACTAGACAAAGATGAGACATGTTGGAACTGGGTTAGAATGGACGGGGCAATGTATATCAGGACTGGACAAAGATGAGACATGTGGGAACTGTTTTAGAATGGACCAGGCAATGTATATCAGGACTAGACAAAGATGAGACATGTGGGAACTGTTTTAGAATGGACGGGGCAATGTATATCAGGACTAGACAAAGATGAGACATGTGGAAACTGGGTTAGAATGGACGGGGCAATGTATATCAGAACTAGACAAAGATGAGACATGTTGGAACTGGGTTAGAATGGACGGGGCAATGTATATCAGAACTGGACAAAGATGAGACATGTGGGAACTGGGTTAGAATGGACGGGGCAATGTGTATCAGAACTAGACAAAGATGAGACATGTGGGAACTGTTTTAGAATGGACGGGGCAATGTATATCAGAACTGGACAAAGATGAGACATGTGGGAACTGGGTTAGAATGGACGGGGCAATGTGTATCAGAACTAGACAAAGATGAGACATGTGGGAACTGTTTTAGAATGGACGGGGCAATGTATATCAGAACTAGACAAAGATGAGACATGTGGAAACTGTTTTAGAATGGACGGGGCAATGTATATCAGAACTAGACAAAGATGAGACATGTGGGAACAGGGTTAGAATGGACGGGGCAATGTATATCAGAACTAGACAAAGATGAGACATGTGGGAACTGGGTTAGAATGGACGGGGCAATGTTTATCAGAACTAGACAAATATGAGACATGTGAGAACTGGGTTAGAATGGACGGGGCAATGTGTATCAGAGCTTGACAAAGATGAGACATGTGGGAACTGGGTTAGAATGGACGAAGCAATGTATATCAGAACTAGACAAAGATGAGACATTTGGGAACTGTTTTAGAATGGACGGGGCAATGTATATCAGGACTAGACAAAGATGAGACATGTGGGAACTGGGTTAGAATGGACGGGGCAATGTATGTCATAACTAGACAAAGGTGAGACATGTGGGAACTGGGTTAGAATGGACGGGGCAATGTATATCAGAACTAGACAAAGATGAGACATCTGGGAACTGGGTTAGAATGGACGGGGCAATGTATATCAGGACTAGACAAAGCTGAGACTGTATGAAAGGGCCAGCTGATCTCGGTCAAAAATGAATCTTTCTGTTGCTCAAACATCTTGACTGATTGGAGTTTGACGCCGTTTTCAATGGTAATTACAGTTCTAAAGCACAGTATGTTGTTCATCCTGTGTGTTCATGGCTTTATGGCACCTTTACACCACGCAACATTCTTTCCATGTATCTGGAACGCCTCGTTGGTGTAGTGGTAGAGCGTACATCTCGAGTGTGGGAGGTTGGCGGGTTTGATCCCCGGTCAGGTGTCATACTAAAGACTTAACAACAATGGTAGTAATGGCTGCCTTCCTTGGCACTCACGATTGCGGGGTAAACATTACGACTGACTTACTGGCTGGTGTCAGGATAAATGGACCAGTACGACTGACTTACTGGCTGGTGTCAGGATAAATGGACCAGTACGACTGACTTACTGGCTGGTGTCAGGATAAATGGACCAGTACGACTGTCAACAGAGAAACAAATAATCCCTTTTGTTTGACTGTGTTTGGCAAGTATGAAAGGACAGTGAATTAACTAATCAAAACACAAGAGCCAAACAGGACAATCTCCTTGTGGATACAGATCAGCAGAGGTAAGAAAACATCCATTTGCACTCAATATTTAATCGGCCAAAAAAGGTCACAGTTGGCACTCGAGTGGGAAATCCAGAAAAACACTCAAGGTTACGTGAACTGGCCCCCGATATATAACACAGGAATGATTGAAATCGGAGTTAAACTCCAACCCCATAAACTCAATAAATCAATCAATCAATCCATAAAAAGTCGTGCTTCATTTTGTTAGATGATTTATTGTTATTACACAAAGAGGAAGTTAGTTAACTCTAAAAGCAATTTAGAAAATCAACGACACATGCATTTGAACGTTCTCATAAAAGGGAAAGCGAATAATATGTGTTAAAGAAAGCATGGAACAGTTTCAAAAGAAAGGATAGAAATATGAAAAAATAAAGGATAAAAAGTGTAAACATTTAATAAATGTGATCAACTATTTATAAAAAGTTCCAAAATTCAAACAAGTCTCGAAATGTATTCAAGTGTGTGTTTTGTATCAAAGATTTTTTAGTCAATTATGAAGGAAAAAAAATCATCCGTGTGTTTTATTTGTAACAGTGCTGCGCACAATATAAATTAAAAGAGAAATGAATTTTCGCGAAATCCAATCAATCTTTCAGTATAAATGTCCGTGAAAACAAAATTCGTTTCATTGTGTCGGAAATAGGATTTCACATTAAACGGCTATATAAGAGGTGTCTATTTAACAGATATAATATGTACATGTTTTCCTTAACGTTTCCTGTTCAACTCCCTTTGCTTTAAGACTCGCTCTAACAGTCCTGACAGCTCCTTCCATTTCGGTGACTCGTTGGCTCGTTTTTTAAATGCGTCTTCTTGTCCATCTTCATCGGTTCCCTCTTCCTCTTGTGCGTTTTGGTTGGCAGCTTCGTCTTCCTCTTCCTCTCCTGTGTTTTGGTTGGCAGCTTCGTCTTCGTCTTCCTCTTCCTCTTGTGTGTTTTCGTTGGCAGTTTCGTCTTCCTCTTCCTCTTCACCGGAGCCAGGATCGGATTCAGTTTCGTCGTCATTATAGTATTCTGCAACTTCTGCAGCGAGTTCTTCAGGACTGATAATATCGATAGTATAACTGGGATCTAAAGGACTTATCCTGTCAACACAACATTAAATGTTTTACTCGTACATATGAACATGAGCCTTGTTACATAACCAATGATAAACAAGGATAACCTGTGGTAACCAATGATAATCAAGGATACTCAGTGATACTCAAGGATAATCAGTGATACCCAAGGATAATCAGTGATATTCAAGGATAATCAGTGATACTCAAGGGTAACCAATAATAATCGAGGATAATCAAGGATAACCAATGCTTATAATTGAAAATGAAGGATAATAAAGGATTATCATTGATAATCAGTGATACTCAATGGCAATCAATGTTATTGAGGAAACCAATGCTTAATAATAAATAATAATCAATGATAATCAAGGATAATCAAGGATAATAAATAAAAATCAAGGATAATCAAGGATTATCAAGGAAAATCAATAATGATCAATAATAATGGATAATCTAGGATAATCAAGAAGTGTCAAGACGCATCAATGAACCAAATTAGCGTCTTTATACGTCTGATGGACTCGGCGGTGTAAACAAATCTAAATTGAGAACTGGAGACCTGCGTTCAAATACCCGTTGGTTCATACCAACTACTTTTAAAACTGTGGCAATGGTTTACTTCCTCGGCGTTCCGGGTTGCGTGAACAGCGTACCGAGTGCTGCATCGGCGTCGGGATGCATTCAGTCTGGGATTACCGGTGAATAAACCAAGAGACTACTTGATATAACCAGAGACGTAGATCTAAGTCCCTTATATAACTGATATACTGTTAAAAAGGGCATAAAGCATCATTCAAACAAACTGTATCCGTGGCCCGAATGTTGTGTCTTTATGACGACTTTGAACACATGTTGGCGAAGTTGCCCAAATGTGACATGAGGGAACTTTTTAAATACCTGACTTGGCAACTATCGAGGTCCGCTACCCCTGTCAATCCCATTACCAGACAAACTTCGTTCCCGAATGTCAAATCGCACTGATACCTCGTCAAAAATTCAAGGAAGTCGAAGTTGTCGTCTGAAAGCAAATAAGACAGTTTTATTTAGTTAAATTATTAATTCGTTCCTTCATGTAATCACTCGTCCCATCGTTTGTTCGTAGTGGTTATTTTTTTTTTTTTTTTTCGGTTGGTAAGTGTTTCCGCTCATTCATTCACTCACACACTCATTCACTTACTCACTCCGAACACTAATTCACCCACACACTCACTCACTAACACACTCATTCATGCACTCACTACTCACCCGCTTACTCATCCTCTCACTCACACAATCTCACGTTCACACTCACTCGCTGGCTGGCTCCTTCACTCATTTACTCACTCACTCACTCACTCCAGTCAATCACTTATTTCACTTAGTTCATTCATTCACTAACTCACTCACTCAGACTCCGACATTTTAAAATATTAGTGCTTTTATTAATTTATTGACTATTGCATTAACTATTTCATTAACTGTTTTTAAAGTTCTTGTGCCTATGTAAAACCCTTTAAAAATGACTGCATTTGCCTTCCGTTTCGTTTTGGTAAGGCAATGTGATCATCTTATGCAATGTTACAAATGTTAGATGATGGAAATTCTGCAACAGAATTTACATATTTAAAGAGAGCTTAATAATGTTGTAAATCATATATGGTATACTTCTTAAATGAATGATTGGAATTTATGAAATCAAAATAGTTTTATCTGATGGCATAAAACCATCTTTTCCCCCAAATAATAGCTTCAAACACTGTATAGCTAACTGGTATGTTCATGATCATATCACTATTTCAGTATTTAAAAATTTAATAAACTGTTTTGGTAATTTAACTCATTCCAATTGTGTCATTCTTGTAGTAGTATGTGTTAATAGTAATGCATATGGGCCAGAGGCCTTAATACTTGAATAAAGAAATGGAATTGAATTGAATTGAAATTGGTGAACGAATTAATCGTTAAATGCACCCATTCATTCATGTATACGTCGGTTAAATGATTAATCCTGTAATGCATTCGTCGATGCGTTCATACAGTCATCCATGTCTTCATTAAAGCAGTCACTCATTCATTGATTTAGTTTCTTCTTTCGTTCGTTTGTTTGATTTATCATTTCTTTGATTTAATCATGCATCGATGTGTCCATACAGTCATCCATGTCTTTATTAAAGCAGTCACTGATCCATTCATTCATTTAAACTTTTATCCTGTTGTTCATTAATTCACGATTTCGTGAATTATTAATAAAGCCATCCATTAAATGAAAATCAATCTGTATATATATACGGGCTGATCTTGGCCAGCGCCTTTCGCGTGTGACATCCAACTCATCCACGCGTGACAGGTTAAAAAGGGACAATTGTGTGGGTTTATTGTTTATGTAATTCTCTTCTGTAAATCCATAATGTTTTGAATTCTCTTCTGTTAATCCATAAGCTCTTAGTTATGTTAATCTGTTTGTATTTGCTATAAAACAAGTATGTTTTAATGCAATAAAATATATGGAAAAAAATACATTTTGTTTGTTTGCTCATTCTTTCATTTCATTCATTTAAGCATTCATCCAGTTGTCTTTTCGTTCATTCAATCATTCATATATTCGTTAACTATTTAATGAGGTCATCCATTAATTGATTAATTTGTTTGTTCTTTCGTCAATTCATTCATTCATTTATTGATTCATTGATTGATTCATTGATTGATTCATTTATTAATTCATTCATTCATTCATTCATTCATTTATTCATTCATTCATTCGTTCATCCGTTTATTCATTCATTCACAATTACATGTTTTTCAATCAACCTGTCTAATTATATGCCATTATATGACACGACCCAATTCCTGTATCGGACTTGTCTTTGGAGAACTCCTGCTGTTCTGTTGCCTTGATATGATTTTATCACAGACATGTTGGTCATGATAACCAATTAACGATGTTAAAAACATCTAGTGATAAATCGCACACTTCGGTAGCTCGAACACTTCGATAACTCGAACACTTCGGTAGCTCGAACACTTCGATAACTTGAAGTAATATATGGTTTGAGTTCGAGTTAACGCGAAAAAAAATATTGTTTATTTTTATTTTTATTATTTAAAAATGTTTTTATTTATTTTTACTTTTATTATTTAAAATTTATTTTTTTGTTATATAAACATATTATACCAAGGGAAGTAACATTTCCGGAATGTAAATATTCGTAATTCAAACAATTGTTATCTCCCTTTGACCAATTTTTCCGATTTTTGAATTGTGTTATATCATTTTAGTTATATGTATTGTTGTCTTTTGTTGCCACATGCATGTTTGCCCTTTCTAAAGAAAGTTGATCTTTGTAAAAATCGATCAATTGTCGATTAACTCTTTCAGCGCCAAAGGCAATGTTGAAGTTTTTGCAAACAATACAGATTCAGGTGAGTCAGCTCGTAACGAGCTGTCTCATCTGAAATCAGCATCGTTTGCCTTTGAGTTATCAAAATAGGTAAAAACTTTCATTACATGAATTATGGAGACGCCCGAGTGTGAATATTTATAAGAGTCTCCTTTAAAACAATTCGGCGCTGAAAGAGTTTTTACTCTTTAGTCAGCGAGCAAAGCATGAAGAGAATCATAAGATGCGTATATTCTTTTAACCCTTTCCCACATACAGAAAATCTGCAGTAGACGACTTTGAAGACATTTAGTTAAAAATATGGAAAAATCTCTTCAAATGAAGGTATAATTACTGAAAATAGTTGAAAACATTGTGGAAAAAGAAGAAATTACCCGTATTGAGCTATTTCTCCTTTTGTCACAATGATTTCAAAAGTCGTCTGCTGCAGATGCGTCAAAAGGCGTCTACAGGTGGGAAGATGTAATGGTGTTTCACTCCGTTTTCAACAATAATACCGGTATACTTGGGAAAGTCTTTGGTTATACCCGTTTGAGGAAAGAACCCTGTTTTCCTACTCCCAAGACGGACACTCTAAGTTAATTCTCCATTAAGACAAACGGAGACATTACTGGTGATGTGAAATGTGTCGTTTTTCCCACATCAATTAAAATGCTAGCTACAGAAGAGTCAAGAGTAATCTGCATCAGGGAATTACCTCTCTGGCGAGCAGCAACAGCTCAGTCGGTAACGATCGGGGGAGTCGGGTGTTCGAACTCCGGCTAAGCCATTTATTCGTGCTAATGATTGAAACAAGTCACTGATTATCGTCGTTTAGGTTGCACCATGTGGCGTAATACTTCCACACATACACACACACAGCAGACGACCTTGACATTATATTGGCAACAACGTCCAGAAATCTCTATATATGTTAGTTTAACTAATATATAGAGTTAAAACTGTGTGTCAAATGGTTAATTTTTTCATTAACTCTTTCAGCGCCAAAGGCAATATTGAGGTTTTTGCAAACAATACAGATTCAGGTGAGTCAGCTCGTGACGAGCTGTCTCACCTAAAATCAGCATCGTTTGCCTTTTAGTTATAAAAATAGTCCAAACTCTTATTACAAGGGAAATGGAGACGCCCGATTTTGAACATGGAAGAGTCTACTTTAAAGAATTCGGCGTTGAAAGAATTAAGGGCAACTTCTCCTTTAACTATAATGTTTTCAAAAGTAGTCCACTGAAGAGGCGTCAGAGGGCGTTTGTATGTGGGAAAGGGTTAATAGCAGAGGTCCAGATAAGGAGGGGTATTCAGCTCTTTTTCCCACAATTTCTCTCTTATCATTGAAGCAAACCCTATGTTGTGGGTACTCAAAAGAATCGTCTCACTGAGACGATTCTTTTGAGTACCCACAACATAGGGTTAGAGGGCCGAATAAGGATTTTAGACCATGCAAAACGCCCCTTACCTGGAGCTCTGTTAATAGTTGATGTGGAAAGGTAACATGGTACCTAGGGTGAGCGGAGACAAAGTGCATGAAGGCCAGGGAGCACTAGCTAGATAGCTAGACTGCCCGCAGTGATAAAACTGAAATAACGTTGAAAAATGGCGTAACAATCAATCAATCAATTAATCAAACAATCTTACTTCTTAAATAATCAGAATTATCAGTCGTACTGCCAATGTGGAAAGCTTCTGCAATTTTCATCTCTAGTAATGACATGTATGTTCCCAAACCTAAAAATGAAAAAGAAAAATGAAAAAAAAATGTGTTCGTGAAAAACTTATGCCGCCGAAAGGGAACAACAGTTTCTTTAAACATAGTTCCGAGCTCAATGTATATATAGATCTATATCAAGGAATAAAAAGAAAATGAATATATGTTTAATTTCTATAGCCATGGTATTTTTAGCTCATGGTCACTTCTGTCATATTGCAATAAATATAATATTAGTCAATATTCGTAAGTTAATATAGCATGTATTAGATTTTAAAATGATGTAATGAAAACAATAATGTAAGGATAACACCCTTTGATAAGAAATCTGAAAGTCAATGTCAATTCCACTGTTACAAATGGGAATTGTGCTTTCCTTTATTACTTTCGGTTTCCAATATTTATTTTCATATGAGACTTTGCTATTATATGTTGAAGCTAAAACACTTTACATGTTTTCTAATGTCAATGACACAAGACTGACTATTGTATAGAGTATGCATGTGTAAGATTGGTGATACATATATTGGGAATATCATTATTCAGAAGCAAAACATGGGTTTGTATCGTACTACGAGACACGTGGGAAACAATAAATCTCGCGAGAGCGACGATTGAGAGATATGTCATTTTCCCACGCTCCAAGCAGTAAAATGCAATGTCACAAATGGCTTCTACAACATACTGGTCATTTTATTATATATCTAATGTTTTAAGACAGACCAAAATTTAAATAAGATCAAGAATTAAAAAGGACATTTAACATTTGAAATAAAAATTATGAATGGCGTTTGAATGACGATTCACTTCCGAATTTTAAATGACGTGTTATCATTTTTAATGACGTCACACCATATTTCAGTGACGTACCATAACACTATTGAGTATTTTTATTCATCGTGTTGGATTTGCGCGTGGCAATCGGCGGGAATTTGAGCCGGAAACTGGCAGGTTTATATAATAAAACTTTTACTAGAAAGGTATTATAACAAGAAAGAATTCTCATCATGAATGTTTTCGATAGTCTTTTTCTTCAGATGCGTGTGAAAATGCGCCTTTAAGTGGTAAAAGGTTAAGGCCAAATACGCAGTTTTACCGAAGTCTACCTTTGATCAAATGTAGATCAAAATATCGATGAATATGACTACCTCTAAATTTGAACAATACTATATAAGATAACCCTTAATGATAGTATTGCATTGTATTCTATACCTGCAGACGCGGAGAGTGGGAAGTTTGATATCCCGGCCGTCTTTCGGTCTCGCGAGATATCGATTTCCCACGCTCCTGGTAGTAAAATGCAAAACGATGTATAGCTACTGCATCGTAAAAGTGAGCCGTCCCGCCAGAAAACCAACATTGTTGACTCTGCGTAAAGTATCGTCCCGGATCAGCTTAAGCATGCCACGCATGCAAAACCGGACAGACACTTTTCGCCTCCTGTGTATTTTCTGTTTCAGGAATCATTACTCTATACCTCTATCCCCCTGAGACGGAATGTGACAGACTCGATCAGTCTGCGCGGACTGCGCAGGCTGATTTTGGTCGATACATTACGCAGCGTCCATACTGTTGGTTTTTCTTGCGGGACGGCTCAAAGTCCCTATGTATTACCCACTTGTTTTACCGTTTTACTCGTAAAGTATCGCAAATTAAAACTTTCGAACATTTTCGGTCATTATCCCGTCAATACTGACACATAATACATACAATACTGTAACAGAACACTAACAATACTGTAAAACGATATTTATAATACTTTCCAAAAACTATTTACAATACTGTAAAATAATACTTACAATACCGTCAAATTAAAATAAGAATACTGTGAAATAATACTTACAATTGAAAGTGGCAATATATTCTTTGATGTCACAGCACGTGTCGATACTTTCATAAGCGTCCCACAGATCCTGAAAAATACATCACACACACACGCTTTATTCTCAGAAAAATTAAAGGCGTTCTTAAAGCACTATATTTATCTATCAACGCTAGCTATATGTATATAGGTTCTTGTCAGGTAAACAGACGTAGCATTTATCTTGGTTCGAGTACCACATCACACCATGGCATGGCCAATTGGTTAGCCACCAGCTATTTGAATAATAGTACTAAACGATTGTCTGCATAGTGCATGTTAAAACGGGGGGAAAAGACGTCAGATTGACCTTTGTGTCCGTCAATAAAGTTATCGCCTACATAATCGTTATTGCATCATCAGGGGAGATAACCCATGTACATAAACGAGATAAAGAAGCGACGATTGCCGAGACTTCCGAGTGTGCATAACCGAGCGTTGATTGTATCGTGAGATTTCATTCAACCCAAAAGCTATCACCTGCTCATGAATATTTAAATGATATCGGTCAAATCGAGACGACCTTTAATGCGCTGTCGTCAGATCGTACATGTATATACGCACAGGGAAGGTTTGTGGTCTCCTATTAACAAATAATAACTCAATACTTTTCAAATAGTTCCGGGTGCTTGAGTGCGAATTTCAACCCGGCCATTTCTGCCTTCAACTTGATAATTTGTTTGTCAAAGTCAAGAGTTGTTATTGGCGACAAAAAGTGTTTACAATGTTTTCTAGTCTTTAAATACGGACCTAGAAAAATATGCATATATATGACAGGGGAAAAGTACAATAAACTGAAAATATTAACAATGTAGTTTAGGATATCACACTGGACTACCACGTGGGTTTCGGAAATTGATGAAATGCCATGTATGTACATTTTGGGCCGAGCCCCGGTAGCTCAGTTGGTAGCGACGCGGGCTGTCAATCCAGGGGTTTTGAGTTCAAATCCCAGCTCGGACAACATTCTTTCCGACGTTTGACAAAAGTCACTGTGACCTGCGTCATTCGTCTTTCACCAATAGGCTGTTTAACAGTCTATGTGGAAAAGCAGCCAGTTGCTTGGAAAGTATGTTGTGTGGTGTACTGGTGTGGGAAAACCAGGAAACGCATGAGTAGATGAACTGGTCGCCGTGATATGACTGAAAAATTGTTGAAAACGGCGTTAAACCCCAATCAATAAATACAATACAATGTACATTTTGGCCATTGTTTAAAAGCCATTGTCATTTGCGTACTAATATACCCCACCAATTCTCGAGCAATGGATAGCTATGTCAGAAACAAGGACGGCTGTCAACCCAGGACTCATTTTCATTGTCTCTTTCGTCATTCGTCTTATAAACTTTAACATGTATAATTACGCAATACTATAAATGAGCCGTCTAAGCATGCCGCGCAGGCTTACCCGGATAGACACTTTTCGCCTCCTGAGGATTTTCTGTTTGAGGAATTATTACTCTATACCTCTATCCCCCTGAGACGGAATGTGTCGGCCCGGATCAGTCTGCGCGGACTGCGCAGGTTGATCTGGATCGATACATTACGCAGAATCCATAATGTTGGTTTTCTCCCGGGATGGCTCAAATGTTGATAGAGAATAATAGAGCGATGGCCTCTCGCACCGTAGAGCCCGGGTTCGAATTGATATCGGATAACTAGCAAGTTGCCTGGAAAAAATGTTCTGGTGTATGCAACGCAGGAACGGCGTAAAACTGAACTGGTCGCCTTGATATACTGAATGTCTGATAAATAAACTGGCGTTAAAGGTGCTAATCTCCAGAAAATAGATAGTATAGTCAAAGTTTGAAAACTGTTCCAAAGTTATCCTGAAATATTAGAATCATAATTCTGAGATAAAATAAGAGTAATAATATCCCTTTTCAGTACCATAAACATCTAAATATTGTTCGTTCATGCCTCATATTTACTTGGTAGACGTACCCAGTTAGCCACATTTTGTACATTTTCATGACTTTCAATTGACAGCTTTTCAACGTTTACTGCCAAAATAGATTTGAACGACTTCTTACTTACCTTGTTGTCACTATAAGCATTATTTGCAGAAATGTCAACATTTCAAAATATCGATCACCACCTTTAAACTACTGTCAATTAATTTGCGTCCCGAATTGAAAGAAATTGAAGGCAGTGGGTTTCGTATTTACCGATGGATAATCCTCACTATCATCAGCATTGTAGTCTCCCTCCGAATAGTAACTAAAATGCTGCATCATCAATCCCAGTTCTTCCATGAATGCACACGCTTCACCATAGAAGTCGTAGGGAACGTTATCCACTATTGAAAGAAAACATGATGCGTATTATAATAATAATAATAATAATAATAATAATAATAATGATAATAATTAAAATTATTATCACTAAAGATATTACGAACATAAAGTTTATATTGGACCACTATAGATATTACGAACATCAAGTTTATATTGGACCACTATAGATATTACGAACATCAAGTTTATATTGGTCCACTATAGATATTACGAACATCAAGTTTGTATTGGTCCACTATAGATATTACGAACATCAAGTTTATATTTACTGTCTGGATTTTATCTTCATCGTTACCCAGGCTATTCATAAAATATGTGATACCCTGGGTAAATTGGCTAGCAAGACTTTGTAAAGCATGAACCACGATTTCCTTCGTACAATGTAACTACACTGTAATTTTCGAATCGCATGAGGTTTTTGGCAGAGGTTAAATCAAGCGGCTGCATTTCACCCCATAAATTATTCATGAGAACGAGATTTTTACAGCCAATTTGTCAATTAATATATTTTATGAATATAGTACAAATAGTACAAATAGTTTTTATTCAGTAATACAAGGCCTCCGGCCCAAGATACACTATTATTTTTACCAAGGAACATAAAAGTAATTGTGAAAATGATTTAAGTTAACATTATACAGGTAGTTTTAATATGGTGGAGTGTTCTGAAAAAATCACTTTACTTGGTGGATCAATGTTTTATACAAGATCCATTTCTATATAGTCTGGGTACCGAAGAAGGATCTAATTACACGATAGCGATATCTACAGGGTGCTCACCAATCTAATCGCCGATGTTGGTTCATGCCAAAAATATTAATTTTTAATGTACTATAGTATGCCGGGTACATGACTTGTTAGGGTTTTGCCAACGAGTGATGTCCCCTGAACACGACATTGAAATGGACACGGAAATGTTATGGACACGACATTGAAATGGACACGACATTAAAATGGACACGACATTGTTATGGACACGGCATTGAAATGAACATAATATTAAAATGGACATGACATTGTTATGGACACAGCATTGGAATGAACATAACATTGAAATGGACACGATATTGTTATGGACACGGCATTGAAATGAACATAACATTGAAATGGACACGACATTGTTATGGACACGGCATTGAAATGAACATAACATTGAAATGAACATAACATTGAAATGGACACGACATTGTTATGGACACGGCATTGAAATGAACATAACATTGAAATGAACATAACATTGAAATGGACACGACATTGTTTGTAGATACCTTTCATGAACTCCCGAAGAAGATCGAATTATCGAATAAAATAATAGATTTTTATTTTAAACATGTGCTTCCAACATTATTAAATTACATAATGTTGGATTTCTCATGGGATCATATATCGGCTGAAAATAAATAATTCTTAAAAAAGATTTAAAAACTCACAATAGCCTCGTTTCGTCGTTAAATTGACTAACTCTTCCACAAATCTGTCATAATACAGTTTTTCATACAAGGCGGTGATGCGACAAGTAGCAACTACGTCTCCCACTGAAAAAAGCCATAAAACATAAATCAACATGAGTCCCGACATATCAAAATGACATTTGCGACCAGTTTAGGTCCAGATCAACCACTACATTCGCATAGTCCTATCCGGATCTGTACTGTTCGCTTACAACTGAATTTATCATCAACTGATATTCTAGTAAAAATCAATCTGATTTAAATTAGACATTAAGGTCAAATTACGCCAAATACATCCCTAAACAACCTTTGTTTGTATAGAAATGAGTGTATACCATCACCAGAATGCATTGAATATATGACATTGAGTTTGAATTCATTGTAAATGTGTATAGGATGCACTGGAAATGATTGATTTGATCACTTTTAGTATTTTGCCCTTGTTTGAAAGTGAAAGTAGAGAATCCTAAACACCGGTTTTGTCCGGGCCCGATTTGACGGTAACCATTTTCGCCTGGTGACTTCTTTCTTGCATTATGCATGCCCATGCAAGAGACAGACAGACAGGGAGAGAAAAAAAAACAGATAGACAGAAACGAAGAAACGGAAAAACTGAATGTATAACAGAAACATATTACCTTTTCCGAGAAGCTCCCCGTAAAGAGAAGAGTCATCACCTAAAATCAACAAATAATGTGATATAGTTCATTGTCATCACATGAAATCGAAATAAGATGGATATTATTCATTGTCATCACATGAAAACAACAAATAATGTGATATAGTTCATTGTCATCACATGAAAACAACAAATAATGTGATATAGTTTGTTTTCATCACATGAAATTAACAAATAGTGTGATATAGTTCATTGTCATCACATGAAATCAACAAATAATGTGATATAGTTCATTGTCATCACATGAAAACAACAAATAATGTTATATAGATCATTGTCATCCCATGAAATCGAAATAAGATATATATTTCATTGCCATTACCTTAAATCGAAAAAACATATGATATATTTCATCGCCATGACCTAAAATAAAGAGATGATATGATGTATTTCATTTTCATGACCTAAATCGAAAACTGATATGATATATTTCATTGTCATCCCCTTAAATCGAAAAATAATATGACATAATTCATTGATATCAACTCAACTCAATTCACTTGTACTTCAAACTGGAGTTGCACATACACATATTGTCATTAAGTAATATTGACTAAGTAACTACCAATGGTTTTTACGTTACATTTATAAACTATACGGAAATAAACAACATTTTGGACTCTGCGTAAAGTATCAACCAGGATTAGCTTAAGCATGCCGCTCAGGCTAATCCGGGCAGACACTTGTTGATTTTCTGTTTCAGGAATCATTACTCTATACCTCTGTCCCCCTGAGACGGAATTTGTCGGCCCGGATTAGCCCGCGCGGACTGATCTTGACCGAACAAATTACGCAGAGTCCATAATGTTGGGTTTCTCGTGGATCGGCTCAAATTATAGAGGAACCTTTGATTGATCTGACTCACGGCGGTAATGGTGCAGTGCCTTCGTGAAGAGAAGAGAAGAGAACAGAACAGAAAACAAGTTATTGATTTGATCTAAAATAAAAATCATCATCTTAACATAACATGCGTGAATGTATAAAAATCCTCATCGTACAAATATATCAACATAACATGCGTGAATGTGTAAACAAAAACATATACAGAACACGAAAGGTAAATATTTATCTCTTGAATATTCCTCCCTAAGATCTTAAATGGAGGTTGAACATTTATTATATACATTTAATTATTTAACAGTTGTTCTTACTTAAATTTCGAAAAGATATTTTATAACAGTTTAGCAGTTTGATAAGGTACACTATATTAATTATAAAGTGAATTACGCAAAGCAAGTGCTTCGTATACATATTTTCCTAGGATTTTGATAATATACTTGTTTGAAGAGTTCATCAGTTCGATACATGTATGAACACTTTGGTCTTTTCAGGGACGTAGATAAGAAGTAAGAGTTCTTCTCTACGTTTCTGGTCTCAGTTTGTAGAAATATGGTTTAATGAAACGCTTTCTAAAATGTAAGTAATTTGCACGGCACGTTTCCCCAAGTAATACTGGTGTACCACGAATTGAACATGAGTAGTAGTTATATCAATATAATACAATAGTTTATTTACGTAATTAGGCCTCCGGTCTACAAAACATACATATTATATTAAATTTAACTTACAATGTTGTTATGTGCACAATCACATTTCTTCAAAAAGCTTTGAAACATAAATGGCTATTTTTGTAATAACTACTGGATTTTCATTTTGAAGAAGAAAGCATTAACCCTTTCCCTCATACAACAATTCTGCAGCAGACGACTTTGAACATATTTTGTCAAAAAATAGAAAATCTCCATGATAGAATGATTAACCTATGACTAAATGTGGAAAACATTGTGGCAAAAGGAGAAATTGCACGTTTTGTGCAATTTCTTCTTTTGTCACTATGTTTTCAAAAAGCCGTCTGCTGCAGTCAGGCGTCAGAAAGCGTATGTAGGGGGGGGGGGGGGGGGGGGGGGGGGGGGGGGGGGGGTAAAACGACGTATTGAGACGTGATATAAAACAATTACAAACCAGACAAACAGTAGTAGCATACCAAAGAGAATCTTCACCGTGACATGGTGGAGAAAGTCGTTTCAGAATAAAAAGGCACAATGTCGAATTCGAGATTCAAATGTCCGAGGTTCGATTAGTTTAAACTCATTCATCTTATATCGATTGCGAAACATGCTTTCAGCTTATGTTAATCACGCACTCGATGTAAGCTACCTGGGTATTTAACAAACGGTAAGCGCGCCATTTGTGTGGAATAATCCCAAAGGCTGAACCCGGTCATCGCGGGATTCAAACCTGGGACCTTTGGTACGAGAGGCCGACGCTCCACCAGCGCACCATTGTCTTCCACGAGGTTCAATTCCAGTGAAGAATGTATCGATGGGGATTAATTCTAAGTAATTTGTACATACTTTTTTCACAATGTTTAAATTAAAAGGAAGATCGTCCTAACTGACTCGGCAATTTCCGTCATTGGTCGGTATTCATTTGCAGTATTCAAGATCGGCAATTTCCGTCCAAAATCATAAGATATCTTGGAATTTTCGGTCATTTCCGTTGTAATACACGAACAATACCGATATCTAACGGCCTTAACACGGAAATCGCCGAGTCAGTTAGTCATAACGTGTACTTACATTCACATTTGGCTCCAACACAATTGGGATTGTAGCCATCATCTGTATTAATAGAAACAAACTCAAATTAATCAGCGTGTTCTTTATTTGATCGTACGTGCGTTGTGCTTTGGAATCTTGATGCATGTTTGCCGACTGCGATTTACTAATCACATACGTATTTCAGCAATCTGTTGGCATACATTGTTTATCCGACTAATTGTTTAACTCTCCCTCATTTGCAGAAGTATGTTCTCGCACCTAAAGTTGACATTAACCCTTTCCCACATACAACAAATAAGCAGCAGACGACTTTGAAAATATTTATCCCAACAATATGGAAACTCTCTAAAATGGATGAAACAAGCATTGAATATAATTGAAAATATTGTGGCAAATAAGGAAATTGCTCATTCTGAGCATTTTTTCCTTTTGCATCAATAGTTTACAAAGTCGTCTGCTGCATAGGCGTAAGTAAGCATATATATGTGGGAAATGGTGACATACATTGTGGTAAAACGAGAAATTGCTATAGTTAACATAATCGTTTTCAACTCAATTCAATAGTATTCCATGTGTACGTACAATACATTGTAACATAGTATTTTATTTCATTAATACCGATTTTCAACATTATTTCAAACTAAACAGCTTCAGATATTGTGCGTTTTTTGCGAAGGGGTTTAAATGTGCTGATCTCCAGATTATAGATAGTATATCCAAAGTTGTAAAACTGTTCAAAAGTTGTATAGAAATATTAGAATCATAATTCTGGGTTAAAAATTCTCTTTCCAGTACAATTAACGTCTAATTATTGATTGTTTATGATTCATTTTTTTCTCGGTAGACAAACCTAGTAAACCAAATTGTGTACATTTGACTGTTTTTTCAACATGTACTGCCAAAATAGCTTTGAACTATTTATTACTTACTTTCTTGTCACTATTAGCAATATTTGCAGATGTTTCAACATTTCAAAATGTTGATCTCCATCGGGAGTTCAGTACCTTTAATGACGAAGATTGTTCGTAGAGATAAATTCATTATTCAACAACTTGATTTAATCTAAAAATATGTCTCAGCGAAACTATTCTGCAATGTATACTTATATAAATTCTGCCATTCGTATTGTATTTTTTTTTTGTAAATTCAATTCTTTATATAGTATAGAGATCACATTGTGATGAGAAGACGTCGTCAGATGGAAAAGTACGGGAAGTATATGACGCCGAGATGGAAATGACGTCACGATGTCCTGACGACGTCTCCCTTTTGTTTAGATAATATTTTGGAAGCTATGATATTGTCAGCCCATATTTAATATTCACCTGGAACCACTGTAAAACACAAGTTGATCCCATCGACACAAGAATGGACGGCGCGTAACTTTTTTTTCCTTTTTAAAAATCTTGATGCAGACCAAGTGGTCGAACATTTGATGTATAAAAAGCGTACTTCAAACATATTTTATTTCGCATATACTACATAATAGGAAACATTGGCAAAGTAATATACAATTTGGGAAATGGATTGGACTGAAGGCTCATAGGTTAATTTGGGTCATCTCCAATAAAGTATGTTTTACAGTGGTTCTCGGTGAGAATTGTACATGGGCAGACAAAATATTTTATAAACAAAGGGAGTTGCTTAACTTTTTCTCTTCCGAATTTCACAAAATCGACTCTTCCATGTTGAAAAATTGGGCTAGTCCATTTCGTCCAAGAGGAAATATGGTTCAATTTAATGTCTAAGTTGCAAACAATGCAGATTTCAGGAGAGACAGCTCGTTACAGCATGTCGCATTGACTTTGCCAGACGTCAGAAAAAATGTTTTTTTGCGGTATTGATGTTAGAATACACGTACCATGGATTGACAGTCACCGTCGCTACTGACTGAAGTAAGGGCGCTCGACAGGGTTTACCTTAAGGGGTTCTGAAAGGTTATTAGGTCAGCAATACCCGGACGCTTCTTGTAAAACCGTAATCTGTATTATTGTCAGTCGAGCCCATGCAGCTCAGTCGGTAGCGGCGCCGACTTTCAGTCTTAGGGTTAAGAGTTCGAAGCCAAGCTCGGCCAACATTCTTACCGACGTTTGACACAGTAAATGCGTCAAGCGTATTTCGTCTTCCGCCAATGAGCTAACAGTCTATGTGTAAAAACAGTCAGTTACTAGGAAATACAGTTGCGTGGAAAACTGTAGTGAGGTAGCCAGGTAAAGCATGAATAGGTAAGCTTATGAAGACTCATAAAGTGAAGCCCCATCACTGACTACTCAAAAATATTCGGCTACAATGTCTCATTTTATTTCAAACATATTTGTCTGTTTGCCGTTTTACGACGTTTTCAACAGTATAAAAGTTACATCACGGCGTTTCCTGGCTTGTTTTTTAACCAGTACTGCCCGAATTATTTATCGTTACAACGACGAATCAGTCGTAAAGCTATGCCAACAATACCGAGCGCCAAGGAAAGAAGCCATTACTACCATATTATACGTCTAGTATATGACTCGAACGGGGATCGAACCTTGATCTCGTGTTACCGAAGCAATAGACCAGGGAGACGGACAAGTAACGTAGAAATAAAGTAAATGTGGTATAATAGAAAGAGAAAAGGAATAAATCAAGTTATTTTAAACATAATTTGAGCCGTCTCACGAGAAAACCAACATCGTGCACTCTGCGTAAAGTATCGACCCGGATCAACCTAAATACGCCGCGCAGGTTAACCCGGACAGACACTATTCGCCTCCTGTGGATTTTCTGTTTCAGGAATCATTACTCTATATCTCTATACCCCTGAGACGGAATGTGTCGGCCCGGATCAGTCTGCGCGGACTGCGCAGGCTGATCTGGGTCGATACATTACGCAGAGGCCATAATGTTGCTTTTCTCGTGGAACGGCTCATAAAGGTGATTGGTCCAAATCAAATAACCTTACTTAGAGCTAAGTAATACTTAAATACTTAAATACTTAAATACTTAAATACTTAAATACTTAAATACTTAAATACTTAAATACTTAAATACTTAAATACTTAAATACTTAAATACTTTAATACTTAAATACTTAAATACTGAAATACGTTAATACTTAAATACTTTAATATTAAAATACTTTAATACTTAAATACTTAATACTTAAATACTTAAATACTTAAATACTTAAATACTTTAATACTTAAATACTTAAATACTGAAATACGTTAATACTTAAATACTTTAATATTAAAATACTTTAATACTTAAATACTTAATACTTAAATACTTAAATACTTAAATACTTAAATACTTAAATACTTTAATACTTAAATACTTTAATATTTAAATACTTAAGAGCAAATTTCATCATTTTTGTTTCCCTCATAATAATACCGAAATATTTCTTTTTCTTAACAAGTAGTGTTGATCAGCTAGTCATTTACTTAGATACATTCCATCACTCGAGGTTTACAAACTATTAGGGAAACAAAACATATTTGAAATATTCGCTTTAGTATTTAGTTATTACTTAGCGCTAAGTAAGGTTGGTGGACGTGTACCCTGATTTGTTTTACGGGATCGAGAAGGTAAGGAATAAATCAAGCAATTTATAAACATAGGCAAGTCGACAAAGAGCAATGAATCAAGTCATTTATAAATATAAGCAAGTCGATGAATCGCAATGAATCTGGTTATTTATAAACATAGGCAAATCAGTAAATCGGAATGAATCAAGTCATTTATAGACATAGTTAACTCTTTCAGCGCCACAGGCAATATTGAAGTTTTTGCAAACAATGCTGATTTCAGGTGAGTCAGCTCGTAACGAGCTGTCTCACCAGAAATCAGCATTGTTTGCCTTTTAGTTACCAAAATAGTTCAAAACTTTCATAAATTGAGAAATGGACACACCCGATTTTGAATATGAAAGAGTCTACTTTAAACAATTCGGCGCTGAAAGAGTTAAATTAATAAATCGGAATGAATCTAGTAATATATAAACATAAGCAAGTAGATGAATCAGAATGAATCAAGTAATTTATAAACATAAACAAGACGATGAATAGGAATGAATCTGGTAATTTATAAACATAAGCAAGTCGATGATTAGGAATGAATTAAGTGATTAATACATACATTGCTTCTTCTCAGTCTTCCCCGCCTTCGTATGTGTCTTCTTCTGTGTCTTCCCCTGTGTGTTCTTCTGTGTCACGGTTGTCTCCCCTCTCGCCTCGTTCACCGATCTCTGATAATTCCGTTTCGAGTTAACCATCGCCATAGCAAACTTCTTAACAGCCTTCACGTTTGCTTTAGACGCGGGCTTACGTAGCTTCGCGGCGCTGCAGCAGACGACAACTACCAACAGTAAAAGAATCGCAACTCTCATCTTTTCAAGTCTGCGGCTGAGACGATAAAAAAAAATACGAAAGTTGACGTTTCGATGTGAGATAGCAGATACCCGGAGAACGAGTGATGAACCGGGACCTTGGATACCGGGCTTTTATAGCAGATTGCTGCCACCGCCCGGGTTACGGTCCATAGGTTTTGTCTAGGTATGCAGTATAGTTAAACCTTTTCTTTTTCCACACATACATCAAATCTGCAGCAGCCGACTTTGAATGAAATCTGGGCAAACATAAGAGAACTCTCTTTAAATGAAACTGTAATTATTTAATAAAGTTGAAAATATTATGGCATAAGGAGAAATTGGTCATCATGAGCAATTTGTTTTGCCACAATATGTTCAAAGGTTGTCTGCTGCAGGTGTGTCTGCATATGGGAAAGGGTTAAGCAAATTATCTTATATGCCGCATTAAACCATAATAAAGCAATTAGGCAATTTTGTATATACGTTTACCTGTGTTTAGCTTCAAAATACACGAGCCGTGCACCAGTAACATTTAAACTAGGGATGGCAACGATTAATCGGTTACCCGGTTAACCGTATGTTTACCGATTAATCGGTTAGTAATTTAGGTAACCGAGTACTCGGAAGAAAAAATAAAATATATACACAGTTGTGTTTCACCTTTTGTTCTTTTCAATTTGTCACACGTAACTGACATGAGAGGTTAATTATTCACACCTCGATCGGCCAGTGTTTACATTACTGCGATAACAGCCTCACTCGATTTTATTGATGATCGTTTGTTTGTGTAGTGTAAATCGAATAATTGTCAATTAAAGGACGTTTTTTTTTTTTTAAACTTTGACGTCTAATAAAGGCAGTAGGAAATTATAAGATAATGACTTACTAATTATGTTCGGCGTTTGTTTTGATAATACAACTAATTGGAGTGAGTGTGATATATTTGAATTGTTGTTTTTGTAAATTATTATTTACCAACACGATTAGAAGATTTAAAGAATAATTTGAAGTTCGTAACAAATTTTCCCCTGAATTGGTATTTAAAGATATGCAGCTATGTACCTCTTTCATTCGACATATTATAACTCGTATAATAGTCACTTCGTTAAAAAAGATCTACAGAATATATTGCCATAATGCCTATCAGAAAAGACGTACCCAGCTGTCAATCCTTTAACCTGGTGGAAAAATCACGAAGTGAAATATTCAAAGATCACCCTCATCGCGAAGAAAACTCTAGCCGTCCCTGCCACGTCCGTTCCTTCGGAGAGTCTTTTCAGCCGCAAGACTGTTAGTTAATAATCTCAGAAACCGTTTGTCATGTGACCTAGCTAGCTAGTGGACAAAATCATTGTTTTGAATAAGAACATGTGCCAGTATGTTGAACTTGGATGTGAATGAATTAGAATATAGAACAGAAAGTCATTTAGTGTTAACTAGTTGTTTATTCATTACTACATGTCATTCATTTCACACTAGACTACTACAATGAATGTATCAACAATTGCATGATTATTATAAAATAAAAATAAACAAAAATGTTACCGTTTGTGTTAAAGTTCGCGGTAAAACTAATTGTCCGACATGAATGAAAACGTTCCGATAACGACGGTTTAGTCTGATTTATACATGACCGGGAAATGCGAGTTAAAACGACAACAACAATAACAGTGGATATTTATTGTCTATGAATCTATACGGTTAACCGGGTAACCGGTTACAAATTTGTACGAGTAACCGGTTAGTAATATCAGTAACCGTTGCCATCCCTAATTTAAACCTTTCACACTTACAACAAATCTGCAGCAGACGACTTTGAAACTGTTTAGACTAAACATTTGAATATATCTCTGTAAATGAAAATGTAATTGAGGCAAGAAGTTGAAAACATTGTGGTAAAAGGGGAAATTGCTCATGATGAGCAATTTCTCCTTTCGTCACAGTGTTTTCAAAAGTCCTCTGTTGCAGCGGGGTCAGAAAGCGTCTGTATGTTGGAAAGGGTTAAAAAATTAAACTGTGCACTATTATTACTAGACAAGGTATTCGCATTCATACAATGTGCACGCAATATTTGTCAGCATTTGTATTGAAATCGGCGGCTGGCGTCGCTGCAGATCAACCGGCGCAATTTTGCACTTTAAACGGTCACTCGAAGATTGACTGACGCATTTTTTCTTCTTTCTTCTTCTTTATTTGACCTGTTTTAAGCAGCCACCTGCTCTCAGCAGCTTAATTTTTACTATCCCCTGGGTGGCTGCAAATGACAAGTTTCACAAGTGTATAACAAAGCATCTGGGATTCTTCAATCCTTAAGCTAAATTAGTACATATACATCCTCGGTACCCAGGATATTCATAAAATATATGAGACCCTGGGCAAATTGGCTAGCGAAACTTCGTAAAGCATGCACCACGATTTCCTCCGTAACTACACTGTCATTTTCGTATCGCATGGGGTTTATGTCATGCGGCCAATCAAGCGGCTGCATTTTACCTCATAAATTATTCATGAGTACGAGATTGTTACAGCCAATTTGCCCAGGGTATCATATATTTTATGAAAACCCTGGGTACCGAGGATGTACATATACTGCTTGAAATACTTTATAAACAGCGGTTGATTTCCCTAGAGCGTGGCAGGATTACACCAGGGTCGAGTTGTTAGCTCGGGCGATTTAGGAACCGGTCGTTCCGGGCTCGATCCCCAGTCGCGGTGGACATGTTGGAGTGCCCTTGGACAAGACACATTTCCTAGCCAAATACTGGTTTATTTACCCAGGGATCATGAATAATTGAACTGTCGCCATGATTTAACTGAAATGAGAATTTCTAGCAAAAGGTAGCCTTAGCGTAGATAGTGTAGATCTAGATCAATTTGCGCATCCAAGCAGTTTGATCTAGATCTACACTTCTTCGCAAATCACTTACAGAATATGTTTTTGAAACTTACGTTAAGCTGTCTTGAAGTTGACACGACTGTGACGATGAAAACGATGATCTGAACCTACAATATCAATCACAGCATGCTTTTGCCTTTTCGCAAAAACATGATTAACTTACTTTTAAAAAATAACAATACAATGAGCATGTATATGCAGCTGACTTGTTCGAATGGTCATCGGTAGCGACGCGGGCTCTCAATCCATGGGTTGAGATTTCGAACCCAAGCTCGGCCAACATTCTTTCTGACGATTGACAAAAGTCACTGTGACAAGCGTCATTCGTCTTCCACCAATGGGCTACCCGTTTATGTGGATAAGCAGCCAGTTAGAAAGAAGGATACGTGGATTACAGGTGTAAGAAGGCCAGGAAAAACATGCATAGGAGAACTGGCCGACGTGATATGACTGAACAATTGGTGAAAACGGCGTTAAACTCCGGTCAATCAGTGTTGGAAAGGTCTGTGAAGCACCAATTTGGACAGTGGTTCAGTTATAGCAATATATACCCAGTGATATTTAAGGTAGAACATATATATATATATATATATAATGGACTCGGTGGTTTCCGTATAAAGTCGTTAGAGATCGGTATTGTGCGTGAACTTGCCGGTCAGTTCAAATCTGTTACGACTTTAGCGCCATGAATATTGTCAATCATGTGAAAGAATTGATCGTACCGGAGTTCGAAGTCTCAATCCCTGGTTTAGAGAGCCTCTTCGTTACCGTCTGAGTTATCGAGTAAATAAGAAAAATGTGGTCGGGTGGTGAGCGTCGGGGATTTGAAACCGGGCGTCCCTGGTTCGGTCCCCAGTCGCGGCACGACGGTCATTGTGGAGTGCCCCTTGAGTAAGGCACATTTTCTAGCCTAATTTTTTACCCAGGGATTATGAACAAGTGAACTGTCGACGTGATGTAGCTGAAATAATGTTGAAAACGGTGTAAAACCTAAATAAAAAATAAAACATAACAAGAAGGCATACCACTTTTGTGAATTCTAATTCTCATTGAAGCCATTTATAATTGACGCGGTTCGAACGCAAACACAACTGGAGCGAGTACATCGAGGGCTTGGCGTGAAACGGTTGTAACTTAAAACCTATTTTATAAACCCTGGTTTAGGGGCAATTTTGACCCCTTTGAAAACAATGCAAATTTAGGTGCCGTTGCTCAGCCCGCGTCGCTACCAACTGAGCTACCGGGGCTCGGCCTACGTAGGCATTAATTCACATGTGAATGTCACTGTTTATATCATATTTCTTTGCAGCTTAAGATTTGTAATCTGGATTTGCGTTAACTTCAAGCCAGTCCACAAAAATAGCGCCTTACAAATTGGAAACCAGAACACATAAGCCATGTATTATATATTCATTGAAATGGTTTGTGCAAAATGTGATATACATCAAGAAATATTAATAAAAGTTAAATGAACTTGCTCAACAAGCTAGGTCAAATGATCTAATAAGTTAACCATTAAGCTGAAATGATGTTTCCTTATTACTCGGTGACATTAAAGTCACGTTACATTAAATTTCTAGTTTTTTCCATTGAATTTAAAGCAACCAGTGTCAACCCTTATTTTTCACACTTTCTAAGCGTTTTATAGGTAGAACACACTATATCTTTGAAAACAGTTACCTCTAAGCTTTAGAATAATACACATAAAGCGGGGGTCATGTATTATGCAATAAAGGTTTTCACCCCACGAAGATTGTTACTCTCATTTAGAACGAAATCTAGCTGAGACGAAACTATTTTTTTCACATACTCTGCTTTTACTTTCAAACAAGGTTAAAATGCTAAGAACAATAACATAAAATATTTCCAGTGCATCCAATACAAATTCACAATGAATTTAAACTCAATGTCATATATTCAACGCATCCTGGTGATGGTATACACTCATTTCTACACAAACAAAGATTTTTAGCGACTATTTAGATCGGCCGCGGATGCATTGGGCGTAATTTGACCTTAACATGGTCTTGATCTATGTGAAAAGACGTTATTTTCTTGATGCAACCATATCGCGGGCTTCGCGTGAAACGGT
Source organism: Serripes groenlandicus (assembly GCA_031761405.1). NCBI lineage: Eukaryota > Metazoa > Mollusca > Bivalvia > Cardiida > Cardiidae > Serripes > Serripes groenlandicus. Next base: position 42,034,756 of record JASEVX010000013.1, read on the forward strand.
TGTAACTAAAATTGGCATTTTTTTTTACCAAGGTTAATCACCTCGCCAGAAAGTATTTATAAGCGTTAAATATTTTTTCTTGATAAACAATGGAAGTTTAGGTGACATTGCTCGTTCTGAGCAATGGCACCTAAATTTGCATTGTTTACAAAAGGGTCAAAATTACCCCTAAACCAGGGGTTTCAAAATAGGTTTATAGTTACAACCGTTTCACGCCAAGCCCTCGATATCTTCATCAAAACAGTTGTCCATCTTTTAAACAACAAATGCGAGACAAACGAAAACTCATTGAAATCAGACCAAACTACTTCGTTATATTGGATCAGAGGACACCGCATAAAAAGTCGTTTTGAATTGACCTTAATACATTTAAATATTCATGAGCAGGTGTTCATTTTATGTTCAAAGGAAGCGCACAATACAAGCAACGTTCGGCCTCTTCTCTTTGTCGTTATCCATCCTGTTGATACCTAACAATTCTGAAAGCGACAATTTGATTGGCTGATGCAAAGGTCAATCTGTGGCGCCCTGTAAAAGTCAGTCATCGGAGCTATTCGATTTGGTGCTACTGCAGCGAATTAATGTCTGGTTTTAATGAGATTGCGGTAGGGGATGCGCACTTTAGATTTGCGTACCACAAGTTTCAGAATTTGTCAATTATTTTAAGAAATTAATAAACCCGATGGCTCATCGTATGTCAAATATGTAATAATAACGATAAAGGGGACGGATTTCAATTTGTTTTCACTTGTATTGAATATAAATTACAAATTAAATTATAAAAACATATTTAACCCTTTCCTTTGGAAGACAGTGGTTCAGAGGTAGAGCGGTGGTCTCTCGTATCAAAGGTCCCCGGTTCGAGTCCCGTGATGAGCGGGTCCTGACTTTGGGATGTTTCCACACAAACGGCGCGAGTACCGGTTAAGTCTCCAGGAAGCAGACATCGAGCGTGATTAATCTAAACTAAAGGCTTGTTTCGCAATCGATGTAAAATAAATAAGTTTAAACAAACCATTTCCCACTTGCAGACGCATTTTGACGCATTTTGACGCATTTTGACGCATTTACAGCAGACGACTTTTGAAAAGAGAATTCAGCCTATGATCTCTACTATATTCAATACTCCAAGTTGCATTTATAGGGATTGTTCAATATTATTTGCTGTATGTCTTCAATGTCGTCCGCTACAGATTTGCTGTATGTGTTAAAGTTCACGTAACTATATCATTGATATACCCGGTCGGTCGACAAAATCACTGTTATGTTCTGCTGAGAAGTTCATAGTCAATAAGTTAATAATTGTATTAAATGTGCTCTTGATATGAGAGGAAACCACTTACATACATACTGTGTTAAATCATAAATCTCAAGCATTTATAAATAAAGTATGTAAGTAAGTTTTCTTCATTGCCTCCACAACTGGAATTCCGATTGCTGCAGCAGCATCTAATGCGACCTCTTTCAGCGACGAGATTGAATGCACATCGTGTATTTGACACGGTAATATACAAAAGACCAAATGTTGCAAGCTTCATCGCTTTTGAATAGAAGTGTTGTAATACTTATAATGGCTGTAAGCCAGCTAAAATATGTGTTGACGAATATATATGTTGCGTAGCGTGAAAAGGGTCCGCGTCGAACTTAGGCATTTGGCTGCTAAAGGCAATTAAAGGATTTTGCTAACAATGCAGATTCATTCAGATCTCGTAAAGAGCTGTCTCTCCTGAATTAACAAGTTCTCGCGCCGTTTGCTTGGACAAATATCAAAATGCTGATTTTGGACAAAATATGTTCAAAGTCGTCTGCTGCAGAATTGTCGTATGAGGGAAAGGGTTAATACCGAGGGTCGGTGTTTGTGTGACGTGGATCAGGTCAGGCATTGAATAACAACCCTTTCTCATGTAAATTTTGAGTTGACGTCTATTTGCGAAAATTCAGCTATGCCTCCAATTCCTACGTGGGTCCCCCTCCCCTAAAAAATCCAAATAATTTAGAGTTGTCTTCTTCTAAGCAGGTGACCGTAATTCATGAGAAAACCAACATCACGGACTCATCGTAATGTATAGAACCAGACCACCCTGCAAAATCCGCACAGGCTAATCCGGGCCGACACATTCCGTCTCATATGAAATAGAAGTATAGAGTAATAATTCCCGAAATGGAAAATCGTCAGGAGGCGAAAAGTGTCTGTCCGGGTTAGCCTGCGTGGCATGCTAAGGCTGTCCGGGTTAGCCTGCGTGGCATGCTAAGGCTGTCCGGGTTAGCCTGCGTGGCATGCTAAGGCTGTCCGGGTCGATACTTTACGCAGAGTCCATATGAACTACGCATAGTCCACACTGTTCGTCTCCTCGTGGAACGGTTCATTTATCATATAAGGCAACTGGGACTGGATTCAGTCACACACACCTAAATATGTAATTTACTTTCACCCAGTTTCATTTCTTTTCAATTTAATGAACGGATTTGGATGTCGTCGGCAAGGGCGATGATAATCCGAGAGTGCATATCGAGGCTATACTATGAAGGTCAACGTACATCAGATGCATACGTGGGTCACGCTGATCTACCAAGTCGTCCCTAACAAATCTGTGTTTGCCTATGAATTAGTATATATCTTCATTAGAATGCATTGAAAATGTTACAATGAGTTTAAATTCATATGTTAAGGGTGTACTGGTACTGTTTGATTCGATTATTGTAGGTATTTTAACATTTTCTTATACTAAAATAAAGTGTATATGGAAACAGAAACCTTAGTCATGAGCCTCGTGTGAAAAGCGCCAGTACTAGCCTTGTAAATGTGCCTTCCCCAAAGGCACTTAACTGTGACCGTGAGCCGGGATTCGAACATTGGACGCAGGATTGTTTAAACCCATTTGGATACGGCGGATTCCTTTTAGTTTAAACTTATTTATTTTACATCGATTGCGAAACAAGCCTTGGGCTTAGATTAATCACGCTCGATGTCTGCGACCTGGAGACTTCACCAGTACTCGCGCCGTTTGTGTGGAAAAAATCCCAAAGTCATGACCCGCTCATCACGGGACTCGAACCAGGGACCTTTGATACGAGAGGCCGACGCTCTACCTCTGCACCACTGTCTTCCACGCGGATTCCTTTTAAGAACAGTGTGTTTGTTTTACTCGTGTTTGACGCCGCACTCAAAAGTATTTCATTTTTATTTTGGCGTTTCCTGTGTAAGTAACAAGAACTTCTGGTTAATTAACCCTGACGCCAACGAATCAGTCGCCATGCTAGCCCAACAAAAGTGAGCGCCGTGGAGGAAAAGCATTTACTACCAAAATTCATGTATAGTTAAATACATATATAAAGTAAATACGCTTTCCCCTTATGTCGACCAATTTCTACTCATCTGCATCAGACGGGTTTGTAAAACTTCATGGCGCCGAGCCCCGGTTTGTCAGTCGGTAGTGACGCGGGCTGTCAATGCAGGGGTTCTGAGTTCGAATCCCAGTGCGGCCAACATCCTCTCTGACCGTCTGACAAAAGTCACTGTGACAAGCGTCATTCGTCTTTCACCGATGTGCTAATCGTTTATGAGGAAAAGCAGCCAGTTGCTTGGAAAGTATGTTGTGTGGAGTATTGGTGTGACAAAGCCAGGAAACACATGAGTAAGTGAACTGGCCGCCCTGATATGATTAAATAATTGTTGAAAACCGGCGTTAAGCCCCAATCAATCAATCAATAAAACATTATGACAATGTGAGGTATTGCTCATCATGATCAATTTCTCCTTTTGGACACACCATCATAATCGCATATAGTCATTTGAAAAGAATAACCACGTGTTTGCTTTGATTGTTTTAAAGTCGTCTGCTGCAGATATGTTGCATGTTGGAATGTGTTCAGGTCAAAAGATGCGGTTATCGGGCGGTTATCGACAAAAGGATGACATTCCTTTAAGTAAAAGAGAAGGACAAAGGCGACATCCGTCTTTATTATACTATATTCTATTAATAAATAAACTGCATCGTGTTACTACTAGCTTTGCTTTGTTTGTTAGTTTGTTAGTATGGTGTATTTTACGCCGCTTTCACCAAGATTGTACTTATATCACAGCATTTCAAGGGTAAGTCTAGTTCACTCAACCTGACACAAGAGAGCAAGTCGTAATGCTAACCTCAACTGTCTGAGCGCCAAGAATTGATTGATTGGGGTTTAACGCCGTTTTTAACAATTTCTCAGTTATATCACGGCGGCCAGTTTACTTACTCATGCATTTCCTGGTTTTCCTACACCAGTAGTACACACCACAATCTTCCCAAACAACTGGCTGCTATTCCACATAGACTAAGCCCGTTGGTGGAAGACGAATGACGCATGTCGCATTGAATTTTGTCAATCGTCGGAAACAAAGTTGGCCGAGCCGGGATTCGAACTTACAACCCCTGGATTGACAGCCCGCGTCGCTACCGACTGAGCTACCGGGGCTCGGTGAGCGCCGAGGAAGGGAAAGCCATAAACGAGCATTTTCAAATTCTTTGATATGACCCGGCCGAGGAACACGCAACCTACCGCACCCAAACCTGAGGCTCTATCACCACATCATTGATGCCGTTCTTCGGGTCTTCTTTAAGCACCCCAGTCTAAACAGCACATGAAGGACCGAGAAAGTGTAAACTAGTGGGGCTAAACCTCAAGGTTTTCGCTAGAAGCTATCTCAGTGACTCTTCTAAGTGAATGCATCAATGAGTCGCCATTTTCCCGGTGCATTGTGGGAATGTTTTCGACGGAGGCCCAAATTCCCACCACTATTCCCAAAACTAAGTCTTAAACGGCTTCCAAGGCAAAACATAAATGACGCACCCACCCCGTCTATCTAGTTTGCCAGACACATACTGTGTCGTCTCCGTATGACAATAAAGACAGCACCCCCAACCCCTCTCTCTAGTTTGCCAGAGACATACTGTGTCGTCTCCGTATGACAATAAAGACAGCACCCCCAACCCCTCTCTCTAGTTTGCCGGAGACATGCTGTTTCGTTTCTGTATGACAATACAGACCACACCCCATCCCCTCTCTCTAGTTTCCCAGAAACATGCTGTGTCGTCTCTGTATGACAATAAAGACCGCACTCCACCCTCCTCTCCCTAGTTTGCCAGAGACATGCTGTTTCGTCTCTGTATGACCATAAAGACCGCATCCCATCCACTCTCTCTAGTTTGCCAGAGACATGCTGTTTCGTTTCTGTATGACAATACAGACCCCACCCCATCCCCTCTCTCTAGTTTCCCAGAGACATGCTGTGTCGTCTCTGTATGACAATAAAGACAGCACCCCCATCCCCTCTCTCTAGTTTCCCAGAGACATGCTGTGTCGTCGTATGACCATAAAGACCGCACCCCCACCCGACCCCCTCTCTCTAGTTTGCCAGAGACACGATGTGTCGTCTCCTTATGACAATAAAGACACAGTTGAGATTGTGCGTACGCACAAGCTCACCTAAGTCTTCACTATCCGAAGAGGGAAAACTGAACCCTTGTTTGCAAGACGTGGACTGGTTTGTTAACCCACGGCCATTAATAAGTGAACTGTCGCCGTGACATAATTGTAATAATGTTGAAATGGCGGCGTAAAACCCCTAATTAAACAGAACAGACCTTGGTGTTGATCAAAGTTATTTTCACTGGAATTAATTTCTAGTCTCCTGTCATATATAGGGGCGTAGCTCCCTTAAGGCACTGTAGGCACGTGCCTACACATTGTTTCTAAAAATGCCCCCAAAATGCAGCTGCGGCGATACACATCTGCGTAATGTATCGACAGATCAGCCTGCGTTGTCCGCGCAGACTGATCCGGCCGACACATTCCGTCTAAGGGGCGATAGATAGAGTAGTGATTCCTGAAACAGAAAATCCACAGGAGGCGAAAAGTGTATATCCGGGTACGCCTGTGTGACATGCTTAGGCTGATCCGGGTCGATACTTTACGCAGATTCCACAATGTTGATTTTCTCACGAGACGGCCTACAAATTGATTATTGCCAAGCTACGCCCCTGATATTATACACTCGTAAAAGTTATGTTATACACTCAGGCTTCATCTGAGTGTCCACTAATGATATGCCTAAGGACGACGATCTTGGGTATTTTCGAAATTCTGTCCACACCGGCAATGATTTTCAAGTCTCAGGCAAAATACACATGTGATGTAAAAAAAAAATGTTATTATACGCACAGGCTCGGCCTGGGTCTTCACGTATCGCCGAGACAACAAAATCCTCCTTAATAAGACATGGCTGAACATGATTTAGTCCTACTTACGGACTTATAATTTATTTCGTGTAGATGAATCGGCCGACGATTGGGAACTGGACTGGTTTGATTCCCACAGTCGCGACGGACATGGTAGAGTTTCTCTTGGCAAGACACATGTCTTATCCTAGTGATAGTTCATTCACCCAGCGATCATGAATAGGAAAACTGTCGCGTAACCCAAATGAAACAAAGAAAACCTTTGTGTCGTTCATAATTATTTTCGCTGGTAAACAATTTGAGCCGTTCCACGTGAAGAATCAACATCCCTTTCCCTCATATAGACGCTTTCTGTCGCCTCTGCAGTAGACGGCTATTTCAAAACATAGTGACAAAAGAAGAAATTGCTCAAAACAAGCAATTTCTCCTTTTGACACAATGTTTTCCACTTTTAGTCATAGGTTGGTTATCCATTCAATTATAGATATTTTCCATTTTTTGACAAAATATGTTCAAAGTCGTCTAATGCAGAATTGTCGTCTGAGGGGAAGGGTGAATTCTGCGTAAATTATCGACCCGGATCAGTATAAGCACGCCGCGCAGACTAACGGGGAAGACACTTTTCGCCTCCTTTGGATTTTCTGTTTCGGGAATCATTATTCTATACCTTTATTCACCTGAGACGGAATGCGTCGCAGAGTCAATACTAGTGTTGGATTTCTCGTGGAACGGCTCATTTCAAGTCTCACACCTCTATCTACCTAGGCAAAAAAGCCCTCGTTTGCAAGACGTGGTGCAAAATGATTTACGAATTTACCAACGAACGACCTTGGTGTATTTCGAAATTCCTTTTCACGCTGGTATTGATTTACAAGTCGTCTCAAATCATATTCACGGGTTATGTCAAAATTGTAAGCCCGGCCTCTGTCATACATTTCATAAGTGCAACGAAGTTGTTTAATAGTACAGTTGCCAGACAAACATGTGGGTCGGCAATTGAGTGCACGGTGCTGTCAACTTGTTTTCAGAAATAAAGAGTGGGCGTCCATCTTCTAATTCAATAGTAATACATATCATTGCAACTTTGATACCTCGTGTGGTTATTTTAACTCTTTTACTGCCAAATCTCACAGAATTGAATCTTCCATGTTGAAAATAAGACCAGTCCATTTTCGTCAAAAGGGATATAGGGTTAAGATAATGTATAAATTGTTAACATGCAGATTTCAGGAGAGACAGCTCGTTATCTATTTAACTGTACGCATCTTTTAACAGAGAGAAATAAGTTCTTGACTTTCTTAAATACAAAAGAAAACGAATGCAATTACCTATAAAACCATAATGAATGAAAAATAACCAGATAAAACTAACAAAAACTTGTAACTTTATCGAAATCATACTGTCTTCGAAGAATTGGCACACCTGGCTTATTGTATTTCTATACTTATTTCAGCATTTGACGCATCTTTGTAATTTTTATAATTTTTGGTATCGTTTTTCTTCTTTTTTTTTTCTTTTTTTTTTTGTAATTATTTTATTTTATTTCTTATTCTATCGTGATTTAATACCTCATAGCCTGGTCTTTTTCATATTACAATATGTATATATGTTTTTATAATTACCTCATATTACATTGTTAGAATGTACCGAGAGTACCAAATAAACTTTGAAACTTTGAAGCTGTCTCACCTGAATCTGCATTGTTTGCAAAGACCTTTAATTGCCTTTGGCAGCGAAAGGATTTAACTTTCGCATTATCAATAGTTTCAAATTTATCTTGAAGTTACCTTGATATGAGTGACAATAAACACACTCGTTTAGTTCGGTCCTAGGCCATCTTCTGGACTAACCAAAAATCTCCGCAAATTATGTTGCATCCATCTTGAAAACAAAGAATACGAAGTATCCATGTTAAATGTTAAATGACGCGATATTTCTCGTTTTCAAGATGGACACAACATGTTATGTTGGAGATCTTATTAACCCAATGTTAAAACATTGTGGCAAAAGGAGAAATTGCTCGTTTTGGACACTTTCTTCTTTTGTCAGATTGTTTTCAAAGTTTATCTGCTCTATATTCGTCAGAAAGCTTATGTACGTGTGATCTGGAGTTACCTGCCCCTACCATTACATTATCGGGGTCAGTCATGTACCACCCATAATCGGGGGGCCATTGCATATTCTGGAACAAGCAAAACGATATAGAGACTGAGACAACTGTTTTGTTTCTGGACAAACCTTTTCAAACTTCGTAAGCAGTTTGCTTCGTTCTTATGGAATCCGCCGTGGTCGAATATTACTAGCATTGGGGGGATTTTAAACCGGACGCCCTGGGTTTGATCCCCAGTCGCGGCACAACGGTCGCGGATTGAGTGCCTTTTAAGGCATTTTTCCTAGCCTAGTATTGGTTTACCCAGGGATCATGAATAAGTGATATGTTGCTGTGATATAGCTGAAATACTGTTGAAAGCTACGTAAAACCCCAATAAAACAAACACAATTTCATGTATAAATGTTAAATACCAAGTTGTATTAGTACGCTGTAGAGATTATTAAAATTTAGTAGTAATGGTACGCCATTGCATGATCTACTAAATGACCATAGTATGCCGGGTACAATCCTCATTTACCACCATTCGTAACCTTATATTCGGCGAGCTTTAATAAATAATTACGTCTAGCATGAACCAATGATGACGAAATGCAGTGCAGTCTGGTACCCAGAGTACTATATAGTAAATCAGTACGGCTGACATTATTCTGGTTCCCAGCGTGCTATAGTTTATTAGTACAATCACGACATGCAGTGCAGTCTGGTACCCGGAGTACTATATAGTAAATCAGTACGGCTGACGTTATTCTGGTTCCCAGCGTACTATATTTTATTAGTACAATCACGACATGCAGTGCAGTCTGGTACCCAGAGTACTATATAGTAAATCAGTACGGCTGTCGTTATTCTGGTTCCGAGCGTACTATAGTTTATTAGTACATCTTGCATGAGTCAACAATCACGACATGCAGTGCAGTCTGGTACCCGGAGTACTATATAGTAAATCAGTACGGCTGACGTTATTCTGGTTCCCAGCATGCTATAGTTTATTAGTACATCTTGCATGAGCCAACAATCACGACATGCAATGCAGTCTGGTACCCAGAGTACTATATAGTAAATCAGTACGGCTGACGTTATTCTGGTTCCCAGAGTGCTATAGTTAATAAGTGCATCTTGCATGAGCCAACAATCACGACATGCAATGCAGTCTGGTACCCTGAGTACTATATAGTAAATTAGTACGGCTGACGTTATTCTGGTTCCGAGCGTACTATAGTTTATTAGTACAATCACGACATGCAGTGCAGTCTGGTACCCAGAGTACTATATAGTAAATCAGTACGGCTGACGTTATTCTGGTTCCCAGAGTGCTATAGTTTATTAGTACAATCACGATATGCAGTGCAGTCTGGTACCCGGATTACTATATAGTAAATCAGTACGGCTGACGTTATCTGGTTCCCAGCGTGCTATAGTTTATTAGTACAATCACGACATGCAGTGCAGTCTGGTACCCGGATTACTATATAGTAAATCAGTACGGCTGACGTTATCTGGTTCCCAGCGTGCTATAGTTTATTAGTACAATCACGAGTACCCGGTATTACTGGATAGTAGGATACTATATAACTAATCAGTACGGCTGACGTTATTCTGGTTCCAGAGTGCTATAGTGTATTAGTACAATCACGACATGCAGTGCAGTCTGGTACCCGGATTACTATATAGTAAATCAGTACGGCTGACGTTATTCTGGTTTCCAGCGTGCTATAGTTAATTAGTACATCTTGCATGAGTCAACACTCACGACATGCAGTGCAGTCTGGTACCCGGTGTACTATAAAGTAAATCAGTACGGCTGTCGTTATTCTGGTTCCAGGCGTGCTATAGTTAATTAGTACATCTTGCATGAGCCAACAATCACGACATGCAGTGCAGTCTGGTACCCGGTGTACTATATAGTAAATCAGTACGGCTGACGTTATTCTGGTTCCCAGCGTGCTATAGTTAATTAGTACATCTTGCATGAGTCAACAATCACGACATGCAGTGCAGTCTGGTACCCAGAGTACTATATAGTAAATCAGTACGGCTGACGTTATTCTGGTTCCCAGAGTGCTATAGTTTATTAGTACAATCACGACATGTAGTGCAGTCTGGTACCCGGTGTACTATATAGTAAATCAGTACGGCTGACGTTAGTCTGGTTCCCAGCGTGCTATAGTTAATTAGTACATCTTGCATGAGCCAACAATCACGACATGCAGTGCAGTTTGGTACCCGGTGTACCCTATAGTAAATTAGGACTTCTGACGTTATTCTGGTTCCCAGCGTGCTATAGTTTATTAGTACATCTTGCATGAGCCAACAATCACGACATGCAATGCAGTCTGGTACCCGGAATACTATATAGTAAATCAGTACGGCTGACGTTATTCTGGTTCCCAGCGTGCTATAATTAATTAGTACATCTTGCATGAGTCAACAATCACGACATGCAGTGCAGTCTGGTACCCAGAGTACTATATAGTAAATCAGTACGGCTGACGTTATTCTGGTTCCCAGCATGCTATAGTTTATTAGTACATCTTGCATGAGCCAACAATCACGACATGCAATGCAGTCTGGTACCCGGAATACTGTATGGTAAATTAGTACGGCTGACGTTATTCTGGTTCCCAGCGTGCTATAGTTAATTAGCAAACAGACAATTGATTTTCGTACAGGGAATCAAAACAACTTGAGGTTTGGATTTAATACATATACATAATGAAGCAAATTTCTATAATTTTATTGTTACTAAGTAAACTTATATACTTGTTTAGACTTTTGAACTATTGTTAAGTAGATATTTAACTGCAATAATGTCGCAAAATAGTTAATTATTTTAGGGTTGACTGGACTATTTCGAGGGCTTGGTGTGAAACGGTTGTAACTAAAAACCTATTTTGAAAACCCTGGTTTAGGCGCAATTTTTACCCCTTTGTAAACAATGCAAATTTAGATGCCATTGCTCAGAACGAGCAATGGCCCCTAAATTTCCATTGTTTACCAAGAAAAATGAATTAACGCTTATAAAGACTTTATGGCGAGGTGATTAACCTTGGTAAAAAAAATACAAATTTTAGTTACAACTGTTTCCCAGCTTGCTATAGTTTATTAGTACATCTTGCATGAGCCAACAATCACGACATGCAGTGCAGTCTGGTACCCGGTGTACTATATAGTAAATCAGTACAGACACGTTTCGCCTACTGTGAATTTTCTGTTTTAGGAGAATACCTTTACTCTATACCTCTATGCTCCTGAGACGGAATGTGTCGGCATGGACTAGCCTTCGCGGACTGCGCCGGCTAATCTGGGTTGATACATAACGCAGATGTCATAATGTTGGTTTTCTTGCGGGACGGCTCATTACAGTAATATCACTGCGTTTACTGCGTAAATTACCAGTACTACCAGTACTACCAGTACTACCAGTACTACCAGTATTACCAGTACTACCAGTATTACCAGTATTATTACCGGTATTATTTATCCTGACACGGATGCATCAGTCGTAATGCTATCCCCGCAACAATGAGCGAACAGGTGGGAACCCGTTACTACCACCGTTAACGCCTTTGGTGTGACCTGACCGGGTATTGAACCCTCATCGACCACTCACAAGGGGCGTTCTAAATATATCACCACAGAAACGGAATGATTGATTGATTAATTGATTGGGGTTTAACGCCGTTTCTCAGTCATATCACGGCGGTCAGTTCACCTACTCATGTGTTTCCTGGTTTTCTCACACCAGTACTCCACACAACAATCTTCCCAAGCAACTGGCTGCTTTTCCACATAGACTTAGCCCATTGGTGGAAGACGAATGACGCATGTCGCAATGACTTTTGTCAAACGTCGGAAAGAACGTTGGCCGAGTCGGGATTCGAACTCACAACCCCTGGATTGACAGTCCGCGTCGTTACCGACTGAGCTACCGGAACTCGATCCACAAACCAATATATTCTAAATAAAATAGAAAATATTCGGCGGTTAATTGGTCATCATCAGATGTTTTCCCTCGTTTTCCCAAAAACGTTTTCTAAAATTCGTCCGCATCACTGAATGTGCGTCATCACGAGTCTTCGTTTTTTCAATTTGAATATGATTGAATATAGATATGATAGATTACAAATCAATAGTAGCCTCATTAATATTCCTATTCATGTGATGATTTCGTAACAGAAACCTAGTCATGTAGGTTTGCCCTTTCTAAACTACAAAATAAATTGCAGCAGACGACTTGAAAACATGTAGGCAAAGATATTGAACATTTCTATAAATGAATGTTTAGTTATTGAATAGAGTTTTAAAACAATGCACAGAACCAGAAATGTCTCATTTTGATCAATTTTGCCACACTGTTTTTAAATGTCGTCTACTGCAGAAGCGTTAAAAAAAAACGTCTATACGTGGGAGAGGCTTAACCGATATTCAAAGGTTTCAAGAGGAAAAATTAACTTTTGCCGCGTCTGGCGATTTAAGGACATATTAGTTATCCCGTAATCGGAACGCATAACGGTGTATTTGGACATCGCAACCTCTTCTCTCTCTTCTCTCTCCTCTCTCAGTCTCTCTCTCTCTCACGTCTCCTCTCTCTCTCTCTCCTTCTCTCTCTCTCTCCTCTCTCTCTCTCTACTCATCTCTCTCTCTCTCTCTATCTCCTCTCTCTCGTCTCTTCTCTCTCTCTCTCTCTCTCTCTCTCTCTCTTCTCTCTCCTCTCTCTCTCTCTCACTCTCTCTTCTCTCTCTCTACTCTCCTCTCATCTCTCTCTCTCTCCTCTCTTCTCTCTCTCTCTCTCTCTATCTCTAATAGACATGAAAAGTTCCTTTTGCCTCAATGTTTCAAACTCGATTAGAAATTCATACATTCATTCGTTAAGATTTTCAATAATGTTGCTGTCATGTTTTCAATTGCCCTCTGTTGCATAGTTATTGTATGTGGGAAAAAGCTAGGAACCTAATAAGCTATAATGTTCGCGATCATACTACACTATTTTGGTAAAGTGACTGGCTTAATCGAGAGAGTTACTCCCCTTGAAATCGATACAATTTACACTAACCTTTTCTGACCTGGTATTTAGGCTATATGGATTTATATAGGGACAGATCTTTAAAATTGATATAAAGTCATTAATTTTTTTTGATGACAATATATTATAAGTTTTTTTCTATAGAAGGTCAATATGTCTGCTTTCATTTAATGTAAAGATATAAAAAATAGATTAACTGCCTGATACTTCCATTTTTGAGTTTAATAGACAACATGCATTCCTTCTTTATTCCATGTTAAATTATTGGAAAATCGCGAATTTTTTATTTTTAAGTCCATTTTACCGTATTTCCTATTTTCTAAGGAAATTTTAATAAGTTATAATCGGAGAGTCTATTTTTAATTCTTTTTAGTCATACAAATTTCAAACAAATATGTTTATGTCTTGATACTTCCATTTTCATTTAAAAATGCAGAAAACGCCTAAAAATGTAAAAATGAATTTTATGTCCGGATCGCGAATTTTCCGGATTAACGGCGTCCGATTTAACGAGGCTCGACTGTATCTGGTAATGACTAGATCTATTTTGATCGCTACTAATGTCGTGTATGTAGATAGGTGGGTGGGGTGCGAATGCGAAAATGAACTTGTTCCAGCTTTTATATATTCAAAGACCTAATATGATTACAACACGTATTAGGAAAAGAACAATTTAACAGTGCATGCGACAAAAATAAATTAAAGCAATGACTAATTAAACAACTTGTCACATGTGAATTTGAAGTGTCCATTTTCATGTGTCTTGATAATGACACTTGTTTTTACAAACAAAGAGATTTAAGTAATATGTTATTATGACAGTATATATAAAACCCGCCGTACCAATTACCAAGTTTTAAAGACTGATTAGCCAGAGTCTTGTCCGAACAAATAAATGTTTGCAAATAATCGATATACAGATATCGAGCAGAGTAATGTTAAGATCACCTGCGGGCTTAGTATGAAATCGAATACGTCATTAAATCTGTTTACAAATAATCGATAAATACACATATAGGTAGCGTAACCGAAGGGCCAACAACTCAATTATCGATTTTTGACTTAATCGGAAGGCCTGGGAAAGGGACGCAATTCCTGCAAATCTTCATAATTAGTGCCACATGTAATCTTAAACATGGTGATGATGAATTTAGGTTCTTGAATATGATGTCAGCTTTATATTGTTCTAAACATAGTGGTACTAGGCAAAGTTAAATACGTCTTGCGATTCGGGGTCTTAATGCGTCTTCGTACTGTGAAGACTTAAACGAGCTTGTGCATCTGCTAAGTCTTACCGACACTTCACAGTCCGCATGATGGTGATATCCCCTAACAACTGTCTTCATTGTAACAAAAACCTGGGTGCAGTTCCACCAATCTTACTAGCGCTCAGTAATACTTAAATACTAAGAGGCATATTTAATCATTCTTGTTTCCACTTATGATAATGCCGAAAGACTAATTACTTAACAATAATTGTTAGTCAGCAAGGTACATGTAACTATCATTTACTTAAATGCAGTCCACGCATTCATGTTTTACAAAATGTTAGGGAAAACAAAATGGTGAAAGACTTTTTATAAGTATTTAAGATTTACTTACTAAGTTTGCACTAAGTAATGTTAGTGAATTGGACCCTGGAAATTTCGCCCTACTTATTCAAGCCAATATGTATTTGTATGATGCCAAAGTTGAATGATTGATTGATTGATTGTTTGGGCTTTTACGCCGTTTAAAACAATTTTTCAGTCATATCACGGCGGCCAGTTTACCTACACATGTGTTTCCTGGCTTTCTCAAACTAGAACTCCCACAACAGACTCTCTGTCAAACGTCGGAAAGAATTTTGGCGAGCTGGGGTTTGAACTCACACACCGGCGTCGCTACCGACTGAGTTAAATGACATTAAGACTCCATTATAAATATAATCATAATTCAGAAACTCTTCTTTATTTCTCCAAATCGAGGGCTTGGCGTGAAACGGTTGTATCTAAAATTGGTATTTTTTTACCAAGGTTAATCACCTCGCCATAAAGTCTTTATAAGCGTTAAATCACTTTTCTTGGTAAACAATGTAAATTTAGGTGCCATTGCTCGTTCTGAGCAATGGCACCTAAATTTGCATTGTTTACAAAAGGGTCAAAATTGCCCCTAAACCAGGCGTTTTCAAAATAGGTTTTAAGTTACAACCGTTTCACGCCAAGCCCTCGAAATGCTTTCACTGCCGAATTTCACAAAAATCGACTATTCCATGTTGAAAATTGTACCGCTCCATTTTTCGTCTAACAGGAAATGTTATATCTAAGTGGCAAACAATGCAGATTTCACGAGCTGTCTCATCTGAATCTGCATTGTTTATCAAAGCCTTTAATCGTCTTTGACAGCGAAAGGGTCCATATTCGATCCTTTTCTTTTCCAAATATACAGATACATCCATGCAGTTCTCAGATAGTTACGTACTTAACACAACCATTCATTGATTTATTGTATACCTAAAACAAATCCAGTTCTGTCTGGGATAAATAGCTACCAAAATAGTTATGTGACGCGTAGCATTACGTGACTTGGTATTGTTTGCTCCTCGGAGAGTGGGGGTATTAAAGTGCAATCTTATCTCGGTAAAATACTGAGAATACAGTGAAATAAAAACGGGCATATAAATCGTAATAAAATACAGTAATATCCAAGCGAAATATGCAAAATTTCATCCTTCGAAAGAAATCACTGTCAGAAAATCGTTACACCATTTTGCCCACGATTTAATTTCGAGTCGAAACAAATGACGTCACCGTACGTTTCTCATTTTCTCTGATCCTTGCAACCCTCGGAAAGGACTAAAACATTTTTTTTTGTGTATCTAAATCATCTATTTAATTAAAATCATAGAATGTAAAAAATCTTGAATAGACAATATCAAAAGATTCAATAAAAAATGTTAAATTTAATGAATATGGATATTGTGTTGGAACTCGTTCCTTCGGCGGAGCTTTACCTAAGGAACTCGACTAATACATTTATTTCTCATACAGATGCAATTAGCTATACTATTTCAAACACAATAATGTTTTCCTAGCATGTACTCCTCTATCAATAATTCGAATCCTTTAGAAACGTATTGCTTATTTAAGCACGACTTCAAATTCGAAAGTTACCTAGACAACATTACAGACTCTTATTTTAGAAAAGCATTCACCCAATTTAGAATATCTTCTCGTGAATTAGCAATAGAACGAGGGTCGTCACCTACATTTACCGACAATAATAGAATTTGTCCAAATTGCTCAAATAACCAAATTGAAAATGAATATCATTGCCTACTAATTTGCTCAAATATTCGGATATTAGAACTAAATATATTAAACGATATTACTATACTTGCGCATCGTTACGAAAATTCACAAACTTACTCTCCAATAAGTCTATTAGTATTGCTAAAAATATGTCAAAATTTATTTACTATGCTAATTTGAAAAGAGTCCAGTTTCCCCCATAATTTTCTACGTTGTTGAATATTTGTATGTTCTTCTGTAAAAAAAAAAATCACATGTCTTCTATTTGTATTTATGCTATAAGCATATTGGTTTGTTTAACGCAATAAAATATTTGTATTGGGTTTTACGCCGCTTTGAACAGCTATGGTCATATCGAGCCGACAGAAAAATATGACATTAGTCCCACACCATATATTTACATCGAGAATACAAATATATAAGGTTTGATACCAATATCACCCACTCTGCTGGAGCTCAAGAGTTATATTAGTTCAATCGTTCAGACCAATAAAGCCGGCTCTTATGGTTCAAGCAAGGGTCAGACTGTGGCTGCCATTCTTATTAAGCACCCCCCTCCCCCCTTCCCCCCCACCTCCCCTCCCCCCTCCCCCCCCCCCCCCAGCCACAGGGGTTTGAATACATATATTTTATTTCAGACCGGCGTACATGTATATGTTCCTATCTAATATAAATTAGTAAATAAGTTAATATAAAATAAGATAAAACTAAAAAAATATAATTACATAAGAATAAAAGGAAATTAAAAAACGCCGTCAAAACCATGCAATCAAATTATACTTGATAAGTCTATAATTTCATGAATGTCCACACAATGCCATCATCGTTCAGATAATACTTCGGAAATATTTCCCTGGAGAGAAGTTTCCATTTTCCTTTAGTTACCAACATGTCCATGTACGGCTCTAGTTTATCTTTATACATGGTCACTGTCGACAGGTACTTGAAACGGGTGGTCAGTACCAACACTCCTTCTGTTAAACACAAAACAAACAACGTCACACGATTATCAGCCGGCGAGAACATGTCACATGTCTAGTGAACGTGCGTATTAAAGGGTTAAATGTATGTTTTGGTGCAGTTATAAGAGTATAACACGAAATTGCCAAATTACACAGCTGACATGATGCCATTTGGCAATTTCGTGTTATACTCTTATAACTGCACCAAAAACTACATTTAACCCTTATAATTGCAGTATAGGTGGAAAAGGTTTTTTTTTCACAAAATAATTGTTTGTAAAGGGAAATATAAATTGAAAATTGGGATGTCTTTTCTATGTTCAAAAGTAGTTCCGTGACCTGGTCATTTGATCAATATCGTTTATCGGAAAATAAACGCAATGCTTTTTAGTCACGTGATCCTTTTTAAGCCAATCAAATCGAGCGATTCACAGTGCATTTGAATCAACTGCAATTATAGTGATATATATTACCATCAATGTAACCCTTTACAACCTACAGACACATTTTGGCCCATCTGTATTGGAGGAATACTTTTATTTATAGAGATTTTACATTGTTTTGCCGAGCTATTTTCAAAGATGTTTGCTGCAGTAAAAAATGACTTTGGTATCCCACAGTAATAGCTATCTTTACATAAACGTCAGGATAAGGTTTGTGCTAATTACATTAACCCGTACCAGAGACATTAATAATTTAAAATGCATCTGCAGCAGACGATTTCGATAAAATCTAAGCAAATTAAAGAAACAATCTCTATAAATTGAAGTATATTTATGGACAAATTTGAATACGTAAATATACAGCATATTTAGTTATTTACTACTACTTTTCCCCATCTGATCGCACTACACGTGCTTTTTACAGAGGCATAACAAATTTAAAATGCATCTGCAGCAGACCATTTCGATAAAATCTAAGCAAATTATAGAAACAATCTCTATAAATTGAAGTATATTTATGGACAAATTTGAATACGTAAATATACAGTATATTTAGTTATTTACTATTACTTTTCCCCCATCTGATCGCACTACACGTGCTTTTTACAGAGACATTAACAATTTAAAATGCATCTGCAGCAGACGGTTTCGATAAAATGTAAGCAAATTATAGAAACAATCTCTATAAATGGAAGTATATTTATGGACAAATTTGAATACGTAAATATACAGTATATTTAGTTATTTACTACTACTTTTCTCCATCAGATCGCACTACACGTGCTTTTTTATTTATTTTCATTGACCTTACTCAAATGTATTTATGTATGTTCAATTGCTAACTTTGCTATATTATTCTAAACAAGGTGTAACCAAAACATGTTATATATCATGTATGAATTTGTTTGCAATATTTAAGATTCTGGTCTCTATTATCATGTATATTTAGAATAGTTCTGTCATTAACCATTTCAGTTAAGATCATTCTTAAAAGTTTATACATGCCATTCACCTCATCCTTCCATCGGTACAACCTCGACGGTGTATATGTAGAACTACCGACTCGGGTGCGGGAGGTCAAGGGTTCGATCCCACACCGAGTCATATAAAATACTTTAACAATGGTAGTCATGGCTTCCCGTCTTGGCGCTCATTGTTGCGGGGTTGACATAACGACTGACTGGCTGGTGTCAGGATAAATGAACCAGTAGTACTGGTAACTTACCCAGGAAACGTCGTGATATAACTGAAAATTGTATCATTGAAAGCGGCGTTAAATACCAATCATCCATCCATCGTTACTCTTTGAGAGAGTCTACAAGTGGTACTAGTTTATCAAATGGCTAAGGCAGAGGTTCCTAAGCATTTAGAACTGTATTATTTACCAGAAATCTAAAATAAAGGTACTGCCGACGTGATATAACTGTGAAATATTTGCTGGAAAAGGGGTATATCATTTGATGGGTTTAATATTAACAGACAACTTGATGCATATGAGCGTATCTGCTGCAGACGATATTTGAAAATATTGAAAATATTTTGGCAAAAGGAAAGCTTGCACATAATGAGCTATTTCAACTTTGCCACGATGTTAACAACTATTAAATAATAATGTTTTCATATAAAGAGAGTTTGCATGATTTTATCTAAGTGTATCTCGTCTCGTTTGTCGGAAAGGGGTATCAAACATACCTTGTTTAACTACTCGAATCATTTCGGCGAGTACCTCGACCGGTAAATGATTTTCCAAGAAGCAACCACATGAAGTCAATCCATCGTAAAAATCTGGAATCACAAAATGTTAGTGGTGTCGCAATCACTCAAAGTCGTGAGAGACCAAAAACATTACATCAATATACCGACATGGTTGAGTGATTGAAGATTTGTCGTATAAAAACCCTTTTCAACCTCATACGACTTTTAAAAAGCTAATTATGAAAAGCTGGTGGGTAAAGCCCGAAGCGACGAGTGTTGTCAATCCATGTGTTGTGCGTTCGAATCCCAACTCGGCTCTTACATTCTTTCCAGCGGTTGACAAAACTCACCGTGACAAGAGTCATTCGTCTTTCACCAATGGGAAAAGAAAAAGTTGCTTTAATGTATGTTTTATGGATTACTGGTGTAAGTAAGCCATCACACACACGAGTAGGTGAACTTGCCGCAGTGATATGAAATTGAAATGATGTGAAATTTGTTGAAAACGGCGTTAAACCCCAATCAATCGATGAAAAGCAAGCCAGTGGTAGAATTCAACCAGACAACAACGCATTATCCGAACAAGAAATACTCTCAAACATTTCCCATCAAATTATATTTAAAAAACAAACATAGTTTAATGCCCAGAAAACACATTTTAGATGACTGATCGCAGTTCTAAGGGGTTAATGTATGTTTTGTTCTAAGAGCATTATTGGCCAATTACGATAGCAATTGAGTGTTATGCTAATATGACTGCAACGAAACATATATATTGACCTCTTCGAATTTTGTTTACATAAAACGTGGACAATTGAAATACCTCAAACATGTATATACACAAAACATATTTTACCATTATTATTGCATACGTTGAAAAGCTAAGCATTTGATGATATGATGTATTAGGATATGATTTTTTTTTTTTTTTGTATTAGGGTCTTAAGCCGCTTTCAACATTATTTCAGTTATATCACGGCGACAGTTCACTTATTCATGATTCCTGGGTAAACAAACCAGTACAAGGCTAGAAAATGTGCCTTGTCCAATGGCACTCCACCATGACTGTAGTGTCGCGACTGGGGATCGAACCCGGGACATGAAATTAAATAGAATTGTGTGCTTCGTGCCTCAGACACCGCCCGAGTGGTGTTATGGTAGAGCGTCCGTCTTGGGCACGAGAGGTCATGAGTTCGATCCATATACTTTAAAATGGTAGTAATGTCTGCCCTCATTGGTGCCCCGGTTGCGGGGTAAGCATTGCGACTGCAATGACCAGTAGTACTGGTAACTTACCCAGGAAACGTTTTTTTATCCGTGATATAACAGAAAAATTGTTGAAAGCGGAGTAAAACACAAAAAAATCCTTCCCACAATTGATGCCCAAGGTGTCTTATTTTCTATATAAGGTGGACATTTCCGTGTGTTAAGTTAACAAAGCACTTTTTCAAACACAGACATTTACGTTCTGGCTCCAAAACTATAAAAGTGTAATCTGTGCTTAGAATGTGTGCTCAAGTATCTAATTGGTCAGAAGTAAATTCGTTCTCCAAATTGACCAATTAGAAGCATTATTTGGAGTATTGAGTTCTTTTCTGAGCACTGAGAACGTTTTAGTACAATTCGGCGATACGGGACGTAATTTGACTTAAAAACGTATCCCGTGTTGTATGAGCGGCGTTCTACGAAAACAAACCTTAATGGCTTTTTGCGACAATCTGTAACTACACTGTTCGCCAATAAGTTATATAGAATATTTTAAGAACCTTCTAAAAACAAAACATAGATTTGATTTCGGTGGCATGGTTGCGCAGGCTGATATTTGTTAACACGTGTGATGATTGTGCTGCTCAGATTGGTTTTCTTGGAGTACCGCTCATATTGTGTTACCTTAAACATTCTTTATTTTGTTTGCTGTATAGGGGTTTTACCCCCGCTTTCAACATTATTATATCACAGCGACAGTTCACTTATTCATGATCCTTGGTAAACAAACCAGTACTAGGCTAAGAAATGTGCCTTTCTCAAGATCGTCATGCCGCGTCTGGGGTTACCTTCTTTAAGGTCCGGTGTTTGTTGTTCCGTCATAAAGCATTGGTATATATTTGTATACACTTGTCTGTTGCCCAAGGATTCGAGTAGATCGACCGATGGCTCAATGGCATCAACGAGCTTAAAGCCATGCTTGAACAGCTGGAAATATAATCTGATATGATATATTTTGTTCAGGACAAATTGGACATATTTGACTAACGAACCACAAACTTACATGTATATCGAAATTGTTTTAACATAGTAATCTATCGGACTAATCGCTAAAGTGAAACAGCCGTAGTTTGAGATTATATGATTATGATAAACGAAACCAAATAATCAAACCACTGGTTGGATTGGCCATGTCGTTTTTAGCGTCAACATGTTGTTGCGACATTTCTGTCAAAGTTTTTGATGATCTTTAGAAAACAATGAAATCTAAAAATAAAACAAAAAAATAAAAAAATGAAAACTTAAAATAATATATGCATATATACAAATAGCCAAAGCTAAAAGAAAAAAAGAAAATTGTGGTGGGTTCGAACCCATATTGCATTAGGCCTGAAATCGTTTGATCTTACAGGCTCAATCGACTGAGCTAAGATGCTATTACACGTATCATACTTTCGAGTTTAAACCAGTATTTATTCATATATTTAACTGTACCGAGGCATTCCAAATACAAAATTTACCTGCTCCCTTTACATCATGGACTCGGCTGATCTTTGATACTTCAGATGTAAATTCGGAGTACCAATTCAAACAAGACACTAGAAGCGATTTCTTTAACCACGAAGTTATTAACTCAAAAATATACGTTATTCAACCTTAAGTGCTATATCAACTGGCGGGAACAGTACAAATGTCGTAGTAGCCCGCTGCTGAAGTGAGGTAAAGCGTTTGAGGAATTCTACGAGCAGAATATCCAATAATGGGAAAGTTAAGAGTTGTTGTTACGGCGTGTCGTGTCGGCTAAATAAACCAGTATAGTAGGAACTATGCCGGCGGATTCACCAATAGCCGCAGCTTCCTGAAACTCGCCCGCTAAATCCGCCACTGCATTTGTCACGCGCCTTCTTCGTTTACCATTTATTTGTCGTCGCACAGGCCCCGGTAAATCCGTCACTGCATTTGTCACGCGACTTCTTTGTTAACCATTTATTTTTCGTCGCAATTATCCGGGAATATTCGGAAACGTTGGTTTTTTTGTAAAATATATTATGGAATATGTAATTGCAGAATACAAACAAAAAATGAAAAATGCGAAAGCATAGTGGTAAAATCAGGCATAAAGATTTGTTTCACAATGGCAAATTACTATTTAAACTGAATTGGACAATCTCCGTAAAAACTCGAACATAGTCGTACTTTTCCGTTGCACTTCGCGAATGTTAATAAGCTTTCATATTTGACCTCTCGGCGCATTAATTTCTAAAGCATTTGTTTAACTTATATTAGAGTACTCACGCCTGAAGTTTTTCACTGATATTCCAATAACATTACAAGAAGAGTTTTGATGCAAAGCATCAAAGACGCCGCGCATGATTTTGAAGCATTACTTAAAGGAAGCAGATGTAGTTCAGTACATTTAAATAACCTGTGCAAGCAAACAGGATGTAAACATAAGAAGGCCAATTGTCCCTTTATGTAAAACAAGAAGGCCAAGATGTGCCTATTTTGCTCGCCCGGCAACCATAGTCTATATAAAAAGGTTACAAAGAGCAGAAAGGGTCAATATTGACGTAGGGATTAAACGTTTTATATGCTACGATCTATGTGATATTCAGCATGTGAAGTTTAGTCGTGATACCAGTTGGTTTACGGTTCGCTTAACCTTCACTGCAACTATAATGTGTCATACAAGCTGATGTTTCTCAAGTGTTTTCTTTTACCAATAAACTCTAACTAGATCCATTAGATAAAAAACAAACATACATGCTTAAATATTAACATATATTAAGGTGTATTGCCTCTAGTTATAAGTTAAGTGTGACACAAGCTTTGGAAGAAGAGGGGGAAGTATATTCTCCTTCCAGTTTAGCAGAAGTATGATAGCTAAAACGGGAGTATATAAACAAACAATACGAAGTAATTAAACATAAAAAGAAAATGTTTATGATCAAGATTGAGCATTATGTCCACATGTATAGTCAACATATAGTAAGCATTATTAAGTCGGTTTTGTTTGTTTGTAATGTCACTTTAATCGTTATAAAAATGCCAGCAGAAAACTGAAAAATCAACAAAAGAAAATGGTCAAGTCAGTTCCCAGTAGCAAAGAGCGAAAACCAGTTGGTACGAATCTTTCATCTCGAACGAAACATGAAAAACCGGGTACGAATCCAATGAATTTTAGAAATCGGATAAAATCGTGAACAGCGAAGTATTCATTACGGAACGAAGCAGAGACAACTTAATTACTCTATGGGAACCGATGACACCTTGTCGTCTATTCAATACAAATGAACATGACATGCTGCATTTACAAATAGAACGGGTCACGTTACGGCCATGCTTATTGCATAGTTGAGTTAACGTTGTTTTTACAGTTTCTATAATTATACTGCAATATGTAGTAATTAAAATGAATCGTCATTGATTGTTTAAAGATTACCCATTTATTTAAAAATCTCAATATTGTAAAAAGGCAAAAACATCGCCAGTACCTTTTTTCTGAGCTTTGATGAATCGGGTCGTAAACCAAACTATAAAAAAAGCGTAGCCTAGAAAGTTAGGGGAAAGTTATTAAATACCCATAAGATGTGTCTAAAGTGTTGTAATAACGGTAGAAGACATGCCTATGTTGTATCTTTTTGTGTCTTAAATCATTGTATACAATTTATTGATTCATAAAGGTTGTTTTTTTCAAACAAACAACATAGGTTTTTTTTAACAATAACAACATTGGTTTCTCCCTTTTTGATTACGTCACCCCATGGTACAAAATTAAAACCTATCCCATAACATGGAAGCGCGGCGTCAATAATGATTTTTTTAGGAGATCTTAAGCTTTTAAATGCAATCCATGATGAACTATTTTTCTCGCGCAGTCTCATCCTAATATGCGTTGTTGGGTGTTAACAGTAATTGGCAGGCTGCCAACTCCGAAAAAATTCGTATTACTACTATGACCAGGGGTTTAAGCACCAGGCCAAAAACACATAACTATGCTAAGGAATGTGCCTTGCTCAAGGGCAGTTCGGTTTCAAACCCCGACCTAACTACTCCGCCACGATTGATTCTTGTGATACGGAAGTAGTAAACCGTTTATGTTCTTACACGTCTGCTATATCAGTCCGTCGTAATGTTAACCCCGCAACCCTTAGCGCCAAGGCAGCTATAACTACTATTGTTAAAGTGTTTCGTATGACGGGTATCAAACCCGCGACCCCCATACTCGAGGCGGACGCTCCAGCTACACCACCGAAGCGACATTTGCTCGGTGTGAAACCATTGCGTCAGATCTACAAATACTATGAAACCGCCATAGCTCTGTCTGTCACGAGACAAAAAAGGTTCGAATACTGTCTTGGCTCACATGCTTTGATTGTCTAAAGTCAATGTGACTAGGATTATCATTCGTCTTCCATCAAAAGTCTATGGAGGACGATAGCCAATTGACTTGGACGACTTATAATGTGAAGGAGTACTGTGCCGTAAAAGACAAAAATAACATGGCTTGGTGAACTTGCCGAAATATTGTTGATATATTGTTTTCAGATTCAGTCATAACTAACAAGAAATATCTTTAAAAAAGACAAACGGCGATCAATATGAGAAAACACTAAGAAATGGAACATGCGCATATTATTTGATATTTTGTCTTACTTATTAGAATGATAGAAAACAATAACGTTAAATATGTAATATTTGTTTTATAAATGTTTTAGTTCATATATATACTTTGGTTTTGATATGAATGAGAGAGAGACAAAAAAGCTTTCCTCTGCCGGGAAACGAACCACAGACATTTCACATGACAATCCAAGTCAACATCCGTTACACTAGCGCGACATGCAATGACTTTAAGCCGATAATTCATCACATGACTGGAGATTACGCGAGGCTCGCAAGAGGTGTATTATGTTACACAGTATAAGTTTCAATTGATGATAATTAACTGAAAACTTATCATGTTTCAAAAATGATTGATAATTTGTTCTTAAATATTATATTTCGGACGTTTCACTGATTTTTTTCACTGAAATTTATTTCTTAAGGAAAACAATTAAAGGTTAGTATGCAGAGCATTTCATGTTTAAACTTCACCTTATTAGTGCCCCTCGCTGGATCACCAACTTAAATATGAACCAATCAAAACGTTTCATTTCCTTTATTTCTTCGACATTATTCATTAAATACAACATTTGATTAGTCTACAATCTAGATCATTTGTTTAACATCTAGGTCAAAACTGAGGTTAGACAGCTTTCGCCGAAAAGATAAGTTAATGATATTTGAAACAAGACATGATACATTCTAGAAATCCCAGGACTAAGTATTATGATTCTGAATGTACGATTGCATCCGGACATGACCAACGCAGTAAAGAGTTGGTGGAAGATGCTGGTGATAGCCTTCTACCAGAAGAGGATCTACGGTAGTTTACGATAATATCGTTGTAAACGATGTTTAAGTCCATCAAACTCAACTAACAGCATTAACAACATGTGAATGTCATACCTCCTGACCGACCAGACCAGTTCCAGCTCCAACGTCGAGTATTTTAAACCCTGCCCTGTTCATTTCTGGTACCATATTGGCCATGCAATCCGCCGTCTTTTGAGGACCATTGTACCCCCGCTCGGCTTGCACCTTTACATATATAATAAGACAGTTAACCCAGGAAACACCGTGATATAATTGACAAATTGTTGAAAGCGACGTAAAACATCATATAAAGCAAGCTATTCTATGTCGTATTAATATTTTAACATGAGACAGTCTGCGTAGTTATATTGTTACGTTTGCCAAAGCTTAGCCCCGGTAGCTCTATCGGTAGCGACGCGGGCTGTCAATCCAGGGGTTGTGAGTTCGAACCCCAGCTCGGCCGACGTTTGGCAAAAGTCACTGCGACAAGCGTCATTCGTCTTCCATCAATGTGGTAAAGCAGCCAGTTGCTTGAAAATAATATTGTTAAACGTACTGGTGTGAGAAAGCATTGTAACACTTGAGTAGGTGAATTGGCTGCCGTGATATGACTAAAAAGGTGTTTAAAACGGCTTTGAAACATAATCAATGAACGTTTACCAAGTTCACATTATCCAAGGTAAAGTCGCCGTGTTCGAAGATGCAGAAAACCATTCCGTTATGTTTATGGAAAAGAGCGATGCTCAATGAAAACAAGCCATATTACATATTTTATAGTGCAATGCCAGAGCTAGTTTGAAGTAACCTGTCACTACCTTTTTCAATATACGCCAATAAAGGTGGCGCCCTGTGGAAATAGTGAAGCAATCGAAAGGCTACATAGAGAAAACATTGTTGTGGACCGACTGGTTAACTTATAATGTATGTATATATATTTCAACCATCAAGTTCTTATGGTCCAGGAATCCGCTGTGGTCGAGTGGTTAGCGTCAGGGATTTCGAAACCGGGTGTCCCGGGTTCGATCCCCAGTCGCGGCACCTCGGTCATGGTGGAGTGCCCTTGGGCAAGGCACATTTTCTAGCATAGTACTGGTTTGTTTACACAGGGATCATGAATAAGTGAACTGTCGCCGTGATATAACTGAAATAATGTTGAAAGCGGCGTAAAACCCCAATAAATGAATAAATAAATTATTATGGTCCACTTTATATTAATTAGAGTTTACGCAAATTACCAATTTACTATATATGCGATAGAAAAATATACACGGGGAGATGACCAATCTAATCGCCAATTTTTGGTTCATGCCATACGTACGTAATTCCTATGGTACGCCGGGTACACCACTTAATAAAAACAAACCATAGGACATCTGCGGCGACCAGTGCAACTTTCAGACCCAAGGGAGATAACTGCATGTTACCAGTTTAAGAGTTGTCCTACCTCATCATACGTTATCCCGGAATTTTGCCAAATCCCGTACTCTTTCATCAGCTGACTTCCGGTTAAACCAGGCGTCACGATGCCCGTCAGTTTCTTCATCTTGTTTTCTCGATCAGTTTTATCCATAGCCTCTCCACTCACTAAATTTAAGGAAGATTGTTCTAACACAGCAATTTAAATTTTAGAGATATATATAGGTTTTAACTTCCAATTTTTCAACTTAAGTTTGTTAATTTTTTGTCTATTTTCGCTGAATATTGTTTTAAAAATCGTTTGAACTGGAATTAATTTTGTGTTTCTTTTCTCACATTTTTGTCACTGTTAGATGTAAGAGTTTCTGTTTCTGACTGACCCAGTCGTGAGACGTAACTGTGCAACCGCATATGTTTTGAGTCAATAGATACCAAAACCGTGATATTAAAGGTACAGTTTCGCGGTTTATTTGGTCTCATAAAGAATCTTCTTAAAATCAAACATGACTTCTCTGTATATATACTAGAGCTGACTACACCGCATAAAGGGTCGTCTCGAATTGACCGTATACACTTAAATACTCTAGAGCAGTCTATGTGGAAAAGCAGCCAAGTGCTTGGAATGCATGCGCTGGTCTGGGAACTAGGAAACACATGAGTGGGTGAACTGGCCGCCGTCCTGATATGACTGAAACAAAGTTGAAAACGGGCTAAAACCTTTCCCTCATACGACAATTCAGCAGCGGCGACTTTGAACATATGTTGTCAAACAATAGAAAATCTCTATAATTGAATAAAAAAACATTGTGAAGAAGCAATTTGAGCAATCAGAAAGCGTCTATATGAGGGAAAGGGTTAAGTTATTTGTAGAAAATGCGTGTAATGGTAGTAATGGCTGCCCTCCTTGGCGCTCTGGGTTCTCGCAGGGTTAGCATTACGACTGACTGACTGGCTTGTGTTAGGATACATGAACCAGTAGAACTGGTAACTTACCCAGTTAACGCCTTGACACAGCTGACAAATTGTTGACAGCGGCTTAAAACACCAATCAATCAATCAATCGATCAATCAATCAAGCAATCAATCAATCAACCAATCAACCAACCAATCAACCAATCAATCAATCAATCAACCAATCAACCAATCAATCAATCAACCAACCAATCAATCAATCAATCAATCAATCAATCAATCAATCAATCGATCGGTCAATCAGTAAACTTAAAGTTGTACATGTTAAGCTCTTCAAAATAACTTTTCCATTTAAAAAGCTGTACTACCGAAATAAAATGAAACCAGTAGTGTTTTGCATTACCTTTTCCCACAGATGCTCATTAACCCTTTCCCTCATATGGCAATTCTGCAGCAGACGACTTTGAACGTATTTTGTTAAAACATAGAAAATCTCCATAATTGAATGGATAACCTATGACGAAAAGTGGAAAACATTGTGGCAAAAGGAGAAATTGAACGTTTTGTGCAATTTCTTCTTTTGTCACTATGTTTTCAAAAAGCCGTCTGCTGCAGAGGCGTCAGAAAGCGTCTATATGAGAGAAAGGGTTAAGACGCCTCTGCAGCAGACGCGTATTAATAACATTGTTGCAAAAATGAGAAATTGAAAGCAATTTATTTGTTTGCCACACTGTTCTAACTCTTTTCAATAAGTAAGCTTTACCATATAAAGACCTTCCATAAGATTGTCTTGATGTTTCAAAGTCGTTTTCTGCCAATGTTGTGTACTGTATGTTGGTAAGGGTAAGTGGTGTATTCAGCAATAATTGGAATGTTCACGCCTCTCCAACAGTCGACTTTTGAAAGCATTGTGGATAAAGTAGATATTTACCATAAATCATATCAATACTTAAAGTTTCCATTATAGAGATGTTAATGAATTTCTCCGGTATGTTTACAAGGTCTTCTGCGCTGATTTGTTATATATGTAACTGTATTGTATATACACGCATACACATGCTGTATATTGTATATCGAAGGGAGAGGCTGATCAGGTAATAACCTTACACTGCCGAGCCTTACGTACAGTATCGGTTAGGGTTTTTCATGTACACTATTTGGGATGTAAGGCGATGCAAGCTCAGATACGACAGCTCGTCACGGGCCCATCATAATTAATACTGTTTTCAAAACCTCCTTTTTCAGCAGGCAGCAGTGCGAGGGTTGTGGAGGGCCATTCTTTCTGGTTTATTCTTTTATTCGGCCGGAAATTGTAAATTGTCAAATGCATTCATACATGTATGCTGATGGGTTGTACATCTTTTTTGCATAACAAAATATATATAAAAAAATATATATATATATATGTGTAGATGGGTAATGATTATTGGTGACTTACGACAATAATTGGCTCTTTTATATACGGTTTGAAAAATTTGACCACCATTCCTTTAAAGCTAAGCGAATCGATATAAATTGACTTGACACTTGCCCATTTAAAAACGAATATCGACTCATTTGTGGCTGACGACTTTAGAAAACATTGTGACAAATGGAGAAATCACTCATGATGGTTACAAGATTTTTCAACTCAATTTTATAACTTATACTTTCATTTACAGAGATTTCTCATAGTTTGGCCAAAATGTTGTAAAGGTCTTCGGCTGTACATTCGTTGTATGTGGGAAGAGTTTTAAGTCAACTTGGTAAATTGAAATAATTATATAAATACATAATTGAAGTACAAAAGGCCGATGTGAAGACAGGCAAGGTTAACGTTTTATTCTATACATTTGTAATGGACAATCTGACTGGTCTGTGTACTTATTTTGTTTAATGATGTGTGGACGTTTTAAACACGGCATTCAAAAGTGCGAACGAGTTTAACGAAAATGTATGCATTTGCTCAGAGATCAGGGGTGTTACAGAAAATATACTTTATTCGCTTAAACTTTATTTATACTCCAATCTCATTAGAACCAGACATAAAACTAGCTGCCTAGTATATAGATCTGATGACTGCCCCGTAAAGGTCGTCTATGATTGACCTTCGCGTCATCCAATCAAAGTGTCGCTTACCAAATCCTACGGTGTAAACAGGTTAAATGACTCATATAAATAAACGATATATAGAGAATCAATATTTGTCGAGTTCTTCGATTGTATATAGTACGGGCGTTTATTGTATCGTGCGATTACATTGGACAAAAAGACCGAGCACGTGTTCATAAGTATTCCAGTGTGTTAGGTCAAATCGAGATGAACCTTTATGAGGGGTAGTCAGATCCAATATACGTACAGCGAAGTATTTTGGTCTGATTTAAATGGAATTGCTTAGACTCTGAAGTGATATATATGAAGCAGTGCGTGATGTTTAGAATATATAGCACATTCTACTTGGATTATCAAGATAAAACTAGATATTATAGTCAAAGTTTTAACAAATTTCAAAAGTTGTCTTCAAACATTAGGATCATACTTCTAGGGTAAAATTAGAATAACAATTTCAATTTCCAGTACCATAAACATCTAAATAATGTGTATGATTCATTTTTACTAGGTAGACATACCCAGTGAGCGAACTTGTGTACGTTTTTATGACTTTCAATTGACTGTTTTCCAACATTTACTGCCAAAATAATTTTGAACTATTTATTACTTACTTTGTTGTCACTATTGGCAACAATTGCAGAAAGTTAAAAGAATAATCTGAAATTATCTTCCATTGGACCTTGTTTGGAAACAATGTGTATAGAGATAGACACATTTTAGGAAATAAAAGATTAAACAAAATGTTATACACGACATGGAAACCAACATAGACCTTTGATTTTTTAAATATATATGTGCCGTTCCACGAGAAAACCAACATTATGGACTCTGCGTAATGTATCAAATTAGATCAGCCTGCGCAGTCCGCGCAACTAGTCCGGGCCGACACATTCCGTTTCAGGGGGAAAGAGGTATAGAGAGGCAAAAAGTGTGTGTCTGGACTAGCCCGCGAGGCAGGTTTAGGCTGATCCGAGTCGAAACTTTACGCAGAATCCACAGTGTTGGTTTTCTTGTGATGAGCCGTGTCAAATGGTTGTCAATAATACTCCAAATCGCTAGCCGCGGATCATAGCTATGTACAATTATACTTCAATTACTCGTTAGTTACACTGGCCTGTTAACTCTTGCAACGCCGAATTTCTTAAAGTAGACTCTTCCACGTTAAAAATAAAGCTACTCCATTTTTTATGTAATAAGAGTATTTGGAATATTTCAATAACTAAAAAGCAAACAATGCAGATTGCAGGTTAAACGGCTCGTCACAAGCTGACTCATTTGAATCGGTATCGTTTGCAAACAACTCAGTATTGCCATTGGCACGGAAAGGGTTAACCTTTAAATTCATGTTAAATTGCATAATGACATACCCTTAAGTAGGGCACCTAATAAGTGACTATTAAAGCAATTGTGCCGTGAAATGGGAAAACAACCCAAACCCACCGCGTACGTTAGTTCTTATTGTATATATGAAGACAATTCTAAATTTGAAGACTATTCTTAACTTGAAAGTAACTCAACTTTTTATTGACTAGCCCGTTCGGTATAGCTTGTCAGAATGTGCTTTGCTTTGTTAATTTATAATAACATTTATAATTATAATTAGAACGATTGGCATCACCTTATGAACATCGCATAAATGTGGCTTGGCTGTATAACCGGCGTATTTTACACAGTCGCAATTCACATTTTGAGACTGTAAATATCATTCAGATAGCTTCGGAATGGGAAATATCTTAGAAATTTCTTTAAATGTAAATTATTTGAAAATTTAAAAACTTAATAATTTATATGGTTCTAACAAAAGAAATTACGAACATCCAATTTGTTGTAAAGTGTGAGGGAGGAGGGTCACCACGTTCACATGTCATTGCACATGGCTAATTTGTGGTTTTTGTATTCCTTTCTAAAGTGTTTACCCATGACACGGACAAATAGGTCGTATTGCATATGTGTTCAGTTAACCCTTTCCCTCATAGCGACGCTTTCTGACGCGTCTGAAACAGACGACTGCTTCAAACATGGCGATAGAGGAAGAAATTGCTCAAAACGAGCAATTTCTCCTTCTGTATCCATGTTTTCAACTCTATTCAATTATTGTACTTTCATTTAAATGGAGTTTCCAATTGTTTTCGGGTATGCAGATTTGTTGTATTGTGGGAAAGGGTTAACACACGGGTGAGTCTAAATATGTTTACAGTCTTACAAAGGCATAACATTTACTGAATGTCTACACTTATAATATTTGATAGAAAAGAATGCTCACTGGTCGCACTTTTATTCTATGTAGAACATTCGAATCACTACAAAAACCCAGTCTGTAACGATCCACGGATCGTGAGTTCAAATCCCGACGCGGCCATTTATTCGTCTTAGCAGATGGTTGGCATTACTTCAGTACTATCATTCATCACATGGCACGTCTAATATATATGAGCCGTTCCACGTTCCATTGACTCTGCGAAATATATCGACCCATATCAGCAAGCGCAGTCCGCGCAGGTTAATCCGGGCCTACACATTCTGTCTTAGGGGGGATATAGCTATAGAGTAATGATTCCTGTAACAGAAAACCTACAGGAGGCGAAAAGTGTCTGTCCGGATTAGCATGCTAAGGCTGATCCGGGTCGATACTTTACGCAGAGTCCACAATGTTGCTTTTCTCGTGGGACGGCTCACATATGTTCTTTAGATATAAAAAAGAACCTTAATTTTGTCAATTACGTCTGACAGGTATTTTTATAATCCGTCCTCCGTCAGGAAAACAAGGTCATTGTGCTATTATCCCAATTATTCGTATATAGCAGTAGATTCGCACTTTGAATCTTTGTTGAATACCCAATTGATAGCTGTGTGGTTATTCTTAAATAGCAGTAGATTCGCACTTTGACTTTTTGTTGAATAACCAATTGCTAGCTGTGAGGTTATTCGTATATAGCAGTGGATTCGAGCTTTGACTCTTTGTTGAAGAACTAATTGATAGCTGTGTGGTTATTCGTTTATAGCAGTAGATTCACGCTTTGACTCTTTGTTGAATTACGAATTGATAGCTGTATGGTTATTCGTATATATCAGTATATTCGCGCTTTGACTCTTCGTTGAATAACCAATTGCTAGTTGTGTGAGTATTCGCATATAGCAGTAGGTTCGCGCTTTGACTCGTTGTTGAATACCCAATTGCAAGCTGTGTGGTTATTCTCATTTAGCAGTAGATTCACTCTTTAACTCTTTGTTGAATACCTAAATGATAGCTGTGTGGTTATTCGTATAAAGCAGTAGATTCGCGCTTTGACTCTTTGTTATATTAACCAATTGCTAGCTGTGTGGGTGAATTATAAAGCATACACTACATACGCCTTAGCAGATTACTCGAACATATTGATAACTCGAACACATCGAGAACTCGAACATATCGATAACTCGAACACACCGACAACTTCAATATATCGATATCTCGAACATATCGATAACTTAAACATAACGATAACTCGAACACATCAATAACTAAAATAAATCGATACCTCGAACACATCGATAACTCGAATATACCGATAAATAGAAGATATCGATAACTCGAATATATTGATAAATCTAACATTCCAATGACTCGAACATACCGATATTTCGAACATTCTGATAACTTGAACATATCGATACCTTGATATGTTCGAGTTATCATTATATTCGAGTTAACGGTACATTTGTTTTAATAATATGTTAGAGATATCGATTTGTTCGAGATATCGGTATGTTCGAGATATCGATATGTTCTAGATATTGATATGTTCGAGTTATCAATATGTTGGGATTAGATGTATTTGTTATATCGACTTTTTCGAGCTTTCAATTTATTCGAGATGTCAATATGTTTGAGTTATCGGTATGTTCAAATTATCAATATATTCGAATTAACGATGCATTCATTAATTTCTTAACATGTGAGAGATACCGATATGTTCCAGTTATCAGTATGTTCGAGATATTGATATTTTCTAGATATTGATATATTCGAGCTATCAATATTTTCGAAATAGATGTATTTGTTAGATCAGTAAATTCAAGTTATCAATAGTTTCGAAATAGATGTATTTGTTAGATCAGTGAATTCGATGTATCGATTTTTTCGAGCTATCAGTTTGTTCTAGTTATTAGTATATTCGAGTTAACAAAACATTCATTTTTATAATATGTCAGAGATATCAGTATGTTCGAGATATCGATATGTTTGAGTTATCGGTATGTTCGATTTATAAGTATGTTCGAGTTATCGGTATGTTCGATTTATAAGTATGTTCGAGTTATCGGTTGCCAAACAAACGTGTGGGTCGGCAATTGAGTGCACGGTGCTGTCAACTTGTTTTCAGAAATAAAGAGTGGGCGTCCATCTTCTAATACAATATCCATACATATCATTGCACAATGATACCTCTAGTGGTTATTTTAACTCATTTACTGCCGAATCTCACAAAATTGAATCTTCCATGTTAAAAATAAGACCACTCCATGTTCGTCAAACGGGACATTGGGTAAAGATAATGTATAAGTGGTAAACATGACAGCTTCTTATCTATTTAACTGTACGCATCTTTTAACGGAGAGAAATAAATAACTTTATCAAAATCATACTGTCTTCGAAGAGCTAACGTGCCACCTGGCTTATTGTATTTCTATACTTATTTCAGCATTTGACGCATCTTTGTAATTTTTGTATTTTTTGTATCGTTTTTCTTTTTCTTCTTTTTTGTTATTATTTTATTTTAGTTCTTATACTATTGCAATTTAACACCTCATGGCCTGGTCTTTTTCCCATATTACAATATGTATATATGTTGTTGTTATTATCATC
This sequence comes from Serripes groenlandicus, assembly GCA_031761405.1. NCBI lineage: Eukaryota > Metazoa > Mollusca > Bivalvia > Cardiida > Cardiidae > Serripes > Serripes groenlandicus. The sequence goes on from JASEVX010000013.1 coordinate 42,070,386, forward strand.
ACATATTACATTGTTAAAATGATACCGAGAGTACCAAATAAACTTTGAAACTTTGAAGCTGTCTCACCTGAATCTGCATTGTTTGCAAAGGCCTGTAATTGCCTTTGGCAGCGAAAGAATTTAACTTTCGCATTATCAATAGTTTCAAATTTATCGTAAACATACCTTGATATGAGGGACAATAAACACACTCGTTTAGTTCGGTTCTAGGCCTTTTCTTCAGGACTAACCAAAAATCGCCGCAAATTATGTTTCATTCATCTTGAAAACAAAGAATACGAAGTATCCATGTTAAATGTTAAATGACGCGATATTTCTCGTTTTCAAGATGGACACAACATGTTTTGTTGGAGATCTTATTAACCCAATGTTAAAACATTGTGGCAAAAGGAGAAATTGCTCGTTTTGGACAATTTCTTCTTTTGTCAGATTGTTTTCAAAGTTTATCTGCTCTAGATTCGTCAGAAAGCTTATGTTCGTGTGATCTGGAGTTACCTGCCCCTATCATTACATTATCGGATCAGTCATGTACCCATAATCGGGGGGCCATTGAATATTCTGGAACAAGCAAAACGATATAGAGACTGAGACAACTGTTTTGTTTGTGGACAAACCTTTTCAAACTTCGTAAGCAGTTTGCTTCGTTCTTATGGAATCCGCCGTGGTCGAATATTACTAGCGTTGGGGATTTTAAACCAGACGCCCTGGGTTTGATCCCCAGTCGCGGCACAACGGTCGTGGATTACGTTCCTTTTAAGGCATTTTTCCTAGCCTAGTATTGGTTTACCCAGGTATCATGAATAAGTGATATGTTGCTGTGATATAGCTGAAATACTGTTGAAAGCTGCGTAAAACCCCAATAAAACAAACACAATTTTATGTATAAATGTTAAATACCAAGTTGTATTGGTACGCTGTAGAGATTACTAAAATTTAGTAGTAATGGTACGCCATTGCAGGATCTACTAAATGACCATAGTATGCCGGGTACAATCCTCATTTACCACCATTCGTAACCTTATATTCGGCGAGCTTTAATAACTAATTAAGTCTAGCATGAACCAATGATGACGAAATGCGGTGCAGTCTGGTACCCAGAGTACTATATAGTAAATCAGTACGGCTGACGTTATTCTGGTTCCCAGCGTGCTATAGTTAATAAGTGCATCTTGCATGAGCCAACAATCACGACATGCAATGCAGTCTGGTACCCAGAGTACTATATAGTAAATCAGTATGGCTGACGTTATTCTGGTTTCCAGAGTGCTATAGTTAATAAGTGCATCTTGCATGAGCCAACAATCACGACATGCAATGCAGTCTGGTACCCAGAGTACTATATAGTAAATCAGTATGGCTGACGTTATTCTGGTTTCCAGAGTGCTATAGTTAATACGTGCATCTTGCATGAGCCAACAATCACGACATGCAATGCAGTCTGGTACCCAGAGTACTATATAGTAAATTAGTACGGCTGACGTTATTCTGTTTCCGAGCGTACTATTGATTGTTAGTACAATCACGAAATGCAGTGCAGTCTGGTACCCGGAGTACTATATAGTAAATCAGTACGGCTGACGTTATTCTGGTTCCCAGCGTACTATAGTTTATTAGTACATCTTGCATGAGTCAACAATCACGACATGCAGTGCCGTCTGGTACCCAGAGTACTATATAGTAAATCAGTACGGCTGACGTTATTCTGGTTCCCAGCGTGCTATAGTTAATAAGTGCATCTTGCATGAGCCAACAATCACGACATGCAATGCAGTCTGGTACCCAGAGTACTATATAGTAAATCAGTATGGCTGACGTTATTCTGGTTTCCAGAGTGCTATAGTTAATAAGTGCATCTTGCATGAGCCAACAATCACGACATGCAATGCAGTCTGGTACCCAGAGTACTATATAGTAAATCAGTATGGCTGACGTTATTCTGGTTTCCAGAGTGCTATAGTTAATACGTGCATCTTGCATGAGCCAACAATCACGACATGCAATGCAGTCTGGTACCCAGAGTACTATATAGTAAATTAGTACGGCTGACGTTATTCTGTTTCCGAGCGTACTATTGATTGTTAGTACAATCACGACATGCAGTGCAGTCTGGTACCCGGAGTACTATATAGTAAATCAGTACGGCTGACGTTATTCTGGTTCCCAGCGTACTATAGTTTATTAGTACATCTTGCATGAGTCAACAATCACGACATGCAGTGCCGTCTGGTACCCGGAGTACTATATAGTAAATCAGTACGGCTGACGTTATTCTGGTTCCCAGCGTGTTATAGTTAATTAGTACATCTTGCATGAGTCAACAATCACGACATGCAGTGCCGTCTGGTACCCAGAGTACTATATAGTAAATCAGTACGGCTGACGTTATTCTGGTTCCCAGCATGCTATAGTTAATTAGTACATCTTGCATGAGCCAACAATCACGACATGCAATGCAGTCTGGTACTCGGAATACTATATAGTAAATCAGTACGGCTGACGTTATTCTGGTTCCCAGCGTGCTATAGTTAATTAGCGAACAGACAATTGATTTTCGTACAGGGAACCAAAACAACTTGAGGTTTGGATTTAATACATATACATAATGAAGCAAATTTCTATAATTTTATTGTTACTAAGTAAACTTATATACTTGTTTAGACTTTTGAACTATTGTTAAGTAGATATTCAACTGCAATAATGTCGCAAAATAGTTGTCTGTTGTAATTATTTGAGGGTTGACTGGACTATTTCGAGGGCTTGGTGTGAAACGGTTGTAACTAAAAACCTATTTTGAAAACCCTGGTTTAGGCGCAATTTTTACCCCTTTGTAAACAATGCAAATTTAGATGCCATTGCTCAGAACGAGCAATGGCACCTAAATTTCCATTGTTTACCAAGAAAAATGAGTTAACGCTTATAAAGACTTTATGGCGAGGTGATTAACCTTGGTAAAAAAAATACAAATTTTAGTTACAACTGTTTCCCAGCTTGCTATAGTTTATTAGTACATCTTGCATGAGCCAACAATCACGACATGCAGTGCAGTCTGGTACCCGGTGTACTATATAGTAAATCAGTACAGACACGTTTCGCCTACTGTGGATTTTCTGTTTTAGGAGAATACCTTTACTCTATACCTCTATGCTCCTGAGACGGAATGTGTCGGCATGGACTAGCCTGCGCGGACTGCGCCGGCTAATCTGGGTTGATACATAACGCAGTTGCCATAATGTTGGTTTTCTTGCGGGACGGCTCATTTCAGTAATATCACTGCGTTTACTGCGTAAATACCAGTATTACCAGTATTACCAGTATTAGTACCGGTATTACCAGTATTACCAGTATTAGTACCGGTATTACCAGTATTACCAGTATTACCAGTATTAGTACCGGTATTACCAGTATTATCAGTATTAGTACCGGTATTACCAGTATTAGTACCGGT
>JASEVX010000013.1:42074030-42231973 GCA_031761405.1 Serripes groenlandicus
GGGATATCATGTGAAAACGACCCTTGTCACATTGACTCTTGTCGGAAAGAGAGTTGGCCGAGCTGGGATTCGAACTCACAACCCCTGGATTAAATTAACAGCCCGCATCGCAACCGAGCTGTGCCACCCGGGCTGGCATGAATATCAATAAGACGTTCTTCGTGTTACCACGTCATAAAATCATCTAGTATTCAGTCAACGAGAATTACCCGATAAATATAACTGCTTCCCTGAGGTGATCATTTTCATTTCCCACTGTATACGAACATTCTGTAACAGGCGAGTTTTAAATTATATTGACCAAAACGTGACAGAGCTCCATAAATGAGAACTTTATTAATAAATAGAGTTGAAACATTGTGGCAAAAGTAGAAATTGCTCGTTTTGAGCAATTTCTTCTTTTGTCACTATGTTTTCAAAAAGCCGTCTGCTGCAGATGCGCCGACATGCGTCTACAATAGGGAAGGGGTAACTTCAGTGTCGTCGGCTTGCCTCTTGCAAATTGAAGATGTGATTCAGATTGTTTAAAATCAAATAGTTATATATTTAGAGAGAGAGAGTTATTGCATGCCAATCCAAGCCATAGGGCGATATATCTCTAATGAAAAAGATAGCTTGATTACATGCCAATACAAGCCATACAATGAAAGAGATATCTTGTTTACATGCTTAATGAGATATCTTTCTATGTAATCGATGTATCTACATTAATTTAACAGAACTATCTCAAAAGGAGCATGGAGTCTTCAATTAAGAGATATCTTTCTGAAATACAGATATATCTCTATAAGATAAAGTGATATATTTCTGTCTAACAGAAAAATCAATCTGATTAAGAGATATCTCTAATTGGTGAATTTTTAAAATTGAGTTGTTCAGCTTTGCATTAGGTTAAGTCCATAGCTGTTTCTAAGACTATAAAGGTAATAATGTTGAATTGAACCGCTAAAATTATAGACGAAATTACGCAGGTTCTCCTTCCTTTGTCGTCTTTCACCAATGGCTAACAGTCTATGAGGAAAAGCAGACAGTTGCTTAGAAGGTGTGTTGTGTGGAGTACTGGTATGAGAAAGCTAGGAAACACATGAGTAGGTGAACTGGCCTCCGTGATATGACTGAACAATTGTTGAAAAAGGCGTTAAACCCTACCAATCAATCAATCAATTAATCAATCAATCAATCAATCGCCTTCCTTTGCCATAAAGCTTAGATAGGGACACGTAGAAAATGCTCATCGTGAAAAATTTCGCCTTTTCCAATAATTTTGTCAAAATCTATATGCTGCAGAGTTGTCTATGACCGTCTGTATTGTCATAGACGAAATCAACATTATTTATATTGAAAGTCATGAAAATGTTCACAATTTGGCTTACTGGGTATGTCTTTAACGATCAATATATATTGAAAGTCATGAAAATGTACACAATTTGGCTTTTACGATTCAATATTTAGATGTTTAATGTACTGGAAAGTGAAATTATTACCCTGAGTGTATCCCAGAATTATGACTCTAATATTTCAAGACAACTTTTGAAGAATGTTAAAACTTTGACCATATTATCTATAATCTTGAGTTAAGAGTATGTCCGTCCTCATTCAACAGTCAAGGTCAACACATTTCTTCATTGATTCGTCTCCTGGGTCTCAATATTTAACTGTTATGAGATACATTAATATATCCTGTAATCTAGTGTCACTTAGCCGAGCCCCGGTAGCTCAGTCGGTAGAGACGCGGGATGTCAATCCAGGGATTGTGAATTCGAATCTAAGCTCGGCAAACCTCCTTTCCGACGTTTGATAAAAGTCACTGTGATAATCGTCATTCGTCATTCAGCAATGGGCTAACATGTGGAAAAGCAGCTAGTTGCTTGGAAAGCATGTTGTGTGGAGTACTGGTGTTGGAAAGCTAGGAAACACATGAATTGGTGAACTGGTCACCGTGATATGACTGAAAAATTGTTTTGATGTCGGCCAAATCAATCAATCAAATTCACTTAGTTTCTTTCCTTTTACGTTTAAAGAAACAATTTTATTTATTGGGGTTTTACGCCGCTTTCAACATTATTTCAGTTATATCACGGCGACAGTTCACTTATTCATGATCCCTGGGTAAACAAACCAGTAATAGGCTAGAAAATGTGCCTTGCCCAAGGGGCACTCCACCATGACCGTAGTGCCGCGACTGGGGATCGAACCTGGGACACCCGGTTTCGAAATCCCCGACGCTAACCACTCGACCACAGCTGATTCCCTTAAAGAAACAATGTTTTCAAAAGTCGTCTACTTCAATCCTGTCGAAAGTCGTCTGCATCATATCCTGTCGAAAATTGTCTGCACGAATCCTGTCGAAAAAATGTCTGCTATAATTCAGTCGAAAATCGTCTGCTACAATCCTGTCGAAAATCGTCTGCTTCAATCCTGTCGAAAATTGTCTGCTTCAATTCTGTCGAAAATCGTCTGCTTTCAATCCAGTCGAAAATCGTCTGCGTCAATCCTTTCGATAATCGTTTTCTTCAATCCTGTCGAAAATCGTCTGTATTAATCCTGTCGAAAATCGTCTGCTTCAATCCTGTCGAAAATCGTCTGCTACAAACCTGTCGAAAATCGTCTGCATCAATCCTGTCCAAAATCGTCTGCTTCAATCCTGTCGAAAATCGTTTGCTACAAACCAGTCGAAAATCGTCTGCATCTCCTGTCGAAAATCGTCTGCATCAGAGGAAACTTGTCATATTTACGATTTGTCTCAGTTAAAACCCATTTATCCAGGGGAGAGTCAAAATATGGCTGCTGAACACAGGTGGCTGCTTAATATAAGTCAATAAAGAAGAAAATGTTGTTTTTGTTAATCTTCAAGTGGCTGCTAAACACAAGTTGGCTGCTTGAATAGGTAACCGCTAATACAAGTTTGACTACATATGGCAATAAAACACCTTTGAAGCTGCCATGCAACGACCTTGGAGTGATTGGGCTACGAGTGTAGGTGTTGACCGAATCGACATCTATCGCTATTCTAAAGTAATGCGGAAAGTGTAAACACGCAAACTCAACTGGATCTTCACAGTTCGCAAATGAAACGAGACCTCAGTGTGTCTGACACGGTTAACCCTTTCCCACATACAAAAGTAAGTCTGCAGCAGACGAGTTTTAAAACATCTAGACAAAATCACGGAAAAAGTATAATTTATTAAATCGAGTGAAAATATCTGTGGCAAAAGGAAAAATTGCTCATCATGAACAATCTATCCTTTAACCACAATGTTTTTAAAAGTCGTCTGCAGTATAGGCATTAGAAAGCGTCTGTTTGTGGGAAAGGGTTAATGCATAAATATTGTCACCGGGCGCCTGAACCCATTCCTCACATACAACAAATCTAGACCAGACGAATTTGGAAATAAAATGGACAAAAATATGGAAAAATTATATAAATGAAAGATTAATTATATAAATGAAAGATTAATCATTAATTATATACATGAAAGATTAATCATTAATTATATAAATGAAAGATTAATCATTAATTATATAAATGAAAGATTAATCATTAATTATATGCATGAAAGATTAATCATTAATTATATAAATGAAAGATTAATCATTAATTATATAAAGTTGAACACAAGGTTGTTAAAGTAGAAATTGTTCATCATGAATAATTGCTCCTTTTTCGCCACAATGTTTTCAAATGGCGTCTTGCTGCAGAGGTGCAAGAAAGCTTTCGATTTTGGGAAAGCGTTAATGGATATAATATAATCTATTTTTGTTGCTGAATGGTGCAGTTTTAGTCATTCGTGTGGGCGATAACTAGCATTTTTTTTATTTACGTCTTTTAACGCTTTTCCTCATATAGATGCTTTCTGACGCCTCTGCGGGGGGAAGGTTTAAGACATGAAAGGGGGCGGTCCTTGTACGGATCTCTGCAACTCGAGTTTAAAGGCATGAAAGGGACGGTCCTTGTACGGATCTCTGCAACTCGAGTTTAAGGTATGAAAGGGGCGGTCCTTGTACGGATCTCTGCAACTCGAGTTTAAGGCATGAAAGGGGCGGTCCTTGTACGAATCTCTGCAACTCGAGTTTAAGGCTTGTACGGATCTCTGCAACTCGAGTTTAAGGTATGAAAGGGGCGGTCCTTGTACGGATCTCTGCAACTCGAGTTTAAGGCATGAAAGGGGCGGTCCTTGTTCGGATCTCTGCAACCCGAGTTTAAGACATGAAAGGGGCGGTCCTTGTACGGATCTCTGCAACTCGAGTTTAAAGGCATGAAAGGGACGGTCCTTGTACGGATCTCTGCAACTCGAGTTTAAGGTATGAAAGGGGCGGTCCTTGTACGGATCTCTGTAACTCGAGTTTAAGGCATGAAAGGGGCGGTCCTTGTACGAATCTCTGCAACTCGAGTTTAAGGCTTGTACGGATCTCTGCAATTCGAGTTTAAGGTATGAAAGGGGCGGTCCTTGTACGGATCTCTGCAACTCGAGTTTAAGGCATGAAAGGGGTGGTCCTTGTTCGGATCTCTGCAACTCGAGTTTAAAACATGAAAGGGGCGGTCCTTGTACGGATCTCTGCAACTCGAGTTTAAGACATGAAAGGGGCGGTCCTTGTACGGATCTTTGCAACTCGAGTTTAAGACATAAAAGGGGCGGTCCTTGTACGAATCTTTGCAACTCGAGTTTAAGACATAAAAGGGGCGGTCCTTGTACGGATCTCTGCAACTCGAGTTTAAGACATGAAAGGGGCGGTCCTTGTACGGATCTCTGCAACTCGAGTTTAAGACATAAAAGGGGCGGTCCGTGTACGGATCTCTGCAACTCGAGTTTAAGACATGAAAGGGGCGGTCCTTGTACGGATCTCTGAGGCGGTCCTTGTACGGATCTTTGCAACTCGAGTTTAAGACATAAAAGGGGCGGTCCTTGTACGGATCTCTGCAACTCGAGTTTAAGACATGAAAGGGGCGGTCCTTGTACGGATCTCTGCAACTCGAGTTTAAGACATGAAAGGGGCGGTCCTTGTACGGATCTCTGCAACTCGAGTTTAAGGCATGAAAGGGGCGGTCCTTGTTCGGATCTCTGCAACTCGGGTTTAAGGCATCAGGGACCGGCGGTAAAAATCGTTACTATTGATAACTTCTATGATAATCCCCGGTGGTGTAGTGGTAGAGCGTCCGCCTCGGGTGAGGGACGTTACGTGCTCGATCCCCGGTCGGGTCATACCAAAGACTTTATAAAAATGGTAGTAATGGTTGCCATCCTTTGCGCTTAGGGTTGCGGGGTTAGCATAACGACTGACTGGCTGGTGTCAGAATAAATGAACCAGTACTAATGGTAACTTACCTAGGAAACGCCGTGATATAACTGAACAAGTGTTGAAAGCTGCGTAAAAAACCAACAAATCAACCACTTAAATTTGTCTACTATTTGTGACATTATCTTTCAATGTCCTCAATCCTTTCTCGTAAATCTGCAGCAGGAAAAACATCAAGGAAAAATAGGCAAACTCTCTGTGAATCAAAGTATAACGTTTTAAACGATTTGAAAACAGAGTGGCAAAAGGGGGAAATTAATAATTATGAATGATTGTTCCTGTTGCCACAATGTTTTTTAAAACACTGGCCTGATACAGAAGTATCAGAAGGTGTCAGTATTTGGAAAAAGGAGATTACGTAAACATTCTTTGAAGTTATAAGATAAATGTCCTTTACGTATATTATCTTCAGAAAATATTATATTACTTTTAAACAAACGTAACAATGTATAACCAGACCTGAGGTCTCCATTGCATGCAGAATTTGTTTGCATGTGTATTTTTTTTTTTTTTTTTTTTTTTTTTGTCAGGGTTTTACGCCGTTTCAGCAGTATTTAAGAATTTAACCTTTTCCCGCATACAACACATTTGCAGCAGAAGTCTTGTGACAAAAGGAGAAATCGGTCGTTTTGAGCAATTTCTTCTTCTGTCACATCGTTTTCAAAAGTCGTCTGCTGCAAAGGCGTCAGAAAGCGTCTATATGTGGTAAAAGGGTTTTAAGAAAAATCATTGAAATTTGAATGATGCACCAGACAAATTCAAATGTAATGATTAGCTTGTTACATATCAATAAGTATAAATAATAAATTAACTATTAGTAAAGATACTGATCAATGTTTCTTTCTCCAACACTGCTTACGAATGCTACGAATGCTACTTTCACTGAAACTCAAGATTGGAAAAGGTTGGAGAGATTTATTGCTTTTAAACCTTTCCACATACAACAGATCTGCAGCAGACGACTTTGAAAGAATATAGGCAAAGCTGTAAACATTCTCTATAACTGAACGAACAAGCAAATTCATGAAATTTATATCCCCCGCTTGCAGGAAATATTGTAGGAATAAAATCCGCCGAAAGTGATGATCGAACTTGGCCTAGCTGTTAAGGCATTTAACCTTGTTACAAAGTTTGAAAAAAAAAGGGTTCACATTTGTGGCAGTAATTGCACGGAAGCAGCAACAAACGACATTTTTTGTTAAGCAAGGGGCAATAACTCCACCGAATAAAGTCCGCCGAAAGCGACGATCGAACTTGGCCTAGCCCTTAAGCCATTTAACGTTGTTACCAAGTTTGGGAAAAAAAAGTTCACATTTGTGGCAGTGATTGCATGGAAACAGCAAAAAACGACATTTTTTGTTAATTAAGGGGCCATAACTCCACCGAATAAAGTCCGCCGAAAGTGAGGATCGAATTTGGCCTAGCCCTTAAGGCATTTAACCTTGTTACCAAGTTTGAAAAAAAAAAATGGTTCACATTTGTGGCACTTATTGCACAGAAACAGCAACAAACGACATTTTTTGTTAAATAAGGGGCCATAACTACACCAAATAAAGTCCACAGAAAGTGACGATCGAACTTGGCCTAGCCCTTAAGGTATTTAACCTTGTTACCAAGTTTGAAAAGAAAATGGTTCACATTTGTGGCAGTTATTGCACGGAAACGGCTAGAAACGACATTTTTTGTTAAATAAGGGGCCATAACTCCACCAGATAAAGTCCGCCGAAAGTGACGATCGAACTTGGTCTAGCCCTTAAGGCATTTAACCTTGTTACCAAGTTTGAACAAAAAAGGTTCACACTTGTGGGAGTAATTGTACGGAAACAGCAACAAAGGACATTTTTTGTTAATTAAGGGGCCATAACTCCACCAAATAAAGTCCACCGAAAGTGAGGATCGAACTTGGCCTAGGTTGTTACCAAGTTTGGAAAAAAAAGGTTCACATTTGTGGCAGTTATTGCACGGAAACAGCAACAAACGACATTTTTTGTTAAATAAGGGGCCAGAACTCCACCGAATAAAGTCCGCCGAAAGTGACGATCGAACTTGGCCTAGCCCTTAAGGCAATTAACCTTGTTACCAAGTTTGAAAAAAAACGGTTAACATTTGTGGCCGTTATTGCACGGAAACGAAGTGTGACAGACAGACGGACAGACGGACGAACTCATGGGAGTGTACTTGTGGGGTTATTTCCTTTGATGTTTACTTGTGGAGTGCACCCCACAAGTATGCAATTCATTCCGTAATTAACCCCCTTTTACGGAATGAATAACATTAATATGCAAATGAGATACCTGTTATAAAAAATAAAAAATAACTATCTATCTAATTGTCTTTATAAGGGTGGTGGGTGGGCTTCACGCACCCCATAAGTACTCTCTCATGCGGACGGACAGACGGACAAACCCAAATTAATAACCCCCCTTTTTTCTTCGAAAAAGCGGGGAATAATAATTAATGGAGTTGAAAATATTGTTGCTAAACTAAAAATTGCTCATAGTGAGCAATTTCTCCTTTTGCCACAAAATTTTCAAAATTCGTCTGCTGCAGATGCGTCAAAAAGCGTCTACAATGGGTAATGGATAACTCTAAATTTCAAACAACAAATAGGTTTGCAATACACCGACTTCTTCACTGACATACCCTCCTGTGTGGTCTAGTGGTAGAGCGTCCGCCTCGAGTGCTGAGAGGTCGCCGGCTTGATACCCGACTGGGTCATACCAAAGACTTTAAAAATGGTAGCAATGGCTGCCTTCGTTGGCGTTCAGGGTTGCGGGGTGTGGGGTTTAGCATTACTCTTGACTGGCTGGTGTCAGGAACATCGGACCAGTAGTACTGGTAACTTACCCAGGAGACGCCGTGATATAACTTGAAGAATTGTTGAAAGCGGCGTCAAATACCAAACCATCAATCAATCAATCAATCAAGAATTGAATAAAGTGTCTCATTTCGAGATAAGTCTTATCTCTTTTACCATCTTGAAAATAATAATAGCCTCCAAACTACTGTAGAGATTTGAAATCATAAAGGAATTATTTCAAATGTCAAGTCATTTCAGTTTGCTTGCACCACGGTTGTTCAGTCTTCAGCGACGCGAATTACAAAAAAAAAAAGCTTCTGGTCCGGTAATCATGTTTTTAAAGTATAACAAATCCGTTTCTAAAGGATTGAATTTCACTTGAAGTGGATTTGATACGATCAGCGTTTTATTTAGGTTACTGCCGAATTTCACAAAATTATAATCTCTATATTGACTTCACATCAATGAATATGGGAGTTAAATGAAGGGGCGGGGCTGTAAATCTAGCTTCTCGTCAGAAGGTACACTTATGTATATTTTGCTTTACGCTGCTTTAAAAAATGTTTAAGACCACCTTTTATTAAAGACCAAATTGTTCTCTTCCCATGGGTGGTCTTTAAATACAGGTTTGAATGTACTTGATTATGTGTTAAAACATGATTTGTATTTGCTTTTTTTATGTATAATATTGTCCGTCTCTGTTCACTTGTTATATGTATATTTATTACAGGCCGGTGGCCTACTGAGCTACTAGAAATAGAGATGTCTATGTCTATTTGAAAATTGGGGAGGGGGTGGGGCTTTAATATATATGTTGCAGATTTGAAAACCTCGTGGAAAAAGAGAAATTGTTCGTTTGGACCCTCTCATTCGTTTCCCCCGCAATGTTCCATCTGCTAAGCTAAATAGCGTCACTAACAGAGATATGATTATATTTATTTCATTTTGTCTAGATTTTATTTATTATTATTAATATTTATATATACTACATTTGTATAGGTGTATGGTTTTCACTGTGATGGGTTACCCTTTTCCCACATGAAGACGTCTGTTTGGGCCTGTCTGCAGCAGACGTATTTTGAAATCTCACCTCTTGCCACACTGTTTTCAATAGACGTACTGTGGTGTATGGAGATTTTCCAAATGTATGCGTAGATGTCTTCAATGTCGTGTGTCCCTCATATGTGTTGTATGTGGGGAAGAATTAAGAGAAAAGAACTGCGTCATCCGGAAGGCAGTCTCGATGAATTTGCATCATTAACCCTTTCCCTTATACGACAATTCTGCAGCAGACGACTTTGAACATATTTTGTCAAAACATGGAAAATCTCTATAATTGAATGGATAACCTATGACTAAAAGTGGAAAACATTGTATCAAAAGGAGAATTTGCTCGTTTTGAGCAATTTCTTCTTTTGTCACTATGTTTTCAAAATGCCGTCTGCTGCAGAGGCATCAGAAAGCGTCTATATGAGTGAAAGGGTTAAGAAAAGAGACTACAAAGGTTAAACAAATGGGTTACACTTCTAGTTTTTCGTCATAAGCTTTATTATAAGACGCTTCTTACTGTATGCGAATAATGAAGTATCTGCTGAGCCTGTACGTATGCCTAAGCTAGTCTTCAAACCCACCTCAGTGGTGTAATGGTAGAGCGCCCGGACCATCGCGGGTTCGATCCCCATTCGGTTCATACCAAAGAGTTTGAAGATGCTAGAGAAAGGCTTCCACGCCTTGGCGCTCTGGACTGACTCGCTTGGGGTAGGATAAATGGACCAGTAGTACTGGAATCATACCCCCAAGAAACGCCATCATATAACTGATAGATTGTTGAAAGCGTCATAAAACATCATACAAACACAAAGAGACTTCACTGCTAGAAAAAGAAGCATAATACAAGAGAAATCAACATTACGGACTCTGCGTAATGTATCGACCCAGATCAGTCTGTGCAGTTCGCGCCGGCTAATCCGGGCCGACACGTTCCATCTCAGGAGGATAAAGGTATAGAGTAATGATTCCTGAGACAGAAATTCAAAAAAGGCGATAAGTACATCTGTCCGGGTATGTCTGCGCGGCATGCTAAGGCTGATCGGGGTCGATACTTTACGCAGAGTCCACACTGTTGGTTTTTTTTTCGAGGAAAGGCTCATGTGTGTAGGACGCGACTGGTGGATATAAAAATGTACATATCGAAGGCTTGGCGTGAAACGGTTGTAACTAAAAACCTATTTTGAAAACCCTGGTTTAGGGATAATTTTGACCCCTTTGTAAACAATGCAAATTTAGGTGCCATTGCTCAGAACGAGCAATGGCACCTAAATTTCCATTGTTTACCAAGTAAAATTATTTGACGCTTTTAAAGACTTTATGACGAGGTGATTAACCTTGGTAAAAAAAATACCAATTTTAGTTACAACCGTTTCACGCCAAACCCTCGATATACATTTATAAAGAATTCATATTCAGTGACTCGTTACGTCTGCGGTTAGCAATGAATAGAGTCCGTTTCAAATTACGACTTGCTTTTTTTTCATAAGGGATTTACCAACCATGTCTTTTTTTTTCTTCTTTTTTTTTCTTCTTTTTTTTTCTTGTCTTTTTTTATGCTTCATACAGAAATTGACAATGGTTTGTTTGATTGATTGTTTAGTGTTTTACCCGTCAAAGAGGAAAAAGCCATGACTACCATTTTAATGTCTAAGGTATGACTCGGCCTGATATCGAACCCGCGACCTCCCGCATACGAGGCGGACGCTCAACCACGGGGACACCGAAGAATATAAAAAGGAGTCTCCGCTGAGACTGTGCGTCTACGTGGGAAAGGATAAACACATGTCAATTACGACCAACCTACATACACCTGCTTTGTCGGTTTTGGGACGAAATGTGCTTGATTATGACCAGCAATCTACTAAACAATTGAGCAGTATAATTTCTGTGTTTATTTTCTATGCATCTTTCAATAGGTTTTTTCATTTATACCACGGCGTTTCTTGTGGGTGGAATTCAGCGTGATGAATGTTGAAGGAATGCACGAATGATTAAACAGTTTCTTTGTTTGAATGGTGTTTTACGATGCTTTCGACGCAACAGTTATATCATTGCGTCGATACCTGGGTATATTACCAGTACTACCGGTATTGTTTATCCTGTCGTCGATATATCATCAGTCGCAATGCTTTCTCAACAAGTCGGAGCACCAGCAGTGTTGTGTATGCTGTTTTAAGCCGCTTTCAACAAGTGTTCAGTTATATATATCACGACGTTTCCTTGGTAAGATACCAGTAATACTTGTCCATTTACCCTGTCACCGGTGAGTCAGTGATGATGCTAACCTCGCAACCCTGAGCGCCAAGAAGTGGGAACTGTTACTATGTATGTTCAAAGCTGTTGGTATGAACCTGTCGGAGATAATACCGCTTTCGACGCAACAGTTATATCACTGCGTTACCCGGGTATATTACCAGTACTACCGGTATTGTTTATCCTGTCGTCGATAGATCATCAGTCGCAATGCTTTCTCAACAAGTCGGAGCACCAGCAGTGTTGTGTATGCTGTTTTAACTCGCTTACACCAATAGTTCAGTTATATATCACGGCGTTTCCTTGGTAAGATTCCAATTACTGGTCCTTTTACCCTGTCACCTGTGAGTCAGTGATAATGCTAACCTCGCAACCCTGAGCGCCAAGAAGGGGGAACTGTTACTATGTATGTTCAAAGTTGTTGGTATGAACCTGTCGGAGAGAATACCACCGTACTCCCGCAATCGAGGTGGAGGCTCTGGCACTACAGCATTGAGGTGGTTATCCTTATCTATTCCTCCGAAGGTATGTCTTCTAGTAGCTAGGCTCAATACATATATCCTAGATCGTATTTAAGACCACGCCCATCGTAATGTATCACAAACAAACCAACAATAAAATCGTTAAAAACTACCCCGTTCTCATGCATCACATGGCTTTTGTTTGTGATGCAGAAACCGCGTTTGGCAATCGAGTCTACCGGACAGAACATATCGAATATTTTGATTTGCTAAAATTCTGCATCTAATTTGCATATCGGATCTATGAAATAATACTGACATATCAATCAAAGTACTGAATATGGGATTGACTTATTGAATGGTGGGGTAAACGCCATTTTAATTAAAACAAAGCAGTCATATCAAAGCGGTCAGTTCACCAATCCACGTATTTCCTGGCTTTCTCGAACCAGTGCGCAACACAACAGTCTTTCAGAGGAACTGACTGCATTCCCACATAGACATGTCGAAGGCTTTGCGTGAAACAGTTGTAACTACAATTGGTATTCTTTTACCAAGGTTAATCACCTCGCCATGAAAAATTTAAAAGCCTTAAATCTTTTTTCTTGGTAAATAATGGAAATTTAGGTGACATTGCTCGTTCTGATCAATGGCACCTAAATTTGCATTGTTTACAAACTAGTCAAAATTGCCCCTAAACCAGGGTTTTCAAAATAGGTTTTTAGTTACAACTGTTTCACGCCAACCCCTCGATGTCAGTTCAATGTTGGACGACGAATGACGATTGCCGCTTTGACCTTTGTCAAATGACGAAAAGCATGTTTTCTGAGCTGGGTTTCAAACTCAGAACCCATCGACTGATAGCCCGTTTCGCTATCGAAAGAGTAACCGGTACTCGGCACTTTATCTGAACTATATAGAACTATATAGCATACTGGGACTCGGCACTTTATCTTAGAAAAATGTTCAAGTTGGCATTTCTGAACAGTGTAGTTTCAGATATAGTAGTGCATCCTCCCCGGTGCAGGAGGTCGCGGGTTTGATCCCCGTCCGAGTCATACCAAATACTTTTTAAAAAAGGGTAATAATGACTGCCCTCCATGTCGCTCAGAGGGTTGCGGTGTAAGCATCACGACTGACTGGCTGGTGTCAGGGTTAATAGACCAATAACTTACTATGTTTTACCCAGGAAACGCTGTGATATAACTGTAAAAATTGTTGAAAGTGGCGTAAAACTTAAGCAAGCATCTGTTCAATCTCGTCAGAATCTACACAGGTCGATAGAATCGGCTCACCTCCTTTCAAAGATATATAACTCTGCAACAGGGCACACTAATCATTGACATAGTTATTTCCCTTTGACCATTATAATCCAGCATGCGAATGTCTAAGTAACAATGGTTTGTTTGTATGATGTTTAATTCCGCTTTCAAACACTTGTCATTTATATCACGGCATTTCCTGGGGTAGCGCCAAGGAGGGAAAGCCATTATTACCATCATATGTTAATGAAGAGAGCTATTAGTTTATGACTGTCTCGCAATAGTACTCCATACAACATTATTCCCAAGTACCATCTAGACTATTTGAGTTCATATGTTGAAGTCAAATGACGCAAGCAACAACGACTTATGTCAAACATTTGAAGTATTCAATGGCCGAGTCAGTGTTTCGAGCTCACGACCCCTCGATTTACATCCCTCGGCATTACCGACTGGGCTAGCGCCACTCGGGCAAGAGTTATACATACTAATAAGGAAAATGGAGCAAGGAGCATAGATCTACAAGCATCAATGTTACAGTTATCTCCCTTTGTCACTTTGTCTTGCTTGGCCATTTTCTCGTTATTCTTCATTTTATCAACGTTAAACTTAGTAAGTACGTATTTAGATGTGTCTTCTTAAGATGTGCACTTATCAAGGCTTACATACCTATTTGTTACATACCTATTTGTTAGTTATCAAATTGTGAGGCTACATTTCTTCTTTATAGAAATATATTGCATACTGGCGGACAGTGAAAACATTAAACTAAATTGGGACTGCATTTCTTCTTCAAAGAACATAATCGAACTGTTACATTTAAAAGTATATAACAAAATGGCGGAAAGTGAAGCCATGAAACTATACTGAGGCTACATTTCTTGTTTTCAGAACTAAACTAACTGTGAAATAAAGAGCTATATTTCATATTGGTTGGACAATGAAGACAGTTTATAGTTTATAAAACTAAGACTTACTGTTACATAAAAGGATAATATCATTTTGTCGGACGATATAGACATGAAACTATACTGAGGCTACATTTCTTGTTTTCAGAACTAAACTAACTGTGAAATAAAGAGCTATATTTCATAGTGGTAGTGAAGACAGATTATAGTTTATAAAACTAAAACTTACTGTTACATAAAAGGGTTAATATCATTTTGTCGGACAATATAGACATGAAGCTATACTGAGGCTACATTTCTTGTTTTCAGAACTAACGCGTACTGATACATACAGCGAAGGGTGAACATAATCTTGCTTTAAATATTAAACTAAATATAAATATTACATCTACAGGTATATTAAATATTGGCGGACGATGAAGACTTGAAACTATATTGAGACTACTGTTATCGTTTACAAAACTAAAGGTAGCTCTTATATCTAGAAGTATATTACATGTTGGCGGACGATGAAGACATCAAACTATATTGAGGTTACTTTTATTGTTGACAGAACTAAAGGGAACTGTTATATCTAGAAGTATATTACATGTTGGCGGACGATGAAGACATGAAACTATATTGAGGTTACTTTTATTGTTTACAGAACTAAAGGTAACTGTTATATCTAGATGTATATTACATATTGGCGGACGATGAAGACATGAAACTATATTGAGGTTACTTTTATTGTTTACAGAACTAAAGGTAACTGTTATATCTACATGTGGGCGGACGATGAAGACATTTTCCTATCCTAGTACTGGTTTGTTTACCAATATATCATGAACAAGTGAACTCGTCGTGATATAACTGAAATAATATTGAAAACGGCGTTAACCCCCATTTTAAAAAAAAATGTTCAATGATTTACGATGTTTCTGTTCACAAATGTGGTGATGTAGTGGTAGGGCGTCCGCTTCGGGTGCGGGAGGTCGCAGACTCGATTCCTGGCCGTGTGATACAAAAGCAAATGCTATAAAATATGTAGTAATGCATGGCTTCCCTCCTTGGCGCCCAGGGTTGCGAGGTTAGCATTACTACTGACTCGCTGGTGTCAGACTAAAAGGACCAGTAGTACTTGTAACTTACCCAGGAAGCGCTGTGATACAACTGAAAAAATGTTGAAAAGCGATATTGACACCATTTGAATAATAGGATATAATAATGCTGTTGGAATTTGTGTTATATCGTGTTTACGTTTTTGGCCTGGGGCTTTAGCCCCCGGTCATAGTAGTAATACCATTTTTTCGGAGTTGGCAGCCTGCCAATTGCTGTTAACACCAAACAACGCATGATAAACTGCGCGAGAAAAATAGGTCATCATGGATTCAACAAAACTGCATTTAAAAGGTTAGGATCTCTCCCATAAATATCATTTTAATGTTGTTGGAATATCAGTGAAAAACTTAAGGCGTGAGTACTCCAATATTTTTTTAAGAAATGCTTTAGAAATTAATGCGCCGAGAGGTTAAATATGGACGCTTGTTAACATTATTAACATTGGCAAAGAGGAACGGACAAAAAGAAAGAAGTCACGTGAAAAATACAGGGGCGGATTAACCGGTGGTAGGGCCCGTGCGTCGAAAAGTTAATGGTAAACAAAGAAAACGCGTGGCAAATGTAGTGGCGGATTTAGCGGGGGGCCATAGGGCCCGTGTCCGACTCCCCCACCCCACGAAAGAAGTCACGTGAAATATACAGTGGCGGATGAACCGGAGGCCGTAGGGCCCTTGCGTCGAACAGCAGCCCCCAGGCCGTCAGTACTGCAGTGCTTTTATTTTCTTTGTAAACATATATTTTCCGTGTAATTATACCTTCTGCGTGGTAAATACGTAACCCTCCCACATACAACTAATATACAGCAAACGAATTTGAAACCATCTAGATAAAAATGGTAAAATTCTCTATAATTGAAAGTAGAATAATTGATTAGAGTTGAAAACATTGTGGCAAAAGGAGAAATTGCTCGTTTTGTCGCAGGGTTTTCGAAAGTCGTCTGCTACAGAGGCGTCAAAAATCGTCTGCATGACGGAAAATGTCAGTTAATTGTAATTAACAAGTAAACTGACTATGTTTTTCTTGTACAAACAATTCAAATTCATGAAAATATAAAGATTTGACTTACTGGGTATGTCTACCCAGTAAAAATGAAGCATAAACGATAATTAATTAGATGTTTATTGTACTCGAAAGTGAAATTATCACTCTAGATTGTTCCCAAAATTATTATTCTAATATTTCAAGACAACTTTTGAACAGTTTTAAAACTTTGACTATATTATCTTTAATCTGGAGTTCAGCACCTTTAAAACTTAAAGGCATATTTCAGCATTTTTGTTTCACTAATAAAAAGGAATAATGTATTTTAGAAAAAGATATAGTGAACGATGTGTATCGTATATAGACAAAGATATAGTGAACGATGTGTATCGTAGACAAAGACATAGTAAACAATATGTATTGTAGACAAAGATAGTTAACACTGTGTATCGTAGACAAAGATATAGTGAACGATGTGTATCGTGGACAAAACATAGTGAACGATGTGTATCGTAGACAAAGATATAGTAACCGATGTGTATCGTAGACAAAGATATAGTGAACGATGTGTATCGTAGACAAATATATAGTGAACGATGTGTATCGTAGACAAAGATATAGTGAACGATGTGTATCGTAGACAAAGACATAGTAAACAATATGTATTGTAGACAAAGATAGTTAACACTGAGTATCGTAGACAAAGATATAGTGAACGATGTGTATCGTAGACAAAGATATAGTGAACGATGTGTATCGTAGACAAAGATATAGTAAACGATGTTTATCGTAGACAAAGATATAGTTAACCACATGTATCGTAGACAAAGATATAGTGAACGATGTGTATCGTAGACAAAGATATAGTGAACGATGTGTATCGTAGACAAAGATATAGTGAACGATGTGTATCGTAGACAGAGATATAGTGAACACTGTGTATCGTAGACAAAGATATAGTGAACGATGTGTATCGTAGACAAATATATATTGAACACTGTGTATCGTAGACAAAGACATAGTGAACGATGTGTATCGTAGACAAATACATAGTGAACGATGTGTACCGTAGACAAAGATATAGTAAACGATGTGTATCGTAGACAAAGATATAGTGAACGATGTGTATCGTAGACAAAGATATAGTAAACGATGTGTATCGTAGACAAATATATAGTGAACGATGTGTATCGTAGACAAAGATATAGTGAACGATGTATATCGTAGACAAAGATATAGTGAACGATGTATATCGTAGACAAAGATATAGTAAACGATGTGTATCGTAGACAAAGATATAGTGACCACTGTGTATCGTAGACAAAGATATAGCGAACGATGTATATCGTAGACAAAGATATAGTGAACGATGTATATCGTAGACAAAGATATAGTAAACGATGTGTATCGTAGACAAATATATAGTGACCACTGTGTATCGTAGATAAAGATATAGTGAACGATGTATATCGTAGACAAAGATATAGTGAAAGATGTGTATCGTAGACAAAGATATAGTGAACGATGTGTATCGTAGACAAAGATATAGTAAACGATGTGTATCATAGACAAAGAAAGTTTTGTCACGTACATTTACACATGATCAGCGTCTAGTTCTGTCGGTCTTACATGTAATTTAGTCCTAGATTGATCTTCTGGCAAAAAACTATAATTGAAGCCCTATTGATGTAAAGTCAATTAAAGTATATTATATTTATTTTCATTCCCAAACAACAATGTGTTAAGAGGTATTTTTACTTTTGGTTCCGACCTGGGTGAAAACATATATCGAAATTACACCGATTCAAACAAGCGTCGTCTATGTAAATCTATTTATGGCGTTGACTCAGCTACATAGTGGTACACAAGTCCTTACAATGTGTATATATAGTATACAAAGACAGTTTTGGCACGTAGGCCTACGTATATATATGATTTATTATTGGCCCGGTTGCCTACTTGTTAACAGGCTAGACTGTCAATCCAGAGGTCTGGTTTTTTTTGTTCTTTTTGCTTTAACCCTTTCCCCCATACAACAATTCTGCACCAGACAACTTTGAACATATTTTGTCAAAAAATAGAAAATCTCTAGAATTGAATGGATAACCTATGACTAAAAGTGAGAAAACATTATATCAAAAGGAGAAATTACTCGTTTTGAGCAATTTCCTCTTTTGTCTCTATGTTTTCAAAAAGCCTTCTGCTGCAAAGGAATCAGAAAACGTTTATATAAGGGAAATGGTTAAGTGTCTCCAACTCAACTAAGGGTCAAGTACAGCCCTGTGTTCCATAGTCACCAAACCCAAAACCTGTTTTGCGAAACCTATATAGGTTTCGTCGATAATCCGTGCATTAGTCGGTAAACCAAACCTGTTTGACGGGAGTACATGCATAATACAGGTAGGTTTCGTTCCGCTCCATAGACAAAACGTGTTTACGTTGTGTTTACTATGGAACACAGGGCTGGTCATTTCAAGAAAAATGTGCCTCGGGTGTTTCTGCGCTATACACTGAGAACGTTAACGAACCGAGGGAGGTATTTTCGGAAAGAGCTAGGGTATCGCACCGGACTCCTTTGTATCTAACTCTTCCTCTTGAATTTATCTGCACATGTCGGATGCTTTTATATGATTTAGTGTTGGCCTATAGAAGCTAAAAAGCGTAAGCTCAATCAGAGCAATTGGTCTCTCTAGAGCTTTATTGGAAGCCGCATTTTAATTTTCGGTCAAGGAGAATATTTAGACCTGCCAACGTGACCACATATCTTGATTTCTCTTTGTCCTTTCTAAGTACATTAATTTAAGGTAATGACTTTTAAAACATCCCTTTTACACTCTATATACATGTGTGAGTTTTACAAATTAAAAACAAAAGACAAAGGCCAGTATATTATTGAATGTATGTACATTTTTATTTAAGCGAAATTCATACTGTATCTACTCTAGACAGTAAAATAGAGAACCCTTCTATTGAATTTGTAAATGTAGTCTGGTTCCTTAAAATTACATGCTATGATATATTACGCAGTAATTAGACGAAAAAGCCTCGTCCCGTATTCACTAAACTTTTCAATTTAGATATTTGTCTAAATCTAAATCTTAATATTTAGTCCACGTTTTAGATTTAATCCGTATTCACCAACGCGTTTTAAACCGATCTCAATTTGGTCTAGTGTGTAAATGTCGTAAGCGGCCACGCAGCGACTCTGGTTCCCGAATCAAGTTAAGAGTTAAAATAAAAGACAGTACCATTCATCTATAGTCTATTTATAGATTTTCATTTTTATCGCAATTTCACATACATTTTTCATTTGCTTTGCTTTTAATAATCTGACTTTCATGTTCAGTACATACTGGATTCAAAGTTAACTTTGAGAACAATTGTCATCCCAAAATGCAGACATGAAAAGATTTAAACCACAGAAATATCTGTTTCAAGATCAATTTCGTTCTTTTTCGCTGTTGCAGTTCCACATTCCATGATATCGCGGTAAACACGATATCGGTGTATTTTGCCTAGCCAACAACATGTTTTATCACGGATGCGATGTGAACATCCAGAATACTTAAATGAAATGAAATATTCTGGTTCTTACAAACAAAGTGTGATCGGATTAACTGAACTGTATTTAACTTATTACTGTAAATGTAGACAGCATTTCAACTCTTATATTTACAGTTAGAGACATAAATTCAAGTAAATTTTCAAGCACTGGTTTAACGTTTTCAAAACAATTTAAACTAGTTCCTATGTTAAGCCTTTCCCTTATACGTAGCACATTAAGTAAAAATTGGACCATCTTGCTAAATGAAGGTATAATTTATGGACATAAAGTAGAAAACATTGTAGCAAAAGGATAAATTCCTCGTGATCAATTTCTCTTTTTGTCACAATGTTTTCAAAAGTCGCTGCAGCTATTGTCAGTCTTTCGGATTACGTGTACATAGAATACATTTACTTGATTTTCTGAATGCTAATCACGACACGAGTTCACATCAGTTTCGTCAACTCGAGATTGTGCGTTTGTAATCCGACAGCTTTGATTTTCAATTGCTCAATTTGCCACAATAATTTCAACTCTTTTCAATTATCTTACTATCATTTATAGAGATTTTCTATGTTTTGTACTTGATGATTTTAAAGTCTGTCAGAGTAAACATCATTGAAATCATTGTGGCAAAAGGAGAAATTGCTCATAATGAGCAATATCTGCATTTGCCACAATAATTCAACAGTTTTCAATTATCATACTATCATTTATAGATATTTTTTTTCACTTGATAATTTCAAAGACGTCTACTGCAGATTTGTTTTATGTGTGAAACCCTTATCCATTATCATGACTTACCGATACAAACGAAAAACAGATTTTCTGTGTGTCAGCATTATTTGATTAAACATTATCATAACAGGGCGTGTGTTCAATACAAATAGTTGATTGTTTTTGGTACTAATTTAAATTTATCATAACCTCTTGTAAGTTATGTAGTCCTAGATATTTTGACAAAGAAAATCCAGAACTGTAGCCGCAGTAAGTTTTACCCCACATACGACAAATCTGCAGCAGACGAATTTGAAAATGTATAAATTGAAAATATGGAAAATCTCCTATAATTGTAGGTATAATAACTGAAACAAAGTTGAAAAATAGCAAATTCTTCTTTTGCCACGATGTTTTCAAAAGTCGTCTGCTGCAGATGCGTCAACATTCGGCTATGGGTGGGAAAGGGTTAACTAGACATCTATATGATAATTATTTTCATAACCAAACAACAATTCGTAAAGAGGTATTTTTACTTTTGGTTCTGAGTTTACACCGAAACAAACAAGAGTCACTCGTTTATGTATATAAGTCTATCAGGGACGTAGATAAGAGGGATACGTAACTAAATTGTATACTAAAATATCCCCCGTCCCAACATTTGTAGCATGTAAAACTCAAAAACTATTGAAGATATGAAAATAAAAAATATATTTTCTGGAAGTTTCTTCTATTGCAATAGATAAAAATATTTTAATACACTACATGTTTTGATAATATGTTATCCTTATGAATAATATCAGTCTACTAATTTTTGGAAATAAATTAATAACATTCAGAAATCACAATTAATACCTGTGTCTTTTAACAAAGAAATTCCAGTTGTTTTTTTGTATCTCTAACTTTAGTTGAAATGTTAAGCTTTCAGAATAGTTATGTTTTGTTTATGTGCCAAATGTGACTTCAATATTTTATTTGCTACAACATGTGACAATTTAGTTGATTTTATTTCTCCATGTGATATTTTAACCAGATAACAGGTGTACAAATGTAGTTGCTTATCCCTCTTATCTACGTCCCTGAGTCTATGTATGACGTTGATTCAGCTGCATAGCGGAACGCAAGTCCTTAACAATGTGTATCGTATTTGTCACGTAGGCCCGGATGTCTAGTGGTTAACACGCTAGACTGTCAATCCAGGGGTCTAGATATCTGTATTTTTAGTGTCATCCAACTTAACTAGAGGTCAAGTACTGGTCATTTCTAGAACAGGTTGTATCGTGTGTATCGGTGATATACACTGAGAACGTTCACGAACCAAGGGGTCTTTTCGGGAAGAGCTAGGGTATCGCACCGGACTCCTTTTGCATTTAACTCTGCCCCTTGAATTTATCTGCACCTGTCAGATGTTTGTACATGATATATAGTGTTCATTATCAAATGGGCCTATAGAAGCTTTAAAACGTAAGCTCAATCAAAGCAATTGGTCTCTCTAGAGATTTTCTCTGTCCCTCTTACATGTTATTTAGTCCTAGATATACGTTTTGTCAAGGGACATTTACATGATATTTATTTCCATTCCCATATATCAATTTGTTAAGAGATAGTTTTACTTTTGGTTCCGACCTCGGTGAAAATATATGTCGATATGACACCGAAACAAACATAAGTCGTCTATGTTAATATATTTATGGCGTTTATTCTACTGCATAGCGATCTACAAGTACTAGCAATGAGTATCGTACACAAAGACAGTGTTATCACGTACGTATATACATAGAAGTTTTTATTTCAAATATAAGTTCTATAGGCTACATGATCCGTGAGAAAAACAAAATACACAAATGAACATTACAAATCACATATAAAGTGGAGTGCCAATTTAAAAGTACATACATTCGAAAAAGGTGAAATTTGTTGTTTAAACGTAATATCATATACTCATCACCACTGCTAATATACACGCTAACCATGCAATACAATTTAATATAACACAATATATACATATATATTAACATGATGTATGATTGTTCCGGTTGTCTAGCGGTTAACACGCTAGATTGTCAATCCAGAGGTCTGGGGTTCTGGATTTTTTTCTGATGTTCTTTAAGTGTCTCCAACTCAACTAGAGGTCAAGTACTGGTCATTTCAAGAAAAACGTGTCTCATGTGTATCGGTGCTATATACTGAGAACGTTAACGAACGCTAAAGTGTTCCTTTCGGAAAGAGGCATGCGGTATCGCATCGGAATCCTTTGTATCTAACTCTGTCTCTTGAATTTATCTGCACCTGTCAGATACGTGTACATGATATGAGCCTTTCCACGAGAAAACCAACATTATGGACTCTGCGTAATGAATCGACCCAGATCAGCATGCGCAGTACGCGCAGGCTAACCCGGGCCGACACATTCCGTCTCAGGGAGATAGAGGTAATAGAGTAATGATTCCTGAGACAGGAGGCGAAACGTTTCTGTCCAGGTAACCTTGTGCGGCATGCTTATGTTGATACTGGTCGATACTTTACGCTGAGTCTACAATGTTGGTTGTCTCGTAATTGTCTACGTTGTCTCATATATAGTGTAAACTATTAAATGGGCCTATAGAAGCTTAAAAGTGTAAGCTTAATCAGAGCAATTGGTCTTACTAGAGCTTTTCTCTGTCCGTCTTACATGTCATTTAGTCCAGTAGATGCATATTTTAACACACAAAAAGTGTAGGACTTTAGCTGCATTAATTCAAAGCAAATGCACATCTTTTATACGATATTTATTTTCATTCCCAAACAACAATTCGTAAAGAGATAGTTTTACGTTTGGTTCCGACCTCGGTAAATATATATATCTATTTGACACCGAAACAAACCATAGTATCGTGTACGTAGATCTATGCAAGGCGTAGATGCTGCTGCATAGTGGTACACAAGTATACTGAACAATGAGTACAATTTTGTCACGTTCGCATACATGTATATATATATAGGGTATCGCAGCGGACTCCTTTGTATCTAACTCTGTCTCTTGAATTCATCACTATCAAATGGGCCTATATAATCTAAAAAGCGTAAGCTAAATCAGAACAATTAGTCTCACTAGAGTTTTTATCTGTCCGACTTACATGTCATTTTATCCTAGATATCCTTTGAAAAAACCCATCAAGAACTGTAGTTGCATTAATTTAAAACCAATACACTTAAATATGATATTTATTTTCATTCCAAAACAACAATTCTAAAAGAGATATTTTTACTTTTGATGCCGACCTGGATCGAAATATATATCGACATTAGACCGAAACAAACAATAGTCGTCTACGTAAATATATTCATGGCGTTGACTCAGTTTCATAGTGGTACACAAGTAGTTAAAAGTGTGTATCGTAGACAAAGACAGCTTTGTCACGTATGCCTACGTACAAATATATATACACATGTTTATGATTGGCCCGGTTGTATAGTGGTTTTAAAACACGATAGACTGTCAATACAGAGGTCTGCATGGGGTTCTGGATTTGTTCTGATGTTCTTTAACCCCTTTCCCACATGCAACAAATCTGTAGCAGACGACGTTGAAAACATCTACTTAAGATACGGTAAATCTCTAGAAATCATGGTATAATTACTAAAAAAGTTAAAAACATTGTGGCAAAAGGAGAAACCAGGGGCGTAGCTCCCTTTAGGCACTGTAGGCACGTGCCTACACATTTTGTCTATAAATGCCCCAAAATGCAGCTGCGGCGATACACATCTGCGTAATGTATCGATCAGATCAGCCTGCGCTGTCCGCGCAGACTGATCCGGCCGACACATTCCGTATAAGGGTGGTGGGTAGATAGAGTAATGATTCCTGAAACAGAAAATCCACAGGAGGCGAAAAGTGTATATCCGGATACGCCTGTGTGGCATGCTTATGCTGATCCGGGTCGATACTTTACGCAGAGTCCACAATGTTGATTTTCTCACGAGACGGCCTACACATTGATTATTGCCAAGCTACGCCCCTGGAAACTGCTCGTTTCGAGCAACTTATTCTTTAGTCACAATCTTGTCAAAGCTCGTCTGCTGCAGCTGCATCAAAATGAGTCGATATGTGGGAAAGGGTTAATTAAGTGTTTCCAACTAAACTAGAGGTCAAGTTCTGGTCACTTCAAGAAAAAAATGTGCCTCTTGTGTATCGTCACTATACACTAAGTACGTTAAATAACAAGGTGTCTTTTCGGAAAGAGCTTGGGTATGTTCAGGGGCATAGATAATCTTATCTACGTCCCTGGTATCTTGAATCAGATGTTTGTACATGTATGATATATATATATATATAGTATATATATAGTGATCACTATCAAATTGGCATATATAGCATCTCAAAAGCTTATGCTCAATCAAAGCAATTGATATCTATAATTACATTAAATTACAAGAGCAGCGTCTAGTGATTGATTTTGGGATCGTAATACATTTGCGTACAGAGAAGATTCCGGCAAGCCTGCGCGTCGATACAGTCTCATCAGAGCAGTCTCTCTCCGTCTCACATGTAATTTAGTCCTACATTTATCTTTATTCTTTATTGTAGACAAAGACGTAGTGAACAATAAACGCCAGAGATAAAGACAAAGTGAATAATGTGTATCGTAGACAAAGACGTAGGGAACAATATGTATCCTGAGTGGCGTTGATTCTTCAGCGTGCTGAACAATGTGTATCGTACACAAAGACAGTTTTAAAGACGTACGTCTATATATATATATGTATACACAGGTATATCAACATGATGTATAATTGGACCGGTTATCTAGTGGTTAACACGCTAGATTGATTTTTTTCTGGTGTGCTTTAAGTGTCTCCAACTTAACTAGAGGTCAAGTACTGGTCATTTCAATTATCGTCTATGTAAATATGTGCATGGCGTTGACTCAGCTGCAAAGTTAACAGTGTGGATCGTAGGCAAAGATAGCTTTGTCACGTAGGCCTACGTATATATATATATATATATATAAACATGTTTATGTTTGGCCCGATTGTCTAGTGGTTTTAAAACACGCTAGACTGTCAATACAGAGGTCTGGGGTTCTGGATGTGTTCTGCTTTCCCACATGCAACATATCTGCTGCAGACGACTTTGAAAATATCTACTCAAGATACGGTAACTCTCTAGAAATGACGGTATAATTACTGAAAAAAGGTTGAAACATTGTGGCAAAAGGAGAAATTGCTCGTTTTGAGCAATTTCTTCTTCTGTCACAATCTTTTCAAAAGTCGTCTGCTGCAGATGCGTCATAAATGCGTCTATAATTGGGAAAGGGTTAAGTGTCTTCTCTAACTCAACTAGAGGTCAAGTACTGGTAATTTCATGAAAAAATGAGCCTCTTCAGTATCATCACTTTACTCTACATGCAAGCACGTTAAATAACCGAGGGATCTTTTTGGAAAGAGCTGGAGTATTTTAGATCAGATGTGTGTACATAATATAGTGTTCAATATCAAATCGGCATATTGGTATCTATAATTACATTACATTACACGAGTAGCATCTAGCGAGTTTGTGGTCGAAATTCAGCTGCGTACAGAGAAGATTCCGACGAGCCTGCGTGTCCATACAGTATCATCCGAGCAGTCTCTCTCCGTCTTACATGTAGTTTAGTTCTTGATTTATCTTTATCGTAGACAAAGACGTTGTGAAAAATAAGTGCCATAGACAAAGTGAACAATGTGTATCGTAGACAAAGACATAGCGAACAATATGTATCGTAGACAAAGACAAAGTGAACAATTTGTAGTATAGACAAAGACATGGCGAACAATGTGTATCGTAGACAAAGACATAGTGAACAATGTGTATCGTAGACAAAGACATAGTGAACAATGTGTATCGTAGACAAAGACAAAGTGAACAATGTGTAGCGTAGACAAAGACATAGTGAACAATGTGTATCGTAGACAAAGACATAGTGAACAATGTGTATCGTAGACAAAGACAAAGTGAACAATGTGTAGCGTAGACAAAGACATGGCGAACAATTTGTAACGTAGACAAAGACATGGCGAACAATGTGTATCGTAGACAAAGACATAGTGAACAATGTGTATCGTAGACAAAGACAAAGTGAACAATATGTATCGTAGACAAAGACATGGCGAACAATTTGTAGCGTAGACAAAGACATAATGAACAATGTGTATCGTAGACAAAGACATGGCGAACAATTTGTAACGTAGACAAAGACATGGCGAACAATGTGTATCGTAGACAAAGACATAGTGAACAATGTGTATCGTAGACAAAGACAAAGTGAACAATGTGTATCGTATACAAAGACATAGTGAACAATATGTATCGTAGACAAAGACATAGCGAACAATGTGTATCGTAGACAAAGACATAGTGAACAATGTGTATCGTAGACAAAGACAAAGTGAACAATGTGTATCGTAGACAAAGACAAAGTGAACAATGTGTAGCGTAGACAAAGACATGGCGAACAATGTGTATCGTAGACAAAGACATGGCGAACAATGTGTATCGTAGACAAAGACATAGTGAACAATGTGTATCGTAGACAAAGACAAAGTGAACAATGTGTAGCGTAGACAAAGACATGGCGAACAATGTGTATCGTAGACAAAGACGTAGGGAACAATACGTATCGTAGACAAAGACGTAGTGAAAAATAAGTTTTGTCACGTATATTTACACATGATAAGCGTCTAGTTATGTCGGGCTAACATGCAATTTAGTCCTAGATTGATCTCTTGGCAAACAACTATAATCGAAGCCCCCATTGATTAAAAGCCAGTTTATTTGTGTATGATATTTATTTTCATTCCCTAACACCAATTCGTAAGCGATATTTTTACTTTTGGTTCCAACCTCGTTGAAAATGGATATCGATATTACACCGACACAAACAATAGTCGTCTCTGTAAATATATTAATGGCGTTGATTCTGCTGCATAATTTATCGTTACAACGCAGCGCTACACAAGTCCTTAACAATGTGTATCGTAGACAAAGACAGAATTGTCACGTACGTAAACACACGTATACATGTATATATATTATATATTAACATTATGTATGATTGGTCCCGGTTGTCCAGTGGTTAACACGCTAGACCGTCAATCCAGAAGGTTTTTTTCTGATGTGCTTTAACCTCTTTCCCACATACAACAATTTTGCAGCAGACGACTTTGAAAAGATCTACTCAAGATACGGTAAGTCTCTGAAAAATCACTGCAAAAAGGTTGAAAGCATTGTGGCGAAAGGAGCAATTGCTCGTTTTGAGGAAATATTTCTTTTGTCACAATCTTTTCAAACGTCGTCTGCTGCAGATGCGTCAAGATGTGTCTATAGGTTGGAAAGGGTTAACCCTTTCCCACATATGACAATTCTGCAGCAGACAACTTTGTAAATGCATATTTTGTAAAAAGATTGAACACCTCTATAATTGAATGGATAACCTTTGCCTAAAAGTGGAAAACATTGTGGTAAAAGGAGAAATTGCTCGTTTTGAGCAATTTCTTCTTTTGTCACTATGTTTTCAAAGATCCGTCTGCTGCAGAGGCGTCATATATGAGGGAAAGGGTTAAGTGTCTCCAACTTAACTAGAGGTCAAGTACTGTTCGTTTCAAGAAAAAAATGTCCCTCTTTTGTATACTCACTATACTCAGGGACACTATATTACAGTAATATAGTGTCCCTGCTATACTCTATAAGCACGTTAAATAACCATGGGTTCGGACTATGATCTTTACAGTCTGTTTATATTCATTCCCGAGATAAACAAATGATCGTCTGTGTAAAATATATTCATGGCGTACGTTTACTCGGCTACATATATATAGTGGTTAACAGTGTCTGGGACACTGATACGTCTAAGTGGTCCCAGACAGTGTGTATCGTAGAAAAATC
Source organism: Serripes groenlandicus (assembly GCA_031761405.1). Classification (NCBI taxonomy): domain Eukaryota; kingdom Metazoa; phylum Mollusca; class Bivalvia; order Cardiida; family Cardiidae; genus Serripes; species Serripes groenlandicus. Next base: position 42,102,306 of record JASEVX010000013.1, read on the forward strand.
TATTCATGGCGTTTACTCGGCTACATAGTGGTTAACAGTGTGTATCGTAGAAAAAGACATAGTAACCTATATATATCCTAGACAAAGATATGTATACATACATATGATACTACGTGTTATATCGTAGACAAAGACATAGTAAAGAATGTGTATCATAGACAAAGACATGTGTATACATACTACCAGGGACGTAGATATCTTATCTACGTCCCTGATACTACGTGTTAAATATCGTAAACAAAGACATACCTAATAAACAATGTGTATCATAGACAAAGACATGTACACATACTACGTGTTATCACGTTTACATGTCACATGTATGAGCCGCCGCAAGCGATTTTGGGGTCGATTGATTTATTGGGGTTTAACGACGTTTTCAACCTATATCTTCAGCCAGATCATCGACTCATGCGGTTCCTGACTTTCTCATACCAGTACTCCACCCAACAGACTTTCCAAGCAACTGGCTGCCTTTAGCCCGTTGGTGGTAGAAAAATGATGCTTGCAAGAGTGACTATTGCCAAACGTCGGACATAATGTTGGCCGAGCTGGTGTTCGAACTTACAACCCCTGGATTGACTACCGACTGAGCTACTGCGGCTCGGCCGATGTTGGGGTCTTAATGCATCTGCGTACAGTGAAGACTCGTACGGACGTGTGGATCCACACAGACTCAGTGCCGTCTTTCAGTTATATCATGTACGTGGCACTTCTTGCGTTACTTACCAGCAGTGTCTATTCTAGGAGGGGGCATCGTGCTAATTCTCACACTGTATTAAATATTACCCCCTGAATTTGTAAAACAGGGGGATTTTTTTTACATAGACAAGGAAGGAAAGATACCTAAGATCAATTTTCCGATAATAATTCCCCCCTTGTTTTGGAATCCTAGATTAAACACTGTACTAGTACTACTGCCTGGTCCATTTATCCCCACAACAGTGACTTAGTGGTAATGCTTAACCCACAACGCTAAGCGGCAATCCATTTCATGATTATTAAATTTTAAGTCTTTGGTATGACTTGGCCGCGGATCGAACCTGCGGTCTTCCACGCCTGGGGCTGTCGTTCTACCAAAACACCACCGATGCGGTTTCTGAAACTGAATGCCAGCCTCGTTATCCAATGCAAGGGTCCTGGGTTCGATTTCTTGAGAGATGGGTCCATTTTGGGATCTCTATGCACTCTGCAATGGCCCAGTGGTTAGCGTCGGGGATTGGGAATAAGTCGTCCCGCGTTCAATCCCCTGTCGCAGCGGTCATGATGAAGTACCTTTGGACAAAGATCTAATAAAAATATTATTAGGTCTTTGCCTTGGACAATGCACATTTTCTGGTCTAGTACATTTTTGTTTACACAGGAACAGCTGGAAAGTGATTTATATTAATTGAAAGAAGTTGCCTTAACTCTTTACCTCGTTGAATGAATATTCAGCAGACGACTTTGAAAATATCTAGAAAAAAATGAAAGATGTCGAGTATAATGAAAATAGATAAACATATCAAAAATCGTTTCCTGTAGAAACGTCAAAATGGTCTGCAGGTTGCAAAGGGTTAACATCCATGTTAAATGAATCAGGGTTATATCAACCATTTCCCAAAATACAACAAATTTGCAGCAGACGACTATGAAAATATAGTTACAAAAACCTAAAAAAAACATATATAACTTAATTATGAATGCACCTGTCAATTGAGGGGGGGGGGGGGGGGGGGGGGGGGGATTTGACACGCCAAATGAATGAATGTATATTGTTTTATGGCGCATCGACAGCTAAGGTCATTTAGCGCGCAATTAAATTTAATTATTCATGATCCCTGGGTAAACAAACCAGTACTAGGCTAGAAAATGTGCCTTGCCCAAGGGCACTCCACAATGACCGTAGTGCCGCGACTGGGGATCGAACCCGGGACACCCGGTTTCGAAATCCCCGACGCTAACCACTCGACCATAGCGGATCCCTTGACACGCCGAATGATTCCGGGTCCCGGGAAATAGACATTGGCCGGATTTTACATCCCTGTACCCGGAGTACACAAAGCATCTCCCACTATGGGGATTTAGACAAAATAATTGGCTTTAGGGTGGGGAATTAGACCCCAAAAAGGAAAATTTGTTTAATTCCCCACCCTAAAGCCAATGTTTTCAAAAGTCGTCTGCTATTGCGTCAAAATGCGTCTTTAGGTGGGTTAACACATGGGATACCAATATTTCGATTCGTTTCATATCCCTGTAATATAGTATCCCTGATTTACAATATGGAAGATTTTATTTCAATCCTATCACAGGAAAACACTGCAAAATTCAATGCTAAATCTTTAAATGAAAAGGGTTAAGTGTGAGTGAAGGGCAAAACGAGTCCAATTATGATTCATAACACATCGACAACATCTAAACGACCTTAACATCTAATTCTATGTCGTTATCATTTGTGGGGACTACACACTGAAAAGCACGAACCTGAAAGCCCGATAACAACACCACGTGATCGTCATGATTGACAACAGAGCGGCGCGGGAAATTATCGTGGGGTGCTCGAGAGGGAATATCGTCATTTGTACTGAAATATATTTAACATAAATTTTCACCCTAATGTGCGTTTTTCGCCAAATTCTAAAAACTTTTAGAATGGAAATTGTACATTTCGATAATTCACAACTAAATAAAAATAAACGAAAAAGAAGAAAGTTCTTGAATATGCGATGTTTTGTTCCAATGGAGAGTTTTATAAACACAAATGAATGCGATGCAGACGGCACTTAAGCCCTTTCGTAGTCCCCTTATGTATCGATTGTATCCCCTCCCCTTTGTCTAGTGGATAATTTAGCTCCTGAGAGAGCGTAGTCAGTAGTCTCGGGCGATCACTGTGAACCAAAAGATCGGATACATCAGAGACATATATATAAATTCACGTATTTATATGTCTCTGGATACATTAAAATATAAAAGGTAAGTGTAGTTTAATGTGTGTTAATTGATCAATAAAATGTTGTCGTCTGCTCAAATTTGCATGTTGTGTACACAATAAAACGCGTTCTTAATTCGCCATCTTTGTTTTGGAGATCGCTAATTATCAAAATCGTCAGTTATCGTTTTATCTCGCAATCAAGGATTGACCAATTATCATTTGTACATTTGTTATAAATAAGTTGTAGGCATATATGTTGGCCTACATTATTAATCATGATAGTGAGTCGCGTGTATTGAGAATCTGTGTGTCTTACCGATTTAGATCGAAACACACGCGATCTAAATTATGTCGACTCGTAATTCGCCATCTTTGTTTTGGAGATCGCAAATTATCAAAATGTTCAGAGAATCTCGCAATCAAGGAGCGCCCAATATTATCATTTGTAAATTTGATTGTTGTAAATTTTTATAAGTATTGGGAATATACATTCGCCTACATTATTAATCATGTCAGTGACTCCGCGTGTATCGAGAATCTGTGTGTCTTACCGTTTTAGATCGAAACACGCGATCTCAATTAATTTGACTGGGCTGTTTATAAAAATAGATATTGCCGCAGAAATCCGTGGACTATTTTCAACGATCTTTGAAAAGGGTGATATAAAAGAAGACATTTACTGTGCATTATCGACCTGTTTTTCTTTTGTATTTTATTTTCAACGGACAATGCGTTTGTAAAGTCGTCTGCTATTTGTAAAGTGGTAATGGACTTGATGTAAAGGATTTGAGAAGTTTAACCGGTTCCCTCATACAGATGTATTTATCCTCTGCAGTAGACTACTTTTGAAACAAATTAGATAAACTGAGTAATGGCTCATTAGGTGACATTTTACCTTTTGACACTGCAATTATCATACTAAATCCTTTAAAGATTATTTTCATATATTTGTTAAGATGTTATTGAAGTCATGTGCTGCAGCTTTGTAAATAAATTACAGGTTATTGAAGTCGTCTGCTGCAGCTTTGTAAATAAATTATAGGTTATTGATCTAGGAGGCAGAGCTTCCAGACTAGACTCTGTTGTTGTTGATAATTTATATCTTTATATATATATGAAGCCAAGGTTAGAAACCCTACACACAACAAACAGCTGACAACTGATAATTACTAAACCTACATCAATGAAAGTCTTGACAATTACATTGTGACAAATGGAGAAATTGTTATAACCCTTCCCTTATACAGAGACTGTTTGATGCATCTGCAGCAGACAACTTGAAACAAAACCTTCTATTTTCAATAATTAAACTTTGATTTATAGTTTTTGACTTAATAAATTGAAAGTTCTCTCCCAAAACAAACCTATTAAGCATTACGACTGTCTGGCTGGTGTTAGGATAAATGGACCAGTGGTACTGGTAATTTGCCCAGGAAATGCTGTGATATATAACTCCAAAATTGTTGAAAGCGGCGTTAAAAACACCAAACAATCAATGGATTTTAATGGGACTCCTAATTCGAGATAAGGGTTGTTTTGAAATCCTTATTTGACCTGTAAGTATTCAAAAGAGAGATACGGTACTAAGGGGAAAAGAGTCATTTATTCTACTCCTTATCTGGACCTCGAGGGACTTTTTTTTAACAAGGGCCAAAACTTTACCATATATTTATATTGAATTAATTATTGACAATTTGAAATAAGGGATGGATGGCATCCACCATCTGTCATTTCGACTCATTTGTGACTCATCGACAGATGGAATGTTTATTTCTGAACACTGTTTTCAATGCAAACTACCCTAAACATATCCAAGGGAATAACCTTTACCCTCATACAGACGCTCTCTGACGTCCTGCAGCAGACTGCTTTTGAAAACATTGTGGCAAAAAGAGATTGCTCAAAACGAGTAATTTCTCCTTTTGCCACACTGCTTTAAACTCGATTCAATAATTACACTTTCATTTATAGAAATCTGCTATAGTTTTTCCTATATATGTTTCTGAAGTCGTCTGCTGCAGATTTGTTGTATGTTGTAAAGGGTTAAAAATCATTTCCCTTGCAGATTTAAGGAATATAGGTACCTGTGATCAGAAGACGAATAAGAACAGAAAACAAGATGGCGACACCCGATATGGACGTCATTAAGGAAATACCTGGCTATAAAGTTATTATGAAAGCCATCCTGAAGAGCCAAATACAGCAACTGGTAAGCTTTCAATTGTTAACCCTTTTTCACTTGTAGTCACATAGGAGTTTCTGACGCAACTGCATCAGACTTCTTTTGAAAACATTGTGGGGAAATGAGAAATTGCAGAAAACGAGCAATTTCTCCTTCTACCACAATGTTTTCAACTTTTTTTTTAGTTAGTTTACCTGCATTTATAGAGATTTGTTCATGTCTTTGCCCAAATGTTTTCCATGAAATTTGTTATTTAGGATGTTGACTTACATGAACATTGTTATTTAGGTTGTTAACTTTCATGAACATTGTTATTTGGGTTGTTAACTCTCATGAACATTGTTATTTATATTAACTTCCATCAACATTGTTATTTGGGATGTTAACTTCTATGAACATTGTTATTTAGGATGTTAACTTGTATGAACATTGTTATTTGGGTTGTTAACTTTCATGAACATTGTTATTTGGGTTGTTAACTTTCATGAACATTGTTATTTATGTTGTTAACTTCCATCAACATTGTTATTTGGGATGTTAACTTCAATGAACATTGTTATTTGGGTTGTTAACTTTCATGAACATTGTTATTTGGGTTGTTAACTTTCATGAACATTGTTATTTTGTTATTTGGGAATGTTAACTTCCATGAACATTGTATTGAGGATGTTAACTTACATGAACATTGTTATTTAGGTTGTTAACTTTCATGAACATTGTTGTTTAGGTTGTTAACTTTCATGAACATTGCTATTTAGGTCGTTAACTTTCATGAACATTGTTTCTTAGGTTGTTAACTCTCATGATCTGAAATATTTAGGTTGTTAACGTCCATTCGCTTTGTTTTTTAGGTTGTTTACTTTCATGAACATTGTTATTTAGGTTCTGAACTTTTATGAACATTAATATTTATGTTGTTTATTTTTTATGAACATTAATATTTATTTTGTCAACTTCCAGTCACATTGTTATTTAGGTTGTTTACTTTCATGAATATTGTTGACAGATCTGGTATATGGTTAACCCCTCCCCATGCATGCACTTTCTGATGACTTTTGAAAGTATTTTGGCAAAAGGAGAAACTGCTCATAATGAGCAATTACTTCCCTTTGTCACCGGTTTTCACCTTTGTCATTTATAGAGATTTTTTGCCCAGATGGTTTAAAAGACGTCTGGTGCAGATTTGTCATAAATATGGGAAATTTCAAATTCATGAACTAAAAACATCACCTAGAGCCATTCTGATCACTTTGTGTCCGTCGTCTGTCGTTAACTTTTAGCTTTAAACATCATCTCCTCCTTAACCACAGGACAAATTTCAACTTAACTTCACAGGAATGTTCCTTTGCTGGCCCTCTTTCAAAATTGTTCAAATATTTAAATTCCATTGAAAACTGGTTGCCACGGCAACAAAAGGGGAAATTAACCAAAACTTAAAAAGTCCATGCATTTGATATTTAGCATCATCTAGTGAACCTCTACCAAGCTTGTTCGAATTATAGCCCTGGGGTCAAAAATGGCCCCTTGGTGGTCACTTGTTTAACATAGACTTGTATAGGGAAAAAACTTTAAAAATCTTCTTGTCTAAAAGTAGGAGGCCATCAATGCCTTTGATATTTTGTATGTAGCTTCATCAAGTGGACCTCTACCAAGATTGTTCAAATTATAGCCCTGGGGTCACTTGTTTTACATAGACTCGTAAAGGGAAAAAACTTTAAAAATCGTCTTGTCTAAAAGTAGATGGCCCAGGCCTTTGATATTTGGTATGTAGCTTTATTTAGTGGACCTCTACCAAGATTGTTCAAATTATAGCCCTGCGGTCAAAAATTACCCATCGCCGGGGGTCACTTGTTTTACATAGACTTATATAGGGAAAAAACTTTAAAGATCTTCTTGTCTAAAAGTAGAAGGCCAAGGCCTTTGATATTTGGTATGTAGCTTCATCTAGTGGACCTCTTCCAAGATTGTCCCATTGATTGCCCTGGAGTCAAAATGACTTTTCCCCGGGGGTAACTTGTTTTACATAGACTCCTAATCCTATAAGGAAAAAGCTCTAAAAATCTTCTTGTCTGAAAGGAGAAGGCTCAGGCCTTTCCTATTTGGTATGTAGCTTCATCTATTGGAACTCTATTAATCTTGTTCAAATTATAGCCCTTGGGTCAAAAATGGTCCCACCCTGGGTATCACATTGTTGATTAGGTTGTTACAATTTAAGTCATTTAACTTCACAAAAATTGTTGTTTATGTCTTTAACCCTCCCTTTCCTACTTTCCACAAATACTTTAAAAAATACTTAGGCAAACACATGGAGAATTCTTCTATACATACATGTATGAAAGTAGAATTACTAAATTCAGTTGAAAACATTATGGCATGAGAAGTTATTGCTCATTATGACCAATTTTTACCTTTGCCACAATGTTTTCAAAAGTTGTCTGTTGTAGAGGCGTCAAAAAGCGTCTATATGTGGGAAAGGGTTAAATTTCTTAAGGCCATTAATTTCACAAACTTTGTTATTAAGCTTGTTGAATTACATGTACATTGTTTTTTAGGTCACTAAATTTACAAAGATTATTTAGGTTGTTAAATTTTACGTATCTTATTATTTAGATCATTAAATTTCACAAATATCGTATTATCTTCAGGTTGAACAGTTGGCGTCCCACACAGATGAGGAGTCGGTGATTCTTACAGCTAGTGTCTCAGATGGTACCCTGAGTCACCTGGGTACCGACTCCGGTAAGAACTTCCTGGATGACCATGAAGACATCAAGTCGCAGTTCTTGGGTTTCTGTCTAAAACGTAAGTATATTAAACAACAGGGTTACAGAGGTCCAGATAAGGAGTATTCAGCTCTTTTCCCTAAAATATCTCTCTTAACCCTTTCCCTCAGACGACAATTCTGCAGCAGACGACTTTGAACGTATTTTGTCAGATGGATAACCTATGACTAAAAGTGGAAAACATTGTGACAAAAGGAGAAATTGCACGTTTTGTGCAATTTCTTCTTTTGTCACTATGTTTTCAAAACGCCGTCTGCTTTAACCCTTTCCCTCAGACGACAATTCTGCAGCAAACGACTTTGAACGTATTTTGTCAGATGGATAACCTATGACTAAAAGTGGAAAACATTGTGACAAAAGGAGAAATTGCACGTTTTGTGCAATTTCTTCTTTTGTCACTATGTTTTCAAAACGCCGTCTGCTTTAACCGTTTCCCTCGTACGACAATTCTGCAGCAGACGACTTTGAACATATTTTGTCAAAAAATGGAATATCTCTATAATTGAATGGATAACCTATGACTAAAAGTGGAAAACATTGTGGCAAAAGGAGAAATTGCTCATTTTGAGCAATTTCTTCTTTTGTCACTATGTTTTCAAAAAGTGTCAGAAAGCGTCTATATGAGGGAAAGGGTTCTTATTATCCAACCAAACCCTATGATGTGGGTACTCAAAAGAATCGTTTCATTGAGACGATTCTTTTGAGTACCCACGACATAGGGTTAGAGGGTCAAATAAGGATTTTAGATCATGCGAAACGCCCCTTATTTAGAGCCCTGGGGCTAGATATTAAAGGATTTTCCCTTCAAAATTTAAGTTATAGTGTTATCTCCATCAACCACATATATATCTGAAAGGAAAATTGCTTTTAAAACATTCTGAATAAATTCATGTTAATGCAACCAAATTAGAAGAAGGCTACTATCCCTTTCACACATGCATACAAAAAATCAGCAGCAAGGTAAATTTATGACAAATTTACTGATGGGAAATTTTAATGATTGAAAAGAGTTAACAACATTGTGTATCGCAAAATTAGAAATTTCTCAAAAAGTCATCTGCGGCAGAGGCAGGCGTTGAGGTGAGTGTTGATTCGGAAAAGTGTCCGAAGTGATTTAACTTGCAGTTTCAAATGATGATTTGTAGATGTCGGCATAAATAAGACTGGTAGTCCTGGTAAATTATGAGGGAAATGCTGTGATCAATATAATTGAAATAATGTTGAACATGGCATAATAACATACTATTCCATTGCAGGCCATCATAGACAGAAAGCCCAGCAGCAAAAAGAACAACAACAACAACAACAGCTGCTACAACAACACCAACAACAACTAAGAAGCCCACCGTGGCCTACCCACCATGGGCCAGGGCCTGGTGGTCCCCGGCCTCGACTAGGGACCCCCGGTCGCCAAATAATTCCTCGTCATAGTGTACCTCGTTACCCAATGTCTGTTCCTTCTGGTCTCGGTAAAAGTGTCCGCCACGAACCTTACCCAATCTCAAAACCACGGCGTAGTATGGATGGTAATTTTGACATTGGAAAAATTGCTTCAGCTTTAGAACCTAGTCTAAGTGTTAATAGTAATCTTAATAGTAGTCAGGCTGTTAAATTGGAGCCCGAAGATTCCTCATCACAGCATTCTAAGAACGACGGGGAATCCTCGCCGTTAGACAAAAACATTCCAAATGAAGACAACCAGTCACATGGCCCAAATACACCGGGCGAAGCATCAGACTCTAACACAAGTGATCATCAGAACTCAGATTTGGATGTGAATGTGAAAGTTGAAGCAATTTCTGAAGCTGATATGGAACTTGAAATTACGGGTGTCGAACTCGGCGGTAATTCCGACCTGATGGGGTCACAGAAAGATCCCTGGCCAACGAACCTACCCATGGGTTTTGACCCAACAGGGGCTACTGGAAGCCCGGGTGATATGCAGTCAGGTTACAGTAAGTGGATACGTCATTTGCTTATTCTTTCAAACAGTGTACGAATTCAAAAATGTATCCTTCAGAAAGTTGACAAGATATGAGTATACAATCATGGTCAACTGGGGAATATATATATATTTTTTTAAAAAAACTGGCAGAGATCTGGATAATTTCATTAACCCTTTCTGACTTGCAGACACATCTGCTTCTTCTTTGAAAACATGACATAATGAGCAATTCTCTACTTGTGCCACATTGTTTTCAACTGTATTCCATTAATTATACTTCTTGATTGATTATTGCTCAATTCCAATGAAGATAACCTTTTCAACATATATAACAAATCTGCAGTAAAAGAAATTGAAAACACATCGACAAAATGAGGAAGTTTTTTGATGAGAAATTTCTCCTGTTGCCACAATGTTTTCTGCTATAGAGGTGTTACAAAGCATTTGTATGCGGGAAAGAGTTATAAAGAAATGGATACTGCCTCAGTGGTGCATCAGCCTTGGGTGTTGGAGGTCTCGGGGCTCAATCCTCAGCTGAATCCCTGGTGTTTGGTTTGATGGACAAGTAGTACTGGTAGCTTGCCCAGGAATTTATATATACTTTAATGGGAGTGCAGTTCCCGTCTTCTTTTTCAATTTCCGTATGTACAGTGAATTACTTCTGGATGAACACCTTGCACCTTTTTCAACCAATGTTGTGGAAATCTACCACAAAGGGGGGGGCGGGGGTGCAGTTGATACTGTGCCAGGTTTTAACCCTGCGTGTGATAGTTATAATGAAGTTTCCAAGTGCCGAGAAAACATAACAAAGCGCAGGACTGGTTGGTCACCCAGGGATCATGGATAAGTGCATTGGTGCTTTCATAACCTAGGGATTACGGTTAAGTGCATTGGTGCCGTAATATAACGGCTTAAACTAAAAATATAAAAATAATCCACCAATATGACAAACTCATCTGCTGCAAAATAGTTTGGTTTATATCAATTCAGTTGATGTGTATTAACCCTTTTCCACCTGCAGATGCATTTTAACGCAATAGCAGCAGACGACTTTTGAAAATATTGTGGCCAAAGGTGAAATTGCTCATGATGAGCAATTTCACCTTTGGCCACAATGTTTTCCACTCATAGTCATTGGTTATCCATTCAATTATAGGGATTTTCCACTTTTTGACAAAATACAGAGGAATAGATAACGCAATTAAACCCTATGTTGTTTGTACTCAAAAGAATTGTCTCACTGAGACGATTCTTTTGAGTACCAACAACACAGGGTTTGAGTGTCATATAAGGATTTCTCGATGCACAATACTCTTCTTATTGAAATTGTTATGTTGGGATAGATTTTTCATCTTTGTATGCTGATTGCATGTTAACTTTCTGAAGGAGATGTTTCTGAAAGAACTACACTGTTAACTTTGACTGTGCTCTTAAAACACAAATTGAAGCGACCTGAGTATCACATATTTCCATCACGGTTTACGTATACATGTGCCACTTCACATCATGGCCCTTTTGGGACCCCCGATCGAGGATTGTGAGCTAGAATACCAAAATTACATTTCATCCGACGAAAGACAAAAGCTATTGTGATTTATAAGCGTCGTTGGTTCTTGCACTTTTGGACTAAAGAGTGGGAAGGTACGCTATCCATTTGATGGGAACAATGTGTTGATATTCCTCCTACGTCTTAACCCTTTCCCTCATACGACAATTCTGCAGCAGATGAATTTGAACATATTTTGTCAAAAAATGGAAAATCTCTTTAATCAAATTAATAACCTATGACTAAAAGTGGAAAACATTGTGGCAAAAGGAGAAATTGCTCGTTTTGAGCAATTTCTTCTTTTGTCACTTATGTTTTCAAAAAGCCATCTGCTGCAGAGGCGTCAGAAAGCGTTTATATGAGGGAAAGGGTTAATTTCCTTTAGATGCAAGATGGAGCTGAAGGGTTGGTTAGCGAGCGGAGTGTGTGAATCTGTTTACAAAAATTGGGGCTGAAAATGTTTGTGCAAGCATTTCTTGAACTTGGGAAATTAAAATTATATTTATAATGTGAATTTAGGATTAGAATGTTCAATGGGAGTAATAAAAGCTGTTTTAAAAAGAAATGCATCTAAAGATTGCAAAGATGTGATGTAAAGTATTGCAAGATAAAACCCTTTTGCACTTACAACAAATTTGCAGAAGAAAACTTTCAAAATTCATTATCATGAGCAATTTCTCCTTTTGCCTCATTGTTTTTAAAAGTCATCTGCATGTGGGAAAGCAATTAAAGGAGGTGGGGGGGGGGGTGTTCTAGGGTAGATATACAACATAAACAGAAAGTCGGACATTTTTGTGAACAGACACATGCTGTTTCAACTTGTGTTTAGAGCATAGCATCATTTTTTGCACGGTTCTGGATAAGAGGGGAGGTAATTCATGATCCAAAATCCAGATATTTTTGTCTAAATAAACCCTATGCTGTGAATACTCTGAAATAAGAAACTTTTCAGATTGTGAGTTTTTCATTATGTATACATGTACCCACAAGATTGGGCTGCGTATAATGATATCAATCTTAATATTTTTCATATCATCTGCATCAAATCCAATTCAGTATTCTACATTCATTAGCCCTTAACCCTTTCTCCAGGGGTTGTGAGTTCGAATCCCGGCTCGGCCAACTTTCTTTCCGACGATTGACAAAAGTCAATGCGACATGCGTCACTCGTCTTTCACCAATGGGCTATGTCTATGTGGAAAAGCAGCCAGTTGCTTGGGAAGATTGTTGTGTGAAGTACTGGTGTGAGAAAACCAGGAAATGCATGAGTAGGTGAACTGGCCGCCGTGATATATAACTGAGAAATTGTTAAAAACTGCGTTAAACCCCAATCAATCAATCAACCTTAACCCTTTCCCACTTGTAGATGCATATTGACACATTTGCAGAAGATGCCTTTTGAAAATATTGTGGCTAGAGGAGGGATTGCTAATGATGTTGTTTAACCCTTTCTGTAATACATCCATCCTATATGCAGCAGACGACTTAAGAAAAACCTCTGCAAAAAATATGAAATATATTTATAAATGAAATTTAATTATTGTATCGAGGTTATATCATTTCTGCTTGAACTCATCGAAATGAATGAATTGATAATAATGAATAAGTGCCTTGGCGGAACACCTTGAAAGCGAGGAATTTTGTGTCTTCGGAACAAGCTAGTCTATTCAGGGATGACTCACATAAAAAAACGTATCTAAGACAACAACATAGGATCTGGAGTTTAATGTGAACGAAATACCCCTTCTTTATCCGGAACTTAGATTTATAACATTTCTATTTGAGCTGCGTGGAGCATAAAAGAGGTCTTGTTGCACATAATGCAAGTCGACAGACAGAAGACTGCCAGTGGCTTGTCATTACTGTTTGTAATATAGCTCTTAGAAAAAAAACCTTGCCTTTTCCCACATGCAGACGCATTCTGACTCGTTCGCAGCAGATGACTGGCGAAAACATTGTGGCAAAAGGCGTAATTGGTCATGAGCTACTTCTTGTTTTGCTACAGTGTCTTCAACTTAATTCAAAATTACACTTTCAATGTATCAAGATTTTTGACTAGATGTTTTTCAAAAGTTGTTTAACCCTTTCCCTCATACAACAATTCTGCAGCAGACGACTTTGAACTTATTTTGTCAAAAAATGGGATCTCCGTAATTGAATGGATAACCTATGACAAAAAGTGGAAAACATTGTGGCAAAAGGAGAAATTGCACGTTTTGTGCAATTTCTTCTTTTGTCACCATGTTTTCAAAAAGCCGTCTGCTGCAGAGGCGTCAGAAAGCGTCTATATGAGGGAAAGGGTTATTGCATAATTTGCTGTATGTGGGAATGGAATAAGTTCTGTAAAAAACAAGTGTGCTACTCGCTAATTCCATGTTTTGTATGTTACCAAAGCGGAGTCAATGAGACCTTCGTTTTTGCTTCATACGGCTTACTTATATATCATTTTGCAAATATTACATTGAATTTCTGTCAAAGTTTAATATAGGGTTCTGCTCAGATTTCATTGTGTATAAAATTGGCATTAAACCCCCTTTCCTATCGTTAGCAACTTGACATAACCTTTGCGACCAACTCTGCAACTCAATTATTAATTTTAGCCAGGACTGTCCCAAAGATAGATATGCAAGATCTTGCGAAACATCAATATTGTTAGTTGATTGATTAGCTCGAGGTAGACTCTACATTTTCAACGTTATTTCAGTTACAAATATCACATTAATCTTAACCATGTGTTTCCTGGCGCCATCGCAGCAGTAGTGAGTACTTGACACAACATTCTTTCAAAGCAACTGGCTTCCTTTCCCACATAGACTTTATATTGATGATGATCACTCAAATTCAGCAGAATAAGATTAAGACAGCTACACATATAAATAGTTCTCCTGTATGTATAAATGTCTGTTAACTTGATGAGAGATTTCCAGAGTCTTCCGCTTTGAAACCATCTTTGGAGAACCACATAATATTATGATTTAACGATGGAGTTATAATAAAAAAAAAATTATGAGACCTTCAAAAGTGAAAACATTTGAAACATATCTTCAGTCATCATAAACTCTTTGGCTTAAAAAAAATCTAAATTGTTGAATATTCTATAGACCCTTTAAATACCTGATGTAGTTAACCTTTTTGACACCACTGCAGTTCAACAGGGGACATGTGATAATGGCAGAATTGCTCTAAATTGAAACTTAAAAATTTCCTCTTTTTGGGCTGTTTGTCTACCTTGAATTATTGTGTCCAATAGCCATCATCGAAGAGTCCCTCAGTTCCTTGGGCCTATTCTTTTATCTCCTATTTTACATATGTGCATGAAAATTCAGTATTCTATTGCAGAAAAATAGGTAACGGGCCTATTGAACTATTAAGGTGACTTTTTCGGATCCCATTTAGTCATTCTAGATTGGGGTCTCCTTCAATACTGGCTATACGAAATTCTGATGAGTTACACATACACTGCCTGAGGATAACTTGTTGTGGACCGCATTTGTACAAACCAACCCATTAACCCTTTCCCATGTACAACCAAATCTGCAGCAGAATGATATTTAGCAGTGATCATACTCTGCCTATTCCTGGTAGCTCAGTCGGTGGCGACGCGGGCTGTCAATCCAGGGGTTATGAGTTAGAATCCCAGCTCTGCCAACATTCTTTCTGAAGTTTGACAAGTCACTGTGACAAGTGTCATTTGTCTTTCACCAATAGGCTATCAGTTTATGAGGACAAGCAGCCAGTTGCTTAGAAAGTATGTTGTGTGAGTACACATGAGTAGGTGAAATGGTCGTCGTGAAAAACAAAATCGAAAAATTGTTGAAACCATTGTTAAGCCCCAATCAATTTGTCAACTATGACATTAGTGCCTTTGCAATAACAAAGAAACCAGATGTCCAACTATTCAACAGTGTTAACAGGACCAATGACTAATCTTGGGCAGAGGTCAAACTATGGAGGAACGAAAACAGACTGTTCTTACTCTACCAAACCCTAGGTGATGGGTACTGAAGAAAATAGTCTTATTTGGATGATTCTTTTGGGTAGCCACAACATAGGGTTTGAAGTTCCAGCAAACATTTTTAGAATACTAAGTACTTTCTTTATCTGGAGCTCTAGTCTTGAGTAATTTGTAACTGGCTTCATGGAGGAAGGGAGACAATTTTTCTTTCGGTTGATGTTGTTTAGGTGACTGGGAGATAATCTAAATCCTTGAGTAACCACCCTGCCCCTTTCCCTTTTACAACAGATCTGCAGCAAACGACTAACATTATTTTGTCAGGACTGTGGAAAATCTCTAAAAATGAAAGCATTTTATAAAAAATAAAAAAAACATTGAGGCAAAAGGAAAAATGGCTCATTATGAGGGATGTGTTCAACAGTCATCTTCTGTGAAGGCTTCAGGAAAACTTATACATGCTGGAAAGGGTGTTTCAATTTCTAGGATTAGAACAGAACTGAACAAATAAGTACCGTTAATAAATAAACTTTGATGGGCAATGTTTAATTATGATTAAATTTTTAGCAAGTTGGCTTGGTTCACTCTGTCTGTCTGTATCTCTCTCTCTCTCTCTCTCTCTATGCTGAGGCTGACAAAAAACCCTGTTATTAAATTGGTTTTAATCTTTTTCCAACATATAACAGATATCTCGATAGATGAGAGTAAAATCATTTAGTAGGGTTGAAAACATTGTGGAAAAATTAGAAATTAATTTGCTAATCATGAGCAAAATTTCTCCTTTTTCCAAAATGTTATCAAAATATGTCTACAAGTGGGAAAGAGTTAAAACCTGTGAAGGTATTATATTTACTGAACTTATTCCCTCATACAATGTTTATGTTTACTGATTTGAGCAGAACCTCTCAGAGTTTATATAGAATTGGATTTTCCCTCATGTATTCAATAAATGATTAAATCTGAAGCAGGCGAGTTTCAAATGATCAAAAACATGAAAGTAGATCTATGTTATTGAATAAGAGTTGAAATCTTTGTGGCAAAATGAGAAATTGCTCGTCATGAGCAATTTCTCCTTTTGCCACAATTATTTCAAAAGTAGTCTGCTGTAGAGGTGTCAGATAGCGCCTATATGTGGGAAAGGGTTAAAATAATGGTCTCATTGAAACGAGTACCTGCATCGTATGTTTTGGATTCATATATGAATTTAACCGGCTTTTCCCATAATATATAGATGCAATAAATCTACAGCAGATGGCTCTAAAAACATCTTTGCAAAAATACGGAAAGCAGCATTTAATTCTGCTTTGAAAATAAAGGAGTTAAAAAGGTATCGTCCCGAAAATTTAAAAAAAAATGAAATTTTGGTGTGAATAAATGAAAATTCATGGTGGGAAAGGCAGTTGAAGGTGAAGGTATTACTTTGCTTTTAGCAAATTCTAGTAAAGATATTAATTTCAAATATCTTATTTGGTAAAAGAAGCTCACATTTGACAGAAATTCATGTTTAAACCATATTTATCCCACATACAGCAATTCTGGAGCAGAAAACTTTGAAATCATCTATGCAAAATTCTGAAAAATCTGTAAGAGAAAGAATAATTATTCAAAAGAGTTGAAAATATTTTGGCAGAAGGAGAAACTGCTCACTATGAGCACAATTTCACCTTTTGCCTCAATGTTTTCAAAAGTTGTATAATGCAGAGGCTTCAGAAAGCACCTGTTTCTCAGAAAAGGTTATGTTATTACTGTTAGTTAAGTTATTATATTTTATCATAAATCGGCTCTGATCATGAGCTTTGCTTATTCCAATTTTCATGTCTTGGATCTTGTGCCCTTTTTCTCTGTCCCAAAATATAGGAAACTTCAACAGTTTTACCGGAAATGGACAACTGTTGATGACTTGTACTGCCTGCAGACAACTTAACTTTTAAATTATAACAAAATCAACGAAAAAAAGACAAAATGGCTTATTCTCAACACATGTAGACACTTTCTGACGTCTCTTTGAAACAGCAGGCAACTTTTGAAAACTGTGTTACAAAAGAAGAAATTGCTCATAATGAATAATTTCACCTTTTGCCACAATCTTTTCAACTCGTCAATAATAATGTGTCACAAGTCGTATGTTGCAGACTAATCTTGTATTTTGGAAAGGGTTTAACAAGTTACCCTTTTTCCAGAATGTTTTTCAACTTGATCATTATAAGTAAACATCCCTAGATATGAGTTTTCTCCACAAAGATATTTACAAAGCAGACAGCTCTTTTAACCCTTTCCCTCAAACAAAAATTCTGCAGCAGACGACTTTTTTGAGCAATTTTTTCTTTTGTCAGTATGTTTTCAAAAAGTTATCTGCGTCAGAAAGCATCTATATATGGGAAAGGGTTAATAGTAGAGTGCTCCACAAAATCATCTGAGTTTGATGTAGATAATCTAAATCCTTGAGTATTAATGCATTGACCAACCTGTAACCCTAACACTATAGAACAGAACTGTGATATCCTGTAGAAGGCCTAAGGTTGAAATATTGCAGAAAAAGTTTTTATTGCCATAATTATTGATACACAAGTGATGGAAAAAGGATAAGTTGCTTGTTTGACATAAGGCGCCAGAAGTGGTTTCAATCAATGAAAAGATTTAACCCTTTTCCTCATATAGACGCTTTCCGATGTCTCTGCAGCAGACAGCTTCTGGAAAACATAGCGACAAAAGAAGAAATTGCTCAAAACAAGCAATTTTTCCCTTCTGCCACACTGTTTTCCACTTTTAGTCTTAGGTTATTCATTCAGTTATAGACATTTTCTATTTTTTGACAAAATATGTTCAACGTCGTCTGCTGCAGAATTGTCGTTTGTGGGAAAGGGTTAAATGATTAACAGGCCTCTAAGCTTGGAAGTATTTAAGTATAATTGTAATTCCTTATTTTGAATGGTATGAAATAATGTTGGAAGCGGCGTAAAACCCCAATAAAAGAAAAGATTATTTTGAATGGTTGCATGGATTGAAAATCAAGTATTATATATTGATTGTGAATTGTTAATTGGAATAGAACTGATGTTACAATTTACAATGTGTTGAAAATGTGTTTGCCAGAGTTTCTGGTTTAAAACTTTCTGACCAGTTCCCATATTTGAAAAAACTGTGGCAGATCACTAAAAAAAATCTAGGCAAAAGTGTGAAATTCACCATTTATAAATGAAAGTAAAAGTTGAAAGAATTGCTGATAATGTGTAAGTTATCCTTTTGCAATTAACATTATGTTCAAAAGTTCTCTGCTGCATAGGCGTCCGAAAGCATTTGTTTGTGGGAAAGGGTTAAAATAAACAAGAAATTGCTTGACTAATCTTTGTTTATAGATATTTTTCATGTTTTTGGTTGGATGTTTTCAAGGTCGTCTGCTGCAGATTTTTCGTATCTTGGAAAGGGGTTAGTCCATTATAGATGTCAAAATATTCAGTTGAAGGGTTAAACCTTTCTCTCATATAGACACTTTCTGATGCCTCTGCAGCGGATGACTTTTGAAAACAATGATTCCAAATCATTTCTATATTCAGACTTGATAATTTCAAAGTCATCTGCTTCAAATTTATTGTATTTGGGGAAGGGTTAAAGTTGTATTACAAATTGTGTCAGAGTGATGGGTCAACTGATATCAATGTAGGTCAAGGACACATTAATACACATTCACTTTAAATAGTTGTATGTAATCTCGTTCCCATAATTTACAACAAATCTACAGTAGATGACTATGAAAACCTCTACATAAACATTGGAAATTAAAAGATCAATTATTTGTAAGAGTTGCAGAAAACATTCTTGCCTCATCAATTTCAAATGTCTTATAATACTGGAATTCATTAGGTGTAATTGGTCTTTCTCAGCCATTGTCTCTTTTATGATTTAAAAAAAATATGAAAACAATGTGGGTTGTAAAAATGATTGTATCAGTGGGGCGATTCAATTGTGTATCTTCATTACAGCAGAGTACTGGATAAGGAGGAGTAACTGGTATCTTCCCATCCATATTATTCTTATTCCTCGCCCAATCTCCATGTTGTGGGTAATCAAAAGAATCACCTCAATGAGACAATTCGCTTGAATATCCACAACATCGAGTTTGAGGTTGGAATAAGGGTATTGGAATTGGTAACAAACTCACCTTCTAGAGCTCTGAATTGTAGGGTTGGCAGAATAATTTAATCTGGAGGATTTTATAAAAAACATTCCAAATCCCCAGTGTCCAATCTAGGAAGGGGGGGGGGGGGGGGGGGGGGGGTCATGCTAATTTTCACACTGTTTAGAAAATACACCCCTAAATTTGTATGGAAGATGGGGGAATTTTATTTACATAGACAAAGAAGGTAAAAATGCCTCAATTTGTTCACAAAATCAGGTTTTTGTTTAATTCCCCCCTGTTTTCGAATCCTCGATTAGACACTTAACCCTTTCCCTCATATAGGCACAATTTTTGACGCTTCTGCAGCAGACAGCTTTTTGAAAACATAGTGACAAAAGAAGAAATTGCTCAAAACAAGCAATTTCTTCTTTAGCCACAATGTTTTCCACTTTTAGTCATAGGTTATCCATTCAATTAAAGAGATTTTCTATATTTTGACAAAATATGTTCAAAGTCGTCTGCTGCAGAATTGTCGTATGAGGGAAAGGGTTAATTGCCCCATCTATTATAGCTCTGAGCTTTACAATGACTTTTCTACTATTGTAGATGGAGTCATGAAGCTACAGAACAACACATCATTCCAATTAAAAGATATGAATCTAGGTCAAGGTCAAGGTTGCATTGTACCAAGTTTGAATCTCGTCAATGATGTCGCTAGTCTGGCAAAAGAAGACAACATATGTCCAATCTGCGGGAAATTATTCTCATCGAAATGGAAACGGGACACACATCTGCGAATTCATACAGGAGAAAAGCCTTTCTCCTGCAATGTTTGTGGAAAAACATTTAATGTGAAGGGAAACCTTAAGAATCATATGCTACGCCATTATTATAATGATCAGGATAACTCCAACACTCAATAGCTAGATAAACCTTAACCCTTTCCCATGTACAAAAATTCTGCAGCAGACGACTTTTAAATAGATTTTCAAAAGACTTAAACGTACTATGCAAAAATATATGTAAAAAACTGTATAAATGTAGTGATTGTTGAATTGAGTTTAAAACATTGTTGCACAAAGAAACATTAACAAGCATTTTCTCCATTTGGCACACAATATATGTACAAAAGTTGTCTGCTGTAGTTTTGAAAGGGTTAATATAACTCGATCAGAAATTTAAAATTATACAATGTGTACCAGCGTTCTAAGAAAGACGTAGTTGGGAAACAACCAGTTCACTCCACCCTTATGTAGTCCTCTGTGTTTCTTACAGATTGTGCGGATGGTAGAGCCCAATGGCCGTGCCCAATCTGTGGGAAATACTTTGTTAGGAAATACAACATGGAGGTCCATTTCAAGATTCATTCTGGAGAGCGCCCATATCAGTGCCAAGTCTGCCCGAAGAGTTTTCACACAAAGAGCAATCTTAAATCCCACTATGTGAGACATATAACTCAATAAGCCTATACTTTACAGTGAATATATGATTTAAGAAAATGTTGTGTGAGACTTGATGTGATGTGTTTGGATATTTTTGGAGTTGAAAGACTAGTAGAGTGAAAAGTGCTGTTCATGTTTGGAGTTAAATATTTCTTAGAGCTAGAAGTGCTGTCACAGAGAATATATTAATCTACAATGTAACTGTTAAACTAAATTGTATAACTGTTTGTGACTGTTCATTATAAATACATCTTTGTGGGTCGAATTTCAACGATAACTTCAACTTTCTTGGGTTTTGCAATCAGTGAAGAGCCTGGTTTGCCAGCACTTTCATGCAGGCAGTCAATCATAAACTTGGCTAAGTCATCAACCAGTTATTTAAGTACTTTTCAATAATCTGGTAGAGCTTTCTGTTTGTGCAGGCCTTTCATGTACAAAAGTGATCATTACAGTTTGTATAGAAGCATGTCGTTCTGATCCGAATGTCTAAGGGTTGTTTTTCTCTGTTTGCAGATTGTGGACAGGGGCAGACAACCCAATTTCATAGATACACATGTTCATATTGCGGGAAAGCTTTCCCCAAGAAATATAATCTGGATGTTCATTTGAGGTCACACAAAGGAGAAAAACCTTTCGAATGTTCTACTTGTAAAAGACGGTTTACACAAAAAAGTAACTTGAAGACGCATATGATAGTACATTACAAAGATGCAATGATGACGCTTAATCAGTGATTGAAAAACAAACCTTTCGAATATTCTATTTGTAAAAGATGGTTTACACAAAAACTTAACTTGAAAACGCATACTATAGACTACATTGACACAGATGCAATGATGACGAATAATCAGTGACAGGAAAAACAAAACTTTCAAATATTCTATTTGTAAAAGACGATTTACAAAAAAAACTTAACCTGACCTCAACTTAACCTGAACTCGCATATATGATAAAACATAACAAAGATGCAATGACAAATAATCGGTGATTGAGAAACAAACCTTTCGAAGATTCTATTTGTAAAAGACGATTTACACAAAAAGTATTAAACCTGAAAAGGCATACAATAGTACATAACAAAGATTTAATGATGTTGTCGAATAATCAGTGATAGAAAAAAACAACTTTTGAAGATCTTATTTGTAAAAGGCGATTTACACAAACATTTATTTAACCTGAAGATGCATTTGTACATGAGAATGATGTTATTATAACCAGTGATGGAATGACCAGTGTTGTACTCGCTTGAAGTCATTGATGAGTAGGAGTAAGCAATTGTTTGCCTAACAATGTTAGAGGAATAGTATGCTGATCTTTTCCTGCATATCTATCTTATGACTCAACCAAACCCTATGTGGTGGGTGCTCACTGAGATGATTCTTTTGAGTACCCACAACATGTTTTGAGTGTCAAATAAGGGTTTTGGAAACACACCTTATATTATATATAGAGCATTGTTGTTAACCTGACAATACCTCACTCTGTTGGTACTCAAAAGAATGATCTCATTTTCACCATTGTATTGAGTACCCATGTCATATAAGTTTTAACCCTTTCCCTCATACGACAATTCTGCAACAGACGACTTTGAACGTATTTTGTCAAAACATAGAAAATCTCCATAATTGAATGGATAACCTATGTCTAAAAGTGGAAAACTTTGTGGCAAAAGGAGAAATTGCACGTTCTGTGCAATTTCTTCTTTTGTCACTATGTTTTCAAAAAGCCGTCTGCTGCAGAGGCGTCAGAAAGCGTCTATATGAGGGAAAGGGTTAAGGTTCAATTGGGTAATTTTCAGGCTATTGTGAAAGAAAGAGGCAGAGCATTTAGACAGTGTGCTTTCACACAGGATCTTCACAGTTTCCGTTTTCTTTAAAATTGTTTCTGTCAATTTATTCGAATCTGGACAATTTAAGACAAACAGGCTACACTTCACTTCGAGTTTTTAGCTTGTCTGTTTTCGAAGATCATACTATATAATATTGTGATACCCTTGGCATCTTTTGAGGCAACACAAAACTTGAACTTTACCTTGTTACTAAAAAAAAAATTAACGTTTTTGAATGAAAATTTGTACACATGTTCCTAGGAATAATAAATATGGTTGAAAACGGAGTAAAGACCACAATAAAGCCAAGCATTGTTGTTGTTGTTGGGTATTAAGGGATAGTAAGATCTTTGCAGTCTCCACTGTACAATTAATAAGAATATGATATGTTTACCCTTTCCCTCATACAATAAATCTGCAGTGGACAATCTTGAAATTTTGAAAAAGTTGGTGTGAAAATAGGAGAAATTGATCATGAGTAGAGTTGAAAATACCGTAGTGTGGCAACTAGAGAAATAGCTCATTTATAATGAGCAATTTCTTGGTTTGCCCCAATGTTTTTACAAGCTGTCTGTCCGCTGCAAAGGCGTTATAATTATGTTGAAGTTGAAATGACTCGTGTTCCAAGATCTACTTCGAAATGCATTCATTTTGCAAGAATAATATAAAGTGACATTTCAACTTAACATTATACATCAACTTCACATAAAAGAGTGTTCTCCACTTACTTTCAGGGGAAGATAATGGAGAAGGCTTTCCTTGCTCTATTTGCTGGAAATGGTTCTCGAGCAAACATGGTGTTAAAAGGCACATGCTGATTCATACAGGGCACCGGCCGTACTCTTGCAAGACATGCGGGAAAAGCTTCTCGCAAAAAACTCACCTTCAATCGCATAATATAACACAGCATCTCGGGGACCTACCACTAAATGATTCAAATCTAATGTTACCCTCGAGTTGAGTGATAGAACAATTTCCTCACAAAATAAATGTGCAGCAGAATGATGACTTTTAAAACAACTATGAAAATGTATATATATGTATGCAGAGCTCTATAGATATGGAGAATTCTTCATGTTCTAAAATCCTTATCTGGCATTCAATTCCTAGGTTGTGGGAACTCAAAAGAATCGTCTCACTGAGACGATTCTTTTGAGTACCCACAACATAGGATTTGGTTGAGTATTGTGGGGAAAAGACCAGTTCACTCTCTTATCTATTTCTCTGTATTATGTAAAAATGTCTTTAAATAAGATACCATCAATAGAGTTGAGAGTTGAAAACAACATGGTAAAAGAAGAAATTTCTCATTTTGATCAATTTTACCTTTTGTACCAATGTTTTCAAAAGATATCGGATGTAGATTCCTCAAGATGTGCCTACAAGTTGGAAAGTGTTGGAAGTTTTACTAATTGACAATGAATGATTCTCGTCAAGGATGGTAGAGCCAGACTCTTATTACGGAATTGGAAAATTTCATAGCTAGATAACCGGTGAATTATTTTGAAGCCTTTTCATATGAAATTCATCTTGCTGATTGTCATTTCGAATTTTACCTAGAAGTGGCAGAAATAGTGTTATACCAAAATGAAACATTTGGGTTGCGTAAAATGGTATTAACAATGTCTTAAATCAAGATTTTTTTTACCACCATTTTGCATGAACTGGTTGGAAAGTTTGAAATTCTCCTTTCCTTATAAATCTGGATCTCTTTTTTCCAGGCATGATCAGCCCCAGGCGACTCAAACAGCCCCTGCACATATTGTGGGAAAGACTTTGTGACAAAAATTATTCCTAAAAGCCATATTCACCTGCATACTGGTGTCAAACAATATATATGTGATCACTGCGATAAATGCTTTAATACAAAAAAGCGTCACCTAGCTATTCTCACACCTGGACAGTGGAGTGCACTGAAAACAACATGGCAAAAGAAGAAATTTCTCATTTTTATCAAGTTTACCTTTTGTACCAATGTTTTCAAAAGATATCTGATGTAGATGCTTCAAGATGTGCCTACAAGTTGGAAAGTGTTGGAAGTTTTACTAATTGACACAATGAATGATTCTCGTCAAGGATGGTAGAGCCAGACTCTTATTACGGAATTGGAAAATTTCAGAGCTAGATAACCAGTGAATTATTTTGAAGCCTTTTCATATGAAATTCATCTTGCTGATTGTCATTTCGAATTTTACCTAGAAGTGGTAGAAATAGTTTTATACCAAAATGAAACATTTGGGTTGCGTAAAATGGTATTAACAATGTCTTAAATCAAGATTTTTTTACCACCATTTTGCATGAACTGGTTGGAAAGTTTGAAATTCTCCTTTCCTTATAAATCTGGATCTCTGTTCTTTCCAGGCATGATCAGCCCCAGGCGACTCAAACAGCCACTTCCGCGTCACCTCTGCACATATTGTGGGAAAGACTTTGCGACAAAACAGATTCTTCAACGTCATATTCGCCTGCATACTGGTGAAAAGCCATATAAATGTGATCACTGCGAGAAATGCTTTACACAAAAGGGTCATCTAAACTCACACCTGGTCATGCACTTCAATTTGAGGAGATGAAAATTTTGACCAGTTTTCAATGACAAAGTTACATTAATTGAATCAGTGGCTAAGAGCTCTAACTCTTTGCATGTTGTTTTCGCCTGTTAAATTGTAGTCTGCAATCTTATGAAAAATATATTTCTGCTGCCAAATGTTTGCTGTAATAGGATCTGAGACACACTGAGAGTGACAAACAGTTTGGATCTCAAATCAGGCCCCACGTTGTGTGGGGCGTGATCTTGATCCTAACTGTTTGCATAGGTCAACAACTGTTGACAAAATATGTCACTTAGCGTTCAACAAGTTAATTAATAGAAATGTTGGATAATTTGTGACGTTAAAAATATTGCTTATTCCAGTTAAAACAGTATTAACCCTTTCCCTCATATAGACGCTTTCTGACGCCTCTGCAGCAGACAGCTTTTTGAAAACATAGTAACAAAAGAAGAAATTGCACAAAACGTGCAATTTCTCCTTTTGTCACAATGTTTTCCACTTTTAGTCATAGATTAGCCATTCAATTATAGGGATTTTCCATTATTTGACAAAATATGTTCAAAGTCGTCTGCTGCAGAATTGTCGTATGAGGGAAAGGGTTAAACAATTATTTTGTGTACGGATAATAAATGGGTTTGTTGTGTTGTGTGGGAGATTTCTTATTAGGCTAAAAAAAAAAATATGTGTGGTTCAGGTAACCCTACCTTCCCTATTTTTTGGGGCCGACCCTAGAACTTTTTATCGATTTTGGGAACTAAAATAATTGAGTACGAAACTGAAGCGTTTATCGATCGTAATAAAACAAACATGGCGTTCGCAGTGACGGTAGAAAACACGTCCATGGACCTTCAAAACAAATTATAAAGGCAGTCATCAACTCATCTACCGTTGGGGAAGTTTTTGCAAGAATTATTGCATATATGGATGAATGTCTTGAATGTGCATTTAGCACACATTTATAACCACTTACGTCTGTAACAACTTGCAACAGACAACTTGCTTCTAAAGAACCTACCTACACTTTTTCTTTGACCAATGTTACCTGAACCACACATATTATTTTTTTTAGCCTTAGGAAAATACTAGCCTATTTCACTTAGAAAATTTGAGTACTCACAACACAGGTTTTTTTACCGTTTTCCCACATACAACACATCTGCATATTATGCGGATTTGATTTTTAAACGCCAAGACTAAAATAAAAAAATATTTCAATGAATAAATAGTGCAATTCTTGAAAAGAATTGAAACATTCTGACAAAATAAGAAATTGCTCATCTTAAGCATTTCTCCTTTTGCTACAATGTTTTCACTAAATTGGTCATAATGCGTCGGCAGGTGGGAAATATTGGTTTTAACCCTTTCCCTCATATGCAGATTGACGTCTCTGCAGCAGACGACTTTAAAAGACATTGACTAAGGGGCAAGTTGTCCGCTGCTAATTCATTGTATGTGGGAAAGTGGGGTTGACGACTAAGGGGCAAGTTGTCCGCTGCTAATTTATTGTATGTGGGAAAGTGGGGTTGACGAGTTAAATAAGAGACAAACCTGTGCTTAAGACCACCTTGAAATAGCAATTCCCTGTCAACAGCGACCATACTTTTGGTTTCCTAATTTCTCATTTTCTGCATAAATGACCCTGCAATTAAAGACCACCTGTGATAAAATACCATATTGATGTCTTCCCAATGGTGGTCTTTATGCACAGGTTCCACTGTAACACTGAGTTCTAGATAAGGTGCGTTTCGCATGTTCTTAAATCCTTATTTGACACTAACCCTATGTTGTGGGTACTCAAAAGATGATACTTTTGAGTACCCTAATATAGGGTTTGTTTTAATAATAAGAGAGAAATTGTGGGAAAAAGGACTGAATACCCTTCCTTATCCCTTTCCCTCATACGATAATTCTGCAGCAGACGACTTTGAACGTATTTTGTCAAAACATAGAAAATCTCTGTAAATAAATGGATAACCTATGACTAAAAGTGGAAAACATTGTGTCAAAAGGAGAAATTGCTTGTGTTGAGCAATTTCTTCTTTTGTCACTATGTTTTCAAAAAGCCGTCTGCTGCAGAGGCGTCTGAAAGCGTTTATATGAGAGAAAGGGTTATCTGGACTTGGAACTGTAAACTCCAATTCACCAAGACCTCTCTGCCTCTGTACTTTCCAGGTGTGGGCAGCACACGTCAGATGCGGCGCTTCCCCTGTCTGTATTGTGGAAAGGACTTTTCGACAAAGCAGGTGTTGCAGACTCATGTTCGACTCCACACTGGTGAAAAACCCTTTAAGTGTTCACAGTGTGACAAAAGTTTCACGCAAAAAG
This sequence comes from Serripes groenlandicus, assembly GCA_031761405.1. Taxonomy (NCBI): domain Eukaryota; kingdom Metazoa; phylum Mollusca; class Bivalvia; order Cardiida; family Cardiidae; genus Serripes; species Serripes groenlandicus. The sequence goes on from JASEVX010000013.1 coordinate 42,129,889, forward strand.
GTCACCTGCAGTCGCATATGGTGAAACACCTGGATCTGTAGAACTGTGTAGGAAACATTCCAGTTACATTTTGTTCGCCTTCATACTGGTGAAACACTTGGAAATATAGAACTGTGTAGGGAACATTCCAGTTACATCTTGTTCGCCTTCATACTGGTGAAACACTTGGAAATATAGAAACTGTGTAGGGAACATTTCAAACATCTTGTTTGCCTTGAAGGTCCTTGTCAGAGCTGCAGTAGGATTATATAGTGCCTGTTAGAAAATCTTCATATAATTCAAAATTTTATATGGTGTGTACCTGAAACAATCCTCAGTGACAACATTATCTTGAGTACATTATCGTATACATAATTCGAGGGCTTGGTGTGAAACAGTTGTAACTAAAATGGGTATTTTTTTACCAAGGTTAATCACCTCGCCAAAAAGTCTTTATATCATTTTTCTTGGTAAACAATGAAAATTTAGGTGCCATTGCTCGTTCTGAGCAATGGCACCTAAATTTGCATTGTTTACAAAAGGGTCAAAATTGCCCCTAAACCACAGTTTTCAAAATAGGTTTTAAGTTACAACCGTTTCACGCCAAGCCCTCGATATCTAATTATCAAATATCCAATTTATTTTCGTAAACTGTACCTCGGACCAATACATGAAGCAAACTGGTTATGTCTCCAGGAAGCAGACATTGAGCGTGATATATATATAAGCTGAAAGCTTGTTTCACAATCGATGTCAAATAAATAAGTTTAAACTACGTTCAGTGTTTGAAAGGTTACACCGCTTTGGTCCACAAAAAGCAGAAGTCTTTTAAAAACATTGTTGCAAAAGGAAAAAATGCTTCAATAGTTTTGTCAATGTATTTAAAGTTTTCTGCAGCAGATTGGATTCTCTATTTATAAGGGAAGTTTGATCATTTAAAAAAAAGTTGTTTAACACTGTGGCAAAAGGATAATTAGCTCTTTTAAAGACGCAATTTCTCCTTTTGCCACAATGTTTCAAAAGTTGTTTGCTGCAGAGGCATCAGAAAGCATCTTTATGTTGAAAGAGATTAATGTGTTGCTACTAATTGGCAATTAAATTGATACACAAAAGAGGTTCAGACAGACACAGTTACAGGTAGTGAAGACTTGGGATCTGTAAAAATGTGAAGGAAACTTTTTACACAGTTACTGTTGGAAGCTCTTATCATCTATGTTGTAAAATGTTAATTGATGTGTGAAAACTTGATTTTGTTTATTATGATTGACAATTATTAAATCAATAAAGGTAAAGCTTAAGTTTTGCTTGTTTTAATATTTTCCTGATGTGCCATATTTGGTGGTAGTTTACCAAGCAACATCTGGAGGGGTTGAAGATTTTAAAAGTAGAAATTTAACCCTTTCCCTCATATGGCCGCTTTCTGACGCCTCTGCAGCAGACGGCTTTTTGAAAACATAGTGACAAAAGAAGAAATTGCACAAAACATGCAATTTCTCCTTTTGCCACAATGTTTTCCACTTTTTGACATAGGTCATCCATTCAATTATGGAGATTTTATATGTTTTGACAAAATACGTTCAAAGTCGTCTGCTGCAGAATTGTCGTATGAGGGAAAGGATTAAGTCTGTGCAAAGCTTGTAGGAAAAAAAGAAAATTGAACACAATCGGCAACTTCTCTGGTCTCTGTGTTTCTAAATAAGGCATTTGCCTTGGGTTTCAAAAATATGCAACAATTGATTTTGAAATCGTCTAGACACAAATTTTGAAAAAAATTATAAATGAAATAATTGTTTTTAGATAGAGTTGAACATATTGTGGTAAAAGGAGAAATTTACTTTTATTTCGGTGTCACTCTATTCAAATGCAGTCTTCTGAAGACACATTAAATCTGCATAATGAAAAGGATAAATGGCAAAACTTTTTACTTGTTAGCCCTGCAGCAGACGACTTTGAAAGGAGAAATTGTACAAAACAAGCAATTTCTCCATTTTTCAGAATGTTTTCAAGTCGTTTCTATGATAGTATGTTCATTTTGAGATATTTTCAATTATAGCTTTACCAAGATATCTTCAAAGTCGTCTGCTGCAGATTTGATGTACGATGGAAAGGGCTAAATAGAAAAATAACATGGTGGTAGAAGGTTTTAAATAATGCGAGAAAATTTTCATTACAAATTAGACTTTGTTAGCAATTGAGAGAAATTCACTATTCCAGAGCTGGATAATGAGCGTTTTGCATTTTCTAAAATCCTCATAGCCCTATGGTTGTGGGTACTCAATAGGGTTTGGTGGGATGGTAAACAGAAATATTGTGGGAAAAGAGCTGTTCACTCCTCCTTACTTGGACCTCTGTGTACTTTCAGAAGACCAACTGAAGATGTGGGCTTGCCCTATTTGTGGGAAATTGAGTAAAAAGCGCCAGAATGCTGAAGTTCATTTACGAGTGCATACAGGCGAGAAACCTTACCAGTGCTGTTATTGTGATCGTCGTTTTACACAGCGCCATCATCTGGCTAAACACCTGTCGTCAAAACATTTGAAGGACATCAATTCGAAAAATCTTAGATTCACGCTTCCTAAAATGTCAACTGATGGAGATGCATAGCCTATTTGTTATGTGACATTCTTCCTTTTCGCAAATTGTTAAATAGTGATCATGCAAATAAACAAACTTAACAGCATGGACAGATGAAAGAAATAATTTGGGGAATTAAAATCTGTGGGAAAGAGAAAGATTTGTTTACACATACAGTGATTGATAAAACAAATCAACCAACTTTAATTCTTAATAAAATCATTTACATTTAGAAGTGAATTGGTAATATTACTTTCCAACTATCGTTGAAAGAAAAACCATTGTTATATTTATCCAAATATTTATAGATTATCCTTGGGTCTTTGAGCTCCCTTCAGAGTACCAACAACATGGGGTTAGATGGTCAAATAAGGATCTTAGAATATGTAAAACACCCCTTATCTAGAGAGCTCAGTTTACATGCTACTTTTTTTCCTTTGTCAGGCGAGGAAACAACACGCACGGGATCATTTTATGCCCGACATAGATGCTCGGCTTGTGGGAAAATCCTAGCAAACAGAAGAAATTTACAGGTCCACATGATGAAACACACTGGAGAAAAACCTTGGCAATGTCGCGTTTGTCTGAGAAGGTTTTCCCAGAAAAGTAATATGAAGACGCATCTCTTTACTGTGCATAGAGCAAAGGAGGATTTAATGAACTAAAGATATTTTAGAAAAGTAATTTGAGGACACATCTCTTTACTGTGCATAGAGCAAAGGAGGATTTAATGAACTAAAGATATTTTTAGAAAAGTAATTTGAGGACACATCTCTTTACTGTGCATAGAGCAAAGGAGGATTTAATGAACTAAAGATATTTTAGAAAAGTAATTTGAGGACGCATCTCTTTACTGTGCATAGAGCAAAGGAGGATTTAATGAACTAAAGATATTTTAGAAAAGTAATTTGAGGACACATCTCTTTACTGTGCATAGAGCAAAGGAGGATTTAATGAACTAATGATATTTTTAGAAAAGTAGTTTGAGGACGGATTTATATAAAAGTGCATTATAATAGAACATTAATGGATTGAATGCACTAATGATATTTCTAGAAAAGTAAGGTCAGATAGGACAATTCTGCAGCAGACGACATTGAACATATTTTGTCAAAAAATAGAAAATCTCTAATTGAATGGATGGCTAAAAGTGTCAAAAGGAGTAATTGCTCGTTTTGAGCAATTTCTTCTTTTGTCACCATGTTTTCAAAAAGCCGTCTGCTGCAGAGACGTCAGAAAGCGTCTATATGAGGGAAAGGGTTTAAGTGCACAATAGAACACACATTGATGGAATTCACTAATGAGTTATCTAGAAAATTAATAATATATTGACGACACCTCGGTTATCACAGTGCTTGAAACAGGGCAGGATTTAAACAACTAATTTTAAAATTAATATGAGAACACGTCTTGGTTTTGTGCATAGACAACCTGAGGATATATAACTGAACTAGGGAGTTCTCTTTGAGTGCATAGATTTTGTGAGTTCTATAAATATATATTATATATAATTATGAAGAAATAAAAAGTAAACATTTTTAATGAGTGTTTTTATAGTTATACTACAAATCTGTGTTTCTGAATGAAGTCATGCATACACAGAGCTCAAGTTAAAAGGCGTTTCGCATCACATCTTATAAATTCCTTATTTAATCTCAAACCCTATGTTAGGGGGATTCAAAAGAATCATCTCATTGAGAATTGTTATGAGTACCTACATCATAGGGTTTGGTTGGATAATATGAGAGATATTGTGGGGGTGGGGGATACCTGTCCTTATCAGGGGACCTCCACATACAGTGTCATTTTATCCCCCTTTTTAGCAGAGATTTTTTACCTTTTTTAAAAGCTAGAAAGTAGTCCGCTGCAAAATTGCTGCATGTGGGAAAAGGTTAAGGTTTTTGAGGAAAATAAGACTGTAAATAGCTAAAGATTACTTTAATACAAGATAATATCAATGCAAATTTAGAAAGAAACGCTGTGCGTAATGTATCGACCCAGATTAGCCTGTGCGGATACAGGTATATAGTAAAGATTCCTGAAACAGAAAATCCACAGGAGACGAAAAGTGTCTGTCCGGGTTAGGCTGATCATGTTTGATACTTAACGCAGAATTCAACATTTTTGTTTTTTTCATGGAACGGCTCAGAATATAAGGGTCATATTTAGTTTTAATTAACTCCAAACCCAAAGTTGCTGCATGGTACTCAAAAAAATCATCTTAGTGACACAATAATGCTTTTAACCCTTTCCCACATGTATGCAACAAATCTGCAGCAGTTGACTTTCAAAACATCTAGGCAAAAATATTGAACATTTCAGTAAATGAAAGTATTATGACTGGGAAAAGTTGAAAACATTGCGGCAAAAGAAGAAACTTTTTTTTGTCATAATTCTTTTTATAAGTTGTCTGCTCTAGAAGCTTCAGAAAGTGTCTTTATGTGGGAAAGGGTTAAGTACTCGCAATACAGAGTGTTTATATGAATTATAAGAGAGATAGTGTGGAGTAAAGACCTGCATACTTGCTCAATCTTGTCTAGGCTTTCGCCTAACTGACGCTTAACTGACACACACCTCTTTTACTTTGGTAGGTGACTGCAGCTGCCCCATATGCGAGAAAAAACTAGCAAACAGGCGGAATTTAAGACACCACATGAGAACTCATACGGGAGAAAGACCTTACAAGTGTTATATTTGTCATAAACAATTTACGCAAAGAAGTAACTTGAAAAGACATCTAATTAGTGTGCACCAATAGTAAAGACATTATGGACAATTGAGGTGTAGCAAAAATGTGTGTATAATATGTGTTCTAAGCCAGTATTACTTGTGATAAATCCATGTGTTTAGCCAGTATCAATGTGTAATAAACATGTGCTTAACCAGTATTTCATGTGTTAAAACCATGTGTATCACTTGTGTAGCAAACACATGTTATGCCAGTATTATTTGTATAGTAGACAGGTATTGGTGTTAAACCAGCACTTGAGTACTAGAGTAACAAACATGATTGTCTTCTTAAGTGTTTTGCAATCATTGCTTTTGAGCATTTTCTTAAGTTTTCCAAAATATGTTGATAAAAAAAAAGAGAAAATAACTTGTGAGTGGCTGACCTGCAGATTGCAATAGTTTGATACAGGTTTGAAAACCTTGTGGGAAAAGAAGACAATATTGGTTATGTTGGAAGAAATTACAATGTTTGCCAAAGATGTCGGCTGGATGAGCAAAAACAATCGCCACAGCAACTTACACACTGATCTTTGTCTTTGATAGGTGGGGTTAATGATGCTGATTATGATCTGCTGCTGTGTACATGGCATTGCTCTATTTGTGGAAAGGCCCTTGCCAAAAAGTGGAACTTACGAGAACACATGAAAATACATACTGGAGAAAAACCTTACAAATGTCACATCTGCTCAAAGGAGTTTGCCTTGAAAAGTAACTGGAAGAGACATCTGGTTAATATGCATCATGAAATAGATGCAAGAGACAAACACCAGGGAAATGGAGGAGGAAACAGATCTCATAAAATCTCATTTAAACTTAAATAACCTTTTCCCACATAAAACAAATCTGCAGCAGACAACTTTGAAAACATACTGCGAAAGTTTGGAAAATCTATCAGTAAGGAAGTATTATTATTAACCCTTTCCTTCATACGACAATTCTGCAGCAGACGACTTTGAACAGATTTTGTCAAAAAATGGAAAATCTCTATAATTGAATGGATAACTTATGACTAAAAGTGGAAAACATTGTGTCAGAAGAAGAAATTGCTTGTATTGAGCAATTTCTTCTTTTGTCACTATGTTTTCAAAAAGCCATCTGCTGCAGAGTTTTTAAAAGTTGTCTGCATCAAAATGCGTATGCAGGTGGGAAAGGGTTAAAAAGATATGGAAGAAACTATTATCAGATAAATGGAGAAGTTTACAGTTCCAACAATATCTCATTAAATCTGAATTAAACTTGAATGTTGCTGCATTGACAGAAATCAACTCAACAACATGATTCTTTTGAGTTCTCATCCCATTACAAATCCTAGGGTTTCGAAGTCGGAAAAGGATATTAGGTCATGAAATATGGACCTTTTCTATAGAGTGCTGTAAACATAAAATAGCGAATGTAATAGGTTTGCACAACATTAGTGATGTGACAAATAAAAGTATAAAGTAATATTTCAGTGTTTATTGTAGTTTATCTTGTCCCTTTTGGGGTTGTAGGAGGTTGCAGGTTTGAACCCAGATCTGTTCAGACCAAAAACTTCAAAAATGGTAGTAATGGCTTGACTGTGTCACTTGATAAATGGACCAGAAGTACTGGTTATGTGTTATAAAACGGAAAAAATGGTTGAAAAGTGGTGAAAACCAAAAAAAAACTAGACAAACAAAATTGCCTCTGTAGAAAAACCCTTGTCCTCATCCTAGTTGCAGATGCATTAATGCGCATCTGTTACTGACATTCTTTTATTAAAAATGCAACAAAATGAGATTGTTCATTATGAGTAACTTTTCCTTTAGCTGCAATGTTTTCAAACGTTGTCTGAAAGATGAGCATTGCCAAGGGGCTTAAAGTCTATATTTGAAAGCAGCCAGTTGTTTGGAGTTTTGATGTTTGATTGGGCCATGATTTAGGCCTGAGGAACTGTTGAAAACTGTGATAAACCACAATCAATCAAACATTGTCTACTGCTGGGTTACTTTTGGAGATGATACAAATTGATAATACTTGGCACATCGCATCTTCAAAATGTACAATGCTTGAGACTGAAACACTGTTGACAATTAGAAAATGTTAGAGCAAACAATATGACGCCAGTCCTGTTAACCCTTTCTCACTTGCAGACCACTTTTGCTACAATGTTTTCAACTTTACTCAATAATTAATTTATAATTTAAAGATATTTTTTATATTTTTTGCCAAGATGATTTCAAATTTGCAGATTACATGGAAAAGTGTTAAATGAAAAGATATCATTTTGATACAAAGCTGAAGACCATTATTTAACTGTGAGCAAAAGGAATCTGCCTTGTGAGTGGTTAGCATTGATGATTTCGAACCATGCATCCCAGGTTTGATGGTTTGATCCTCAAACATGGTGGAGTGCCCTTTGATAAGGCACATTATTTCCTAGCCTAGGACTGGTCTTTTTACCCAGGGATCATTAATTAGTGAACTGTCACAGTGGTAACTGAAATAATGTTGGAAAACATTTCAGTTAAACAAAAGTAATCGAGTTGATGGTTTTTTTACGCAGGTTTCAACATTATTTCAGTTTTGTCACAATGACAATTTACTAACTCGCGATCACTGGGTAAACACATCAGTACTACTGGGCTATAAAATGTGCCTTGTCCAATTGAACTCGACCATCATAATACAGCGACTTTGTGAGAGCAAGAGCGGTCTCTATCAGGGCAACAATAACAGCATACAGTCAAACCTGGTATTGTGGAAGACAGTGGTACAGAGGTAGAGCGTCGGCCTCATGTACCAAAGGTCCTGGGTTCGAATCCGGTGATGAGTGGGTTTTGCCTTTGGGATTTTTCCACACAAACCGCGCGAGTACTGGTTAAGTATCCAGGAAGCAGACATCGAGCGTGATTGATATAAGCTTAAAGCTTGTTTCGCAATTGATGTAAAATAAATAAGTTTTAACTAAACCTGTGTTTATAGACCACCCATAGGAATTGAACAATCTGATCTTTGTTCACAGGTTGTCTTTAAACAGCATGGTGATTTTTACAGAAAAAGAGTATTTGGAAGACTAAATGTATGGTTGCTATAGACAGGAAATTGCTATTCCAAGGTTGTCTTGAGCACAGGTTCGACTGTAATTATATGAGTGTGATGTCATTGATTAACACTTACCGTTTCTTTGCTTTGTCAGTGGATGAAACTGGGGATCCAAGATTAATGTCTGATTCAACATATCTATTGGGGGAGGAAACTCCAGGGGATCCATGGTATTCAAGATATAATTCCCCATGCAGATGCCGTTTATGTGGAAAAGTCCTGAGGAACAAGCAGAATTTAAAGAATCACATGAAAACACATACTGGAGAGAAACCTTACCAATGTCACATATGCAATAAACCATTCTCCCTCTCTAGTAATCTGAGGACGCATCTAGTTTGTGTGCATAAACGGACGAGACAAACATTGAAGATATAGTGAACCAGTAAGACTAATTTTATTCAATATTTAGAATCGGACGAGAAAAACATTGAAGATATAATGAACGAGTAATACTCGTTTTATTCAATATTTAGAATCAGACGAGAAAAACATTGAAGATATATATAGTAAATCAGCAAGACTCGTTTTGTTCAATATTTAGAAAACTATTCAATTGATTGTTTGGTGTTTTACGCCGCTTCAAACAATTTTAGTTATATCTGGGCGTTTCCAGGGTATGTTGCAAGTACTACTAATCCATTAATCTGGACATCAGTCAGTCTGTCGTATTGCTATATACATATATATATATATAAAACCCTGCAACCCTGAGTGCAAAGGAGGGTACCATTTTTAGCTCGCCTGTGCTCGAAGTGCAAGGTGAGCTATTGTGATTACATTTTGTCTGTCGTGTGTCGACAACAATTGCCCTTGTAAACACTCTACAGGCTACATTTTGGTTCTGATTTTTAAGAAAGATTATTGGAACATTCCTCAATACCAAATCTTGGACAAGTTTGAAACTGGGCCATATGAAGTCAAAAACTAGGTCACTAGGTCAAATATCAGGAAAATCTTGTTAACACTCTGGAGCCCACATTTTCAACTTGAGCATGTTGAAACTTTATCAGAATGTTTGTCTTGATGATATGTAAGTCAAGTTTGAACATGGGGGTCGTGTTGGGTAAAAAAGTAGGTCACTAGGTCAAATTGAAGGAAAATCTTGTTAACACTATATAGGCCAAAATGTTTGCTACAGCAGTTTTATAATTTTGTCAGAATGTTCATTTTGAAGATATCTATGTCAAGTTCGAATATTGGGTCAGAAACTAGGTCACTAGGCCAAATTGAAGGAAAATCTTGTTAACACTGTATAGTGCATTCAAACAATACTTTTATTGCAAGTCCGAGACAAGGACAAGTTATGGATGAAGTCATCAGTTCAGATTGGGAAAGCACAGTGGTCATGGTGGAGTGCCATTCAGTTAGCCTCATTTCCTAGCCTAGTACTGGTTGTTTACCCAGAGATCATGAATAAGTGAACTGTCACCTAAATATAACTGAAATAATGCTGAAAATGGTGTAAAACCCCAAATAAACAAAATCGGATTTGGAAACAGAACATTAGAATTATCTTTTTCGTAATTTCACCAAGTTGAAAACAGAAAATGCATGAAATTATAGAAACCATCGACAGGTCTTGAGCCATACACCACATTTTACATACTGTTTGTTTCTTGTGCCAATTGACGTACTGTTGGCTAACTGGTGAGTCACAAGATATTTGCATACTGTTAACTTTCTTTCTTTTGTGACGATAATAATTTATGAGCTCATTCAGTTTGTATGCACTCCATATTTGTGTCATGAGACTTGATGGCAGGCAACACATTTATTCCTTCAAACGCTCACATAATAAGTTTGATTATGGTAAAAAATGGCAATGCCTTAACAATTTCTTTTAACGGACGTGTACGTACGTGAAAAATCCTGTATATAAATTCCCCCAGAGTGCAACACTATCGTAACTGTTATTACCATGTTTATTAAGTTACCATAGTTTTGCACCAAGCAGACATAATGTTGGCATACTGTTGTGACACCATATCGTAGGACTAGACAAGGTGGGAGTAAAATGGTCTCTTCCACAATATCTTATTACTCAACCGAACCCTATGTTGTTGGAACTCAAAACTGAGACGATTCTTAATATGAGAACACACACCATAGGGTTTGAGTGTCATATAATGACAGTGGCAGAGCGTGGACCTCTCTGACCAAAGTTCACGGGTTCGAATCCTTTAATAAGCGGGTTCTGCCTTTAGGATTTTTCCACACAAACTTCGCAAATACTGGTTAAGTCTCCAGGAAGCAGACATCGATCGTGATTAATATAAGCTTAAAGCTTGTTTCGCAATTGATGTAAAATAAATAAGTTGTAAGAAAACTTTAACTAGAGCTTTTCCATATTTTACATACTGTTGTTTCTTTCCTTTGCCAGGGGAAGTAACAAACGATGGGATCACTCAGTTTGGATGCACTCACTGTGGGAAGGTCTTGGCGAACAAGCAGAATTTACAAGTTCACATCCGGAGTCATACGGGGGAGAGGCCTTATGAATGTTACGTTTGCGGGAAAAGATTTACGCAAAAAAGTCACATGAAATCCCACATTGTTACTGTACATATAGCCAGATAAATAAATACTTACATAATTGTGATATATATATAAAAACATTGGATTTTGAGCTTTGACGAACAATTATATAAATGTATTGTATTGTGAAAGTTATTTGGTGTTAATCGATTTTGCTCTCTTAACCCTTTCCCACATACAAAAAATCTGCACCATATGAATTTGAAAACATACTAGCAAAAATAAGAAAAATGTCTGTTCATGAAAGTTTATTTATTAAATTGAGTTGAAAACATTTTGGCAAAAGGAGAAATTGCTCATCATGAATATTTATTGTTTTCAAAAGTCATTTACTGCATAGGTGTCAGAAAGCGTCTGTATGTTGGAAAGGTTTAGTTGAAGTCTGATCTGATACATAGTTAGACTAGATTTTATACAACGATTTACGGTGGAAGCTGATCATTGATCCTTATGATGTACAGTCCAACATGTGTTTAAACACCACCCATAGGAAGAGAACAACCTGGTCTTTGTTCACAGGTGGTCTTTAATTACAGGGTACTTTATGAAGAAAATGAGTAATTTAGAAATTAAAAGTGTGCTTTCTATAGACAGGGAAATTGCTAAACAAAGGTTGTCTTGGGCATAGGTTTGACTGTATATAAACAGTTGAACCTGTATTAAAGCCCACCTTGGAATAGTGATTCCCTGGCTGTAGCAACCAAACTTTACTAATTTACTGCAGAAATGACCCTGCAATTAAAGACCATTTGTGTTCCCATAGGTGGTCTTTATACACAGGTTCCACTGTATATATAGTGGCAAAGAAGTAGACATTGTGAGGTTCTCTGTTGAGTCTTTCCCACAAACTCACGTTTTACGATGGCTCTGAAGAAGACAATCTTTGCCATGATTTTGTTCAACTCTTTTCAATAATTAACAGAGATCTTCAATAATTTTTCCCAGATGTTTTGGGGTAAGGGTAAATGTAAATGAGCCATAATATGGTGTCCGGATTTTGAGTTACATCACAAACACTGTGGTGTCCTCTTTTGTAATATTTGACTTTTGTCAAATTAAATGCTATATATGTTTAGAACAATATCTAAAGCTGTTAAATTCTAAATGACAAAATAGATTTTATCTTTAAATAAAGAGAAATGTGGGTTTTAAATTGTATTGTTAGTTACACAGGACACCATGTAATAAATCAATTTTATGAAGATTATGCCTAGTTAAATTTGTTTAGATCTAATTTACATTTTCACCATCTTTATTTGGAATTATTTCAATAAATAAATGGTTTATTTAGTGAAATAATTAATAGTATACAACTAGATAAAGAATGGTGTAACAGGACACAACATGATGTAACAGGACACAAACTGGTGTGTAACAGGACACAAAATGATGTAACTGGACACTTATTCAATTGTATTGTTAGTAACACAGGACACCATGAAATAAATCAATTTTATGAAGATTTTGCCTATTTGAATTTGTTTAGATCTAATTTACATTTTCACCATCTTTATTTGGAATTATTTCAATAAATAAATGGTTTATTTAGTGAAATAATTAATAGTATACAACTAGACAAAGAATGGTGTAACAGGACACAAACTGTTGTGTAACAGGACACAAAATGATGTAACTGGACACTAATTGTGCACTTCATATAAGTGTGTAACAGGACACCTTAGAAAAAAATAAACAAATCATATAATAGCATAAACATTTTCAGTATAAATAATTCTCCAGTTAAATTAAAATATACTAATCATGCAAATATGTATTTATTACGTAAGCAAAGTGCTTATGGAGGTAGAATATGCTTTCCAGGACAGTCAACGTTACAAGGCAAAAGAGACAAAATTCGCGATTTTTTTTCCCCAGTCAAAAATAATAACAAGTTCTTCGTAGTGAATTAAATAGGTTCGCAAACATCTCTGGACAATTTAAATAACGAAATAGGAAGTTACTACGCATTGCGATACATTATAAGCAACCATTGATGATCGCAATCGGCTTGGTGCCGGCGTAACAAAATTTCAGAAGTCTGACTGTCATTTTCGAGCCGCCATTTTAAAACACTCTTGTCGTAAAACGTCTCTAACTGTCGTAAATTGTTGCGATGTTTAATGTCGTAAATAGAACAGCCAAAATTTAGTTTCCTCCTAGGTGATCGACGAAGCATTTTTTAATTATAACAAAATAATAGGGCGTAACAAAAAAAGACACCATTTTGATAAACATATTTTGACTCCCTGTCAAATAAAAGATATCTGTCCCAGAACAACATGTTTACGACATTAACAAAGAATGTAAGTGATCACGTGATTTGAATGCAATGAAAATATGGTTATCGGTCCAGGTTTCGAGTTTTGATGCTATTTAGACGTGATGTAACTTGGTGGACACATTCGTTACGCCAATGTCTAGGATTTTATATTCAAATCAAAATCATATTTACGTCGCTCTATTAAATCTTAAAGTTATATTTACAAGTAATTTGTTAAATTATTATTTCACACATATTAGTTTCCAAACTTTAAATATAAAGAAAAACAGTTTGTTTTGGTTTTCAAAAAGTCCTCCCATGCCTTTGTCGGGAAGGACACGGCGAAAATGCTCAAGAAAAGTATTAATTAAAGGAGTTTATCAGTTCTTTCAGAAATCAATAGCATATTATTTTATAGATTTAGTAGTTTCTAACAGTTTGTGACATGCTGTTAAACTATAAAACACATAGTTCTTCAAATAAAGGAGAATAAATAATGACTGTGATGTAACACAAAATCCCGGACACCATATTATGGCTCAAATACAAACAAGCAAGCGAAACGCCTTGACTGCATGACTGTAGAGTTTCTCATGCAACCAGCCAAGTGAATGGTCTTCATTGTGAAACTTGAAACTCTTGTGACATAGAGGTGACTGTTACTTCCTCATCCAATTAGATTGCTATATTTGTTCGAATAATTAAGGGAATGGGTTTAGATGACTTAAAACGTTACTATGTTTACTTTCATATATGAATAAAAGCTAAGTGTTTCCATGCTACTATAATAGTGTTTTCCTTATTTGATAACGCAAGCAGTATAATTACACATTGGACTAGATATGGGGAAGTAAACTGCTCTTTTCCCACACAATATCCCTCTTATTTCTGAAGCAAACTCTGTGTGTACTCCACAGAATAGGCGCATTGATATTTTTTTTTTTTTAGTTAACCTCAACATAGGGTTTGAGTTCTAAATAAGGGTTTTAGAACATGTAAAATGCCCCTTATCTAGATCTCTGATTACAATGCAAACATACAACAAATCTGCATCAGACATAACATTAGTCATGCAAACATGTGGTAACTTTCTTAACCCTTTCCAACATACGACAATTCTGCAGCAGACGACTTTGAACGTATTTTGTCAAAAAATAGAATATCTCTATAATTGAATGGATAACCTACAACTAAAAGTAGAAAACATTATGGCAACAGGAGAAATTGCTCGTTTTGAGCAATTTCTTCTTTTGTCACTATGTTTTCAAAAAGCGGTCTGCCGCAGAGGCGTCAGAAAGGGTTAATAAAAGAACAATTATTGAATTACCAGTGCGTCAGAAAGCGTCTCTATTTGGAAAACCGTTAAAGTATATACCATAGATCTGATTTATCTGACAAATGCTTTATCAGGTCTCTGCAGACGACTTTTGAATTCATTGTGTCAAAAGAAGATGTTGCTTATAATGAGAAATTTCCCCTTTGTCACAATGTTTTCAGCTTTATTAAAAATGGTCTGTTCATTAAAAAATATTTTTTCCTATTATAAGCCTAGATATTGTCGAAGTTGTCTTCTGCAGGTTTGCTGTATGTTTGAAAGGGTTAATCCACATGTGGACATATTTAAGACACATCTGTAGCACAGATGTTTTGAAACTGCAGCTTTTGCTAATGGGCTAACAACAGTCTTAAGTGAAAAGCAGCCAGTTTCTTTGAAAGATGTGAGTGGGAAAGCCAGGAAACACATGGGTAGATGTTGCTGCCTTGATATGCTTGAAAATGGCGTTGACACCATCAATTAAAGAAGCAGGCAATAAATCGGTGTCCAATCCAGGAGGGGGGATCATGCTAATTCTCACACTGTTTTGAATATTCCCCCCTAAATTTGTATTGAAGAGAGGGATTTTGTACATAGACAAAGAAGGAAAAATGCCTCAATTTGTTCAGAAATCCCACTGCTTTTAAATACGCATTCGCACATACAACAAGTCTGCAGTAGACAACTTTGAAGACATACAGGCAAAAATATTGAACCTCTAAATAAATGGAATTATTTTTATTAAATGGAGTTGAAAATATTTTGGCAAAGGAGGAATTGCTCATCATTCTTCTTTTGCCATAACATTTTGAGCTCTCCTGTTATTCGAATGAAAAAAGTCCCGCTATTGTCCCCTTGGCATTGTCACAAAACTTTAACATAACCTAAATTCGTTACTCAAATGAAACTTGGTACACATGTTCCTAGGAGCAATACACATGTATATATACCAAATTGCAAAATTCTGCCTTTAATAAATATTCAGTAATGTCTACTAGTTGATCAATTGGGATGAAACTTCACAGCAAGTATGCTCTCAATGTCCGCGCCAAAATTCCATCAAAATGTTTTGGATTTATGTAGAATTCTGGTTTCCAAAGGAATAATTATTTTAAATGTTCTTCTTCCAAACCAGTTGGCCGATTTTCAAAAAATGTTATTGAAATGATCCTCGGATGACCCTCTGATCAGATTCCTTCAAGGCAATTTGATTGGTCGAATATAAATGGCCTCCAGTGTCGGTGAAGCTTTGCCTTGTATTGCTTTAGTGAAAACTTAATAATTCTTCTGCTCCGAAAGTATCGGGCGATTTGAAAATTATTTTGTTAAAATGTTCCCTTGGTGAACATCTATGAGATTACTTCAAGCCATGTTGAAACAAAAGGTGTTATTGTGATTGGCATGACAAAAATCACTTTACATAACTAAGTTTAGTGATCCAGGGCCATCATGGCACTCTTGTTAAAAGTTGTTTGCTGCAGGGGCGTCTGTACGTGGGAAAGGGTTAGTTAAGCCATACAAAGCAATTTAAGATACCCTGAGAATGGGGCTTAGTATAGTTTTGAATACATTGCTAAGCTGTCTGGACAGATTTTCATTGACTGACACCAACGACCAAGTGCTTTGCGTGATCATCACCGTTACATTGCATACCTGTTTGAAAACACTTTTGGACGAATCACTAATACATGGTCCTATTCGTTACAGATTCAAGCACAAGACCTCCAGGCCGCAAAATCTTTCCCTGCGAGATGTGCGGGAGAGTTTCCAAAACTCGTCAGCATTTTGAGATGCACATGAGAACTCACACGGGAGAGAAGCCATATTCTTGCTCGATTTGTCAGAAATCGTTTCGACAACAAAGTCACTTAAACTCTCACATGGTTGTGCATTATCAAGGTGCCTTGTGAATGATTTGGCTAGAAGCAGATTTGTGTTATGTGAAAAGTGGATTCTTGTGCTTTGCTCTGTCATGAATAAGACTTTATATATATATGTGTATTGATGCAAATGGTGCAACATGAAGCTATGTCTTTTGCTTTGCTCTGTCATGAACAAGACTTTAAAATAAATATGTGTATTGGTGCAAAATGAAGCTATGTCAATGAATAAGGTTGTGTGATGTTGCAAAGTGAAGCTATGTCAATGAATGAGGATGTGTATTGTTGCAAAGGGAAGCTATCTCTATAATTGAGTGTGTGTATATGTGCAAAAGGAGGCTATGTCAATGAATTGTGTGTTTGTTGGTGCAAAATGAAGCATAGTCTATGAATGAGGAGCACTTGGCTAAGAGTGAAAACAATCTGCAGCAGATGATTTCGAACATATCTAGGCGAAAGCATGGACAACCCATTTAAATGAAGGTATAATTATTAAACAGAATTGATAACATAGTGGCAAATGGGGAAATTGCTCATGATGAGCAATTTCTCCATTTGTCACAATGTTTTCAAAAAAGTCTGCAGGAGAGGCATCAGAAATTGTCTGTATGTGGGCAAGGGTTAACCCTTTACAACATACTGCACAAGACAATTAAGAAAAATTCTAGGCACATTATAATGAAAAATAATAATTAATAAATCAAGTTCAGATCATCGGCAAATGGGAGAAATAGCCCATTATGGGCAATTTTTACTTTTGCCACATTGCTTTCAAAAGTTAAATGCTGTAGTTGCTACAAAATATGGTTGTACATTGTATATAAATACATGAGATAGTATTGACAAACATTTTTCCTATTCTTGAGCGTTAAGTTAAGTCAAAGTTCAAATTATAACCCGAAAAATACACAGAAAATTTGATAGCAATTTCTAAAAGTTTGAAAGTTGATTACGCGTCCTGCTCTTTCATACTTTCAGATTTGACCCCAGGACAGAGCAATCAAGGACAGTACATATGTGACCTTTGTGGTAAAGCATGGAAAACCAAGCAGAACTTAACCACTCACAGATATATACACACTGGAGAAAAACCTTTCTCGTGTTCTTTTTGTGGCAAACTGTTCCGGCAAAAAACTCACCTAAATAATCACATGGTTGTGCACTTTAAGACTAGTTTTGATGCAAATTTGTGATTATAATGCATTGAGGATTATAATTCTGTTTCATATGTTAACCCTTTCCAATATGTATACATGTTTTGAAGCATCTGCAGGAGATGACTTTTGAAAACATGATAAATGGAGAAATTTAATTAAAACTAGCAATTTCTCCTTTTGTCATAAAGTTTCTAACTTTTTCAGTAAATATACCTACAATTATAGAGATTTTTCATATATTTGAGTAGACATTTTCAAAGTCGTCTGCTGCAAATTTGCTATAAGTGGGAAAGGGTTAAAGGGCTATTGATAGTGTTTGACAATGATAAATAATTAAAGTTCTTATTAAGATTGCAGAGTTTGTTTGTGTAAGATTTGTCATAAAAGGGTGTATATTAGATTATTTTGCAATACACCAGTGCTCACGTTAATGGACGTATTGGGTGTTTTTACACCCGAGAAGTATTCCCATACGCACCACCCAATTGGACAGGAGAGACGTCCAAGTATGTCCATGATTTAAGCGTATACGTGTGTCATAATGTACATTTGATATCATGTGTAGTTATTCTTCAGTCAAAGTGTATTTCGTTTGATTAAACTTATTGACAGTGGGAGTAGTCAAATAAGTTGATCACTATCAAGTAGGGCTGTCACAATATACCGATAAACCGGTATATATCCCAATTCAGTTGTCGACCAATACGTACCGCGATACAAAAGACACGTACCGGTATTTTGCGATATTTTCTTTCCAGTTCATCCGTTATTATTTCCGTCATTCAATCGATAAAACGAAGCTTCGGTGTCAAATGTTGTGTCAATCAGACGATAAATAATAAGTTGATATCAAGTGCGCATGACAATAGCTGAGTTCGTTCGCTAACTATGGTTGAGTGTATTTAGCGAAAACTTAAAATTTAGAATTTCAACTAACTTCGAATCAGAACTATTAAAGTTCAATTCCTATAAAAGTATTATCAATTTATTATACATGTTTTTACTTTTGCAACTCTCCTGGCTATAAATGCGCACAAGTGTAAAACCAAAACTAAACTATAAAATACGAACTCATCGGTTGTCATGTAGGAGCTACTTGATTCACACGTCAATATGTCAACGAATTATCGAACATCCTTGTCTGAATATTTAGTGAATAATCTCTAAACGGCATTAAACAAGTAACAAAAATATTATGGTGTTATATTTCATAATTAAATCACATCATCCTTACAAAACGGAGAGTCGGAACTTCTGAAGAACATTATTCCAAAAATCAAGGAAATTGAAACAAGTACGATCATATACAACAATGGCTGCGCTTATTGAACAGATGGAGTATGATAAAATACCAAATAAAAAAGCAAAATCTGATGTATGTGGCCATTGTTTGCTTAAAAGGGAAAAACATTCCAATTCATTAATTGAAGGTATAGTGTTATGCAGACATTGCGATGCATCTGTTAAATACAGTGGTTGTACAACAAATTTAAACAAGCATGTCAATCGTCATCGCCCAGTCTTGAAAACGAAAGTTAAAGTAGTTCCTACAGTTCTCAAGTTTTCTTTATTTTTTTCATTTTTTTCACTAAAATCTAGTGATTTCATCTTTTACATGTGCTGTTATTTCTTATATGTGTTATTAAAATGAAAAGACATAGTTAAAAAGGGTTCCAAGTTGAAATAATCATAGAATCCAATCAATCCATAAATAAAGCAATATATTGTGGTACGTACGTATCGTAATACGGTTCCACTGTATTGCAATATATCGTGGTACGCTTCAAGCGTATTGTGACAGCCCTACTATCAAGATTGCGTTCCCCACCCACCTCCCGATTTGACACTTGGCGCTATTAAACCAATCGGTACTTTTCATTTCAATGCAGATATAAAGTAACTAATTTCAATTACCAATTTGATAACGAAGAATGATATTATTAACAAATCCATATTAATTTAAGTCTTTCCCGCATACAACAAGCAGACAACCTTGAAAACATCTCGGCTTAAGAATGGAAAATCTAAATAAATGAAAATATGATTATTATAAAGAGTTAATATATGTGTAAAAACAGTGCCAAAAGGTGAAATTGCTTGTTTTGAGGAATTTCTTCTTTTGTCACCATGTTTTCAAAAAGGTGTCTGCTGCAAAGGCGTTGAAAAGAGCGTCTATATGAGGGAAAGGGTTAACAGTTACTGTTCAAAGAGTGTTTTTTTGTGCAAGATTCCATAAGCAATTCTTTGGAGCATCAACAATAATTGGGTTACTATTGATCATTTTCCTATGCTGTTTTCAATTGTAATTATTTTGAATGCAATTGACTTGAAAGTAACTTGGCAGTTTATATGGAATAGATGTCAATATAGTAACAATGATCTTAAGCCAAAGGATTAGATTTCCTTATAGGACGTCCTTTCTACATTTCCAGGTGTTGCAAATAAAGATGGACGAAAGTTTCAGTGCCCTATGTGTGGAAAGACCTTCCTAACGAAGCAACACCAACAACGGCATCTACTCATACATACTGGAGAGAAACCTTTTGAGTGTTCCATCTGTTTCAAGGCTTTCAGACAAGAATCACATAGGAAATCACATATGATACAACATTTCAATCCGTGATTATGAAATGAAGTCAATTTCCCAGACATATACATATTTTGACAAAAAGTGACAAGAGGAGAAATTAATGAGCAATTTCTCCTTTGTACACAATGTTTAACTTTATTATTTAATTCCATACAGAGATTATTCAAGTGTTTTCAAAGGTGTTTGCTGCTACAGATTTGTTGTATGCTGGAAAGGGTTAAGGGCTTTCTGACGCCTCTGCAGCAGACAGCTTTTTTAAAAGCATAGTGACAAAAGAAGAAATTGCTCAAAACAAGCAATTTCTCCTTTTTCAACAATGTTTTCCACTTTTATTCATGAATAGGTTATCCATTCAATTATAGAGATTTTCTGTTTTTGACAAAATATGTTCAAAGTCGTCTGCTGCAGAATTGTTGTATGAGTGAAAGGGTTAAGGCTTACCCACATGTAAAAATAATCTGCATCAAACAGCTTTAAAAACATCTGGAAAATAACATGGAAAATTTGAATTACTGTAGGTGTTGTCATAAAATTGAGTTGAAAACAGTAGGAAAAGGAGAAATATATCTCATAATGAGCAATTTCTCCATTTGCCATGATGTTTTCAACTGTTAACAACATTTGCACTTTTATTTCAAGTGATTTTCCATAGTTATGCCTTGATGTTTTCAAACTTGTCTGTTGCTGATTGTATTATTACATTACAATCAGTTATACTAAAAACCTTAGTGTAATCTTGATCCATTGAATACAACATTTAATTTGGGTGATAATGATTAATTAAACGTTGCAATCAGTGATACTAAAAACTTTGTCCAATCTGGATCCAGTGAATACAACATTACAATCTTTGATAACGAAAACGCGCTTAATCCAGTGAATACAACATTACAATCTTTGATAATAACAGAAATAAAGTGTGCACTTGATCCATTGAATACAACATTATAATCAGTGAAAATAAATACAAGGTGTGATCTTAATTAAAGCATTATATTTGAACCAAAGGTAATACAAACAAACCTAAGGCTAGTCACCATATTTAGAAATATCCAAATATAACCAGTTTACCTCAGACCACTTCTAATCTAAATTGCCTAGACGGTAACTGTTGACAAAGACAATGACAAATAGTGTATTGCTTTTTTAGCTCACCTGTGCACGAAGTGCTCAAGGTGAGCTATTGTGATCATCACAATTCGTCAACAGTCAACAATTGCCTTGTTAACACCTTACAGGCTACATTTTGCATCCAATCTTCAGAACATACATCTCCATCAATTCTAGGACAAGTTTGAAACTGGGCCATATGAGGTCAAAAACTAGGTCACTCGGTCAAATTAAAGGGAACTCTTGTTAACACTCTGGAGGCCACATTTTCAACTCGAGCATGTTGAAACTTTATCAGATTGTTTTTCTTGATGATAGGTAGGCCAAGTTCGAAATTCTGTTATGGCTCTGGAGGATGCATTTTGAATTTTTGTCAGAATAATTGTCTTTATGTGCTTTGCATTAGAAATCACATTCCATTATTCAAGTCAGCGATCTAGGGCCATCATGGCCCTCTTGTTTAACCCATAACTTCACATGACTTTTTAAAAATGGTCTGCTTTACGATCATGCTCGTTTTGAGCAATTTCTTCTTTTATAGCAATGTTTTCAAAAGTCAAGTTCAATGGCAGGTGTCAAAATTAATGTCGTCTGCGTAAAGTAATGGGTTAACACTTTCTGATGCCTCTAATGCAAACAACTTTTGAAAACATTGTATCAAAAGGACAAATTACTCGAAACAAGTAATTTGTTCTTTTACCACAATGTTTTCAACCTTTTCGATCATTATACTTTCATTTATAGAGATTTTCCATATTATTGGCTATATTTTTTTTAAGTCATCAGCTGCAGATTTGTTGTATGTGGGATAAGGTTAAGGTCAACGACCCATGAAAAAATACACATTTATAACAAAATAAAACAACATTCAGTAAGAAAAAAGGGTTAACCTTTTTCCACATGCAGACGCTTTTTTTAAAGCGGCTAAAAACACCAAACAATCGATCACCTCCACTTGGGATAGTCATGCATATTGTAGTGCCTTTGGGCAAGGAACATTTCCTAGACTTAATACTGGTAAAGTAGTTTTGTAATGATGATAAGGGGGAGTGAGCTTGGGGTCTTTTCCAACTGTATCTTTTATTATCTACACAAACCCTAACCTACACAAACCCTAAATTGTGTAAATTGTGGGAAGGATTCTTTTACATACTAGCATTATAGGACTTGTGCGGCGATTTACTATGCTTAATACTTGTTTTATCTAGAGCTAATAGATAGTCACTTTGATGTTGAATTCAAATACTGATGAAAATGGCGTACAGTACAATATCAATTTAAAAAACAGTCCACAAAATATGAAACTTCCTGTTAACAATGGACATTTATCTCCATTCCAGATTTTGCCATTGTTGACGGGAAGTTTGCATGTCCGCTATGCGGGAAAACAGCATCAACCAAACAGAACATGCAGAGCCATTTTCGGGTTCACACGGGAGAAAAACCGTATGCTTGTAAAATTTGCGGCAAAAGTTTCACTCAGAAGAGTAACCTGAAATCTCACATGGTCGTACACTTTCATCAGCCGGAAATACAGTGATCTGCAGTTATGGTTACAAAATGTTCATCCAAATAGAAAGGCTTGATTGACCCTCATTTACAGCAGATTGTGCTCGAAAACATTCTGGCATTTTGAGCAATTTATCCTTTCGCTCTAATGTTTTCAACTCTATATTCAATCAGCATACAACAAAAAAGTTATGTTTATTTTTGGTAAAAGTTCATCTTGTTTGTAATTTACAAAATCAGATATGTATATAGGGGGTTTCTTTTTTTTGTCACAATGTTTCGAGTTGTCATCGGCTGCAAAGGGCATATTTCTTTTTGTGGGAAAGTGTTAATCAACTTTTGTATGTACTTTGTTCCAACTTGAATTGTGGACAGTGTAAACAAGGATCGGCCTGTATATGTGTGCAGTCTAATCTTATTAAACAAAGTTTTGAAAAAAAAAAAAACATATTTGTAAATATGTACTTCAGATAGAACTTGTCAAAATTCTGAGGTGATCCCTCTGGTTGCAGGAATTCAGAAGGTTAAGTGTTAATCTCGAGTTACCTCAAATATATGGATAAATTAATGTCTTTCCAGACCCTAGTAAGTGGAGTCCCCCTGGAACTGGAACCGGACAATTTCCGTGTGAAATTTGTGGTAAAGGTTTTTCGACAAGGCAGAACATGGAACGGCACACCAAGATACATACTGGTGAAAAACCATTTGCTTGTGAAATCTGCAATAAGCGCTTCAATCAGAAAGTCAACTTGAGAGCTCATTCCGTCACCCATCTTAAAGAGCAGTTAGGGTATTTGTAAACGAGCAATTTCTCCTTTTGCCATAACGTTTTCAACTTTTTTCAGTATTTAAACCTACAATTATAGAGATTTTCCATATTTTTGAGTAGACATTTTCCGAGTCGTCTGCTGCAGATTTGTCATTATGTGGAAAAAGCTGAATTGTAATAACTTGTATTACTGGATTAAAACCATAGTTTGTGAAAAAACATTTACATGTTAGGAATTCAATAAATGCTTTCAACACAAAAAAAACTTTTTACTTATTGAGAATTTTTAATAAATACTTTAAATAGTCAACTTGAAAAATTATTATCTTTTCCAACATGTGCAAGAAATATGGAGTAGACGACTTTGAAAACATTTTGCCAAACATTTTAAATCTTTAAAAATGTAATCATTGAATAGAAATGGAACACATTGTTGGAAAAGAAGCATTTGTTTTGTTTTAACCATTTCCCATATACAACAAATCTTCTTTAAAAAACACATTGCCAAAAATGTGAATTATCTTAATAAATGAGAATTTAAGCATTGAATAGAGTTGAAAATATTGTTGCGAAAGGAGAAATTGCTCATCATGAGCAATTTCACATTTTGCAACAATGTCTTCAGAAGTCGTTTGCTGCAAATGCGTCGAAATGCATCTGCAAGTGGAAAAGGGTTAAGTACATTTCCCTTTCTTAACTTCTACCTTAAACCTTTTCCTCATGCAGACGCAATTGATGCGACTGCAGTAGACCACTTTTGAAAACATTGCAACAAAAAGCAAAATTGCTCATCTTGAGCAATTTTATGTTTTTCCACAATGTTTTCAATGCCATGCAATTAATAATTAAACCTGTCATTCTTTGGAGAATTTTCACACTTTTGACAAGATAATTTCCAAGTCTGCTGTAGAATTTTTGTATGTGGGAATGGGTTAACCCTTTCCCTCATATAGATGCTTTCTGATGCCTCTGCAGCAGACGGCTTTTTGAAAACATAGTGACAAAAGAAGAAAATGTTTTCCACTTTTTGTCATCCATTCAATTATGGAGATTTTCTATGTTTTGACAAAATACGTTCAAAGTCGTCTGCTGCAGAATTATCGTATAC
The DNA here is from genome assembly GCA_031761405.1 of Serripes groenlandicus. Taxonomy (NCBI): domain Eukaryota; kingdom Metazoa; phylum Mollusca; class Bivalvia; order Cardiida; family Cardiidae; genus Serripes; species Serripes groenlandicus. The sequence goes on from JASEVX010000013.1 coordinate 42,154,471, forward strand.
ATGTGGGAAATGGTTAAAAGCCTTTTTTATCTATGAAAAGGTTGATGTGCTATTTGGAGAATTTTTTTAACAGTTGAATGAATAATGTTCTGATATGATTCTAGACAAAGCTTTTAGATAAGAATCAATCCTTATTTGACACAGAGTCTAAGCTTTTTGATAAGAAGCATTGTTCAAATTAATCAATCCTTATTTGACCCTGAGTCGAAGCTTTTAAATAAGAAGCATTGTTCAAATTAATCAATCCTTATTTGACCCTTGAGTCAAAGCTTTTAGATAAAAAGCATTATTCAAATTAATCAATCCTTATTTGGCACTTGAGTCAAAGCTTTTAGATATAATTATGAAGCATTGTTCAAATTAATCAATCCTTTTTCGACACCGAGTCCAACCCTTTGTTGTTGGTAATCAAAAGAATCGGCTCACTGAGACAAATCGTTTGAGTACCCACAACATAGGGTTTTGTTGGTGAAAAAAAAAGATATTACTGGGAAAAGACCAGTTAACCCTTTCCCTCATACGTCAATTCTGCAGCAGACGACTTTGAACATATTTTGTCAAATAATGGAAAATCTCTGTAATTGAATGGATAACCTATGACTAAAAGTGGAAAACATTGTGACAAAAGGAGAAATTGCACGTTTTGTGCAATTTCTTCTTTTGTCACTTTGTTTTCAAAAAGCCGTCTGCTGCAGAGGCGTCAGTCAGAAAGCGTCTATGTGAGGGTAAGGGTTAATTAATGTTAACTCCTCCTTATCTAGGCCTCAGTGGTTTATTTTTGTTTCTTGCAAACTGCTGATGCATATGGATTATATATTTGTTTTAATTTAACCCTTTTCCTCATACGACAATTCTGCAGCAGACGACTTTGAACCTATTTTGTCAAAACATAGAAAATCTCCATAATAATTGAATGGATAACCTGTGGAAAACATTGTGGCAAAAGGAGAAATTGCACGTTTTGTGCAATTTCTTCTTTTGTCACTATGTTTTCAAAAAGCCATCTGCTGCAGAGGCGTCAGAAGGCATCTATGTGAGGGGAAGGGTTAATAATGTGTAACTTCAAAGAATATAAGGAAGGTAATAAATATGATGATAATATATATCTGCATTTTGTTGTCATTATTTTCTTATACAACCCGCCCCCTCCTTTCAGAATGATCGAAAGATTCTGGGGAATATATAGTAACAACCCAGTCTGTCTTATGTTTGTCCGAGACAAAATAAATTCACATACATGTGGGAAAAGGTTAACTATAGAATATAGTTGGAAACATTATGGCAACAGGAGAAATTGCTCATTATATTTTCAAAAGTAGGAATGGGTTAGTGACGGTTACTAAAAACATAGGTAACCTGGACATATCATTATATTCTAAGGTTATTTTGCTAAATATTCTGAAGTTATTTTGCTAAATACAAGTTACGATAAGATAAGCGAACAATGTAGACCCAAGATTAGAATACACATAAGTGGACTCGAACGATCCCAAATATCGCTTTCAGTTCTTCACTGCAGGATATGATTCATATGGTAGATTTCGATCATATTGGTCTTTGAAAACATCCTTGAAATCTTTTGACCAAGGACTTAAAAAGTTGTTGTAATGGCTTTCCCTTATTGACACTTTTATATTGGTCCTTGAAAACATCCTTGAAATCTTCTGACCAAAGGCTTTAAAACTTGTAGTAATATGGCTTTTCCTTCTTAGCACTTCATGTTGATCCATGAAAGGTTCTGACCAAAGCCTTTAAAACTAGTAGTAATGGCTTTTACTTCTTGGCATTTCATATTGGTCCTTGAATTCATATTGAAAATAAGCTTGGAACCTTGTCTTGATTTTACAAATATTTAACAAAAGACTGCTTTGTTGTGGTGTAGAGTTAGCCTCTCATACCACAGGTTCAGTGATGAGTGGGTTCTGCCATAGGGATTTTTCCACACAATTGGCGCGAGTACTAATCAAAACGTCAAGTGTGATTAAAATAAGCTGAAAGAATGGTTCACAATGGATGTAAAATAAACTAGCATAGAAACTAGTATTCACAACATCTCTCTTATCACTTATTTAACCCTTTTGGACCTGCAGATGCATCTGCAGCAGACCACTCATAAAAAGCAATTGTACCTTTTGCCACAATGTTTTCAACTCGATTCATTTATTGAAATTTCCCATAGTTTAAGCCAGATGTTTTCAAAGTTGTCAAAGACTTCAAAGATGTAAGTCTCGGATTTACTGCCTTGGTGGTCAGGATTGTGGGGTTAACATTGTGACTGACTCGCTCAGGTGTCAGGATGAATGGACTTGTAGTACTACTGATAACTTACCAAGGAAATAGTGTGATATATCTGAATTTGTTTTGAAAGCATCGTAAAACAATGCTGCAGATATGTTGTAAGTGTAAAGGTTGAACACCATCTGAGTACCCTCAACATGGGATTTACGAGGCAAATAGTGACTTGCACACAAAAGATAATCTTCAACTCCGGAGTGCTAAGAGCATCATTTGTTTATTTGACAGATCCAGAAGCCATTGCAACAGGAAAGTTACACGTTTGTTCAATCTGTGGGAAGAATGTTGCAGCCAAGGGCAGTTTGACAAAGCACATGAAAATACACACAGGAGAAAAACCCTACGCGTGTGAAATCTGTCCAAAACGATTTTTGTTGAAACATCATCTGCAAAGGCATTATTTGACACATGTGCAAAACATTGATTTAGGACAATCCCTTTTTGGAGATAACTTTCCAAAATAATGGTTGGCTTATGCTATCGAGACATTTAAAACTATTTGTGCTGGTTTCCAGTTGGGCTTACACCTAATATATAGACATTACAACTATTTCTGCTGGATCCAATTTGGCTTATGCCATTGAGGAAAAAATGGTTGTTTTATATCAGTTTTGCTTATGCCATTGAGACGTAAAAACTTTGTTCTGGATCCAGTTTCGCCCAAGTCATTGAGACATTAACCCTTTCCCTCATATAGACGCTTTCTGACGCCTCTGCAGCTTTTTGAAAACATAGTGACAAAAGAAGAAATTGCACAAAACATGCAATTTCTCCTTTTGCCACAATGTTTTCCACTTTTTGTCATAGGTTATCCATTAAATTATGGAGATTTTCTATGTTTTGACAAAATATTTTCAAAGTCGTCTGCTGCAGAATTGTCGTATGAGGGAAAGGGTTAATTATATCTTCATTTATAATAATTTGCCTAGATATTAGTCATCTTTTGCAGATTTATTGTATGTGGGAAATGGTTAAATGAAAGGATAATAGTTGACTTAAGTGTTGAAAACATTGTGACAAAATAAAAAGTTGTTAATAATATTCCCTTTTGCGACAATGTTTTCAACTCTATCCATGAATCATACTTTAATTTCTAGAGATTTCTTTTTTGAAAGTCATCTGCTTCAGATTTGTTGTGTGTGGGAAAGGGTTAACTTTCTTCACTTTTGTTTTCTTGCAGGCTTTGATGAAGTCACAAGAAGATGGCCTTGTCTGATTTGTGGAAAATCATTTGCTACAAAGCAAAATGTAGTAATTCACATGAGAACGCATACTGGTGAAAAACCATACCAATGTACCATTTGTGGTAAAAATTTCTCAGTCAAGAGTAACTTGAAAGCACATATGATTATCCATATCAATGATGGAAGAGAAAATATGTTTTGATTAAAATTGTGTTAGTGTGTGTTTGGGGAAGACGGAAACACGTGGATAGATAGCATTGAAAGAAAAATGTTCAGTTAACCCTTTCCCGTATATAATTGCTTCCTGATGCCTCTGCAGCAGACAACTTTTGAAATCATTGTGGTAAAAGGAAAAATTGCTCATGATGAGCAATTTCTCCATTTACCACTATGATTTCAACTCTATTCAATAATCATATAGTTTTACTATCATTTAAAGAGATTTTCTACATTTTGGACTTGATAATTTCGAAGTCGTCTGCTGCAGAATTGTTGTATGTGTAAAGTGTTCAGTATTCAGACTAGTGAAAAAAAACCTATTAATGTACTGCTTGTTGTGAAAATTTAGACAATATAAATGATCGTAATGATCAGATCGTTGAACATTGACAATAGAAAATAAGTTGAAAAAGATCTATAACAGAAAACTATGAATATTTATATGCATACTGGCATGATTAAAAGAGCTGCTTGAAAGCCCATAATGATATTGCATGTCAATTAAAAAGTGATAAATTGTTCTAAATTGTTCTCGGCCCTTTCCCACATACAGTGCTATCTGGTGACGTTTGAAAACATTGCACTACAAAATGAGAAATTGCTTATAACATGCAATTTCTACTTTTGCCGCTTAATGCTTTTGAATTAAGTCTTTCAATGATTTTACTTTCGTTTATAAATAAAGGTTTTCAACATTTGAACCGAGATGTGTTCAGAGTCATCCCTTGCAGATTTCTTGTATGTGGTAAAGGGTTTTTAAATATGAGTCCCCATTTATTACATAATTTATGGGCTGTGTCTAGGGAATTGGGGTCTTAATGCATTTTGCATAATTATTACAGTCTAGACTCGCATGTGCTTGTGCATTTTCACAGTATCGCAGAGCTCTATAGATAAGGGGAGTTTTTTACATTCTAAAATCCTTATTTTACCCTCTAACTCTATGATGTTGGTACTCAATAGAATCGTCTCAATGAGACGCTTCTTTTGAGTACCCACATCAGACGGTTTGGTTGAAGGATAAAAGAGATATCATGCGGAAAAGATAAATGTATAAATGATAAATGTAAAATAATGCTACAATTAATAATAAAAAAACCCACAATGGTTGTGAAATAAATAAATGTCTGTGAATTATTATCATCATTGACTCTTTTATCTTTTAATACCCCCTAGATTTATATAATTTATTTTCACAATGTATAAAATGCAGATATAAAACTTGGATTTGATCAAAGCAGATGACACGGAAAATATCATATCAAGTAAATGGAAGGTGTCAATAAATAGATTTCTATTAAGGTCTTTGATTTTTCCCCCTGTCATACCAACAGTAAACAAACATCTATGCAAACTTGTGAAAATTGTCTTATCAATATTGAAACCAAATAAGCACAGAAAATTTGTTGAAAAGCAGTCTGTATATGAATGGTCAAAGTTCATCTGAAACCAAATAAGCACAGACAATCTGCAGTCTGTGTATGATTTGGCAAAGTTCATCTGAAACCGAATAAGCATAGAAAATATGTGGAAAAGCTGTCTGTTTATGAATTGGCAAAGTTTGTCTGAAACCGAATAAGCATAGAAAATCTGTGGAAAAGCAGTCTGTATATGATTGGGCAAAGTTCATCTGAAACCGAATAAGCATAGACAATCTGTGGAAAAGCGGTCTGTATATTATGATTGGGCAAAGTTCATCTGAAAACGAGTAAGCATAGAAAATCTGTTGAAAAGCAGTCTGTATAAGCATAGACAATCTGTGGAAAAGCAGTCTGTATATTATGATTGGGCAAAGTTCATCTGAAAACGAATAAGCATAGAAAATCTGTCGAAAAGCAGTCTGTATATGATTGGGCAAGGTTCATATGATACAGGATAAGCAGAGAAAATCTGCTTGAGAAGTACATTAGGATTTGTTAAATTCATCAGCTGCAGTGTTGGCTGAATTCATTGATCAACAGCAGCATTTACAAAAGCAGTCTGCTTCAGAATATTCCCTATAAGGAAAGCAGTTAACGCTTTCCTACATACAGGCACTTTTTGATGCCTCTGCAGCGGACGGTTTTTTAAAGCAATGTGACAAAAGGAGAAATTGCTCAAATCAAAAGATTTTGCATGATTTTGTCTACATATTTTCAAAGTTGTCTGCTGCAGATTTGCTGTATGTGGGAAGGGGTTAATATAGCTTGTACTCTTCTGCTTTTTCAGCGCCAATTCACTCGAGTCAAGTCATTGATTCAGCTACTGGGTCGAAAGAGAAAAAATCGAAAAGGTGTGAACTTTGTGATCGTACGTTCACATACAGACACAACTTGCTCACCCACATGAGGCTGCACAGAGGAGACCTGCCGTTTGAATGTTCTGTTTGTCTTAAACGATTTAATTCAAACTGGCACCTGCGACGGCATAGGGTTAACAGAAAGCACATGAGTGGTTTACCCTTATTCTGATGTATGAGACTTAAAAAGGAATTTGCGCCTGCCGTATTAGTGGACTTGTAATGCACAAACACAAACTTTTCCCACATACAAAACATCTGTAGCAGATGACTTTATAAATACTTTGGCCAAATAATAAAAGTATAATGATGGAATAGAGTTAAATCATTGTGGCAAAAAGAGAAACTACTCATTATGAGCTATTTCTCCTGTTGCCTCCATGATTTCAAAAGTGGTCTGCTGCAAATGCGTCCGAATGCATCTACAGGTTGGAAACTTTTGCGAACATTGTAAACCAATATTATCCTGCACATTTATGCAGTCTAATCTTGGTCTACATTTTTCTCTACTTCAGGCTTCAACACTATAAAATGAAATATGCCATGGTCGAGAGGTTATAGCGTCGAGGATTTGAAAACTGGGTGTCCTTGGTTCATCCCCATTTGTGGCGCTACAGTCATGGTGGAGTGCCCTTGGGCAAGTCACAATACCTTGCCTAGTACTGGTTTGTTTAGCAGGGGTTCATGAATAAGTGAACAGTTGTTTGTATTATAACTGAAATAATGTTGAAAACGGCGTAAAACCCCTATAAAACAAATCAACACTATAAAACTTTACTCTATGCTCAGACTTTTTGCTCAAGTCTTTGATTGGTCAGAAGCAATTTCATTCTCGATATTGACCAATCAGAAGCATTATTTGGAGGATGGAGTTCATTTCTGAGTACAGAGATCTTTAACCCCTTTCCCTCATACGACAATTCTGCAGCAGACGACTTTGAACATATTTTGTCAAAACATAGAAAATCTCCATAATTGAATGGATAACCTATGACAAAAAGTGGAAAACATTGTGGCAAAAGGAGAAATTGCACGTTTTGTGCAATTTCTTCTTTTATCACTTCGTTTTCAAAACGCCGTCTGCTGCAGAGGCGTCAGTAAGCATCTATATGAGGGAAAGGGTTAAAGCTTGGGCCCTGTATCAATATGTAGTGAAAACTACTGCATGTATTTGAAAGCTACTTTTAAGAAATTCAATTGTGATAAAAAACAAGTTGCAGGAATTCATCCGGATAAAGGTTTACCCTTTTCCACATACAGATGCAGCAGACAACATTTAAAGACATTGTGACTCTTACTTCTTCCAGTAAAAATACATTGATTTAACCCCTTCCCTCATACAACAATTCTGCAACAGACGACTTTGAACATTTTTTATCAAAAAATAGAAAATCTCTATAATTGAAAGGATAACCTATGACTAAAAGTGGAAAACATTGTGGCAAAAGGAGAAATTGCTCGTTTTGAGCAATTTTTTCTTTTGTCACTATGTTTTCAAAAAGCCGTCTGCTGCAGAGGCGACAGAAAGGGTTAAAGAGTTTTCCATGTGTTAACAGTTTACTTAGATGCTTCAAAGTTGTTTCGTAACTGCTGATTTTTTGTTTGTGGGAAAGGTTAAGCCTTTTCCATTTGCATTCATGCACTACTAAGACTGAAGTATTTCTTGTTAATTTTTCTGACGTTTTATCTCTTTTGCCAAGGTTTTCTATTGCGGTAAAAGAAGAAGTTCATAGAACCAGTTGACATACCTTTTCCAAAAATGTTTTATTACTCAATTGTTAAAATGAGTAAGCTATTCAGTATTGTAAATTTTTAACCAAATGTTTGCTTCATATATTTTAAATGAGACTGACCATGTTGCAATACCTGGTGTGGATGTTTTAACCCCCTTCCCAACGTACATACATTTTTCAGCAGATGACTGAAAACATCTAGACAAAAAATATAGAAAATCTCAAGAAATGAATGTGATATCAATGAAAAGAGTTTAAATCAGTGTAGCTAACGACGAAGTTGCTTGTCAGCAATTTCATCTTTTACCATTTTGTATTTAATAATTCATCTGCATCAGAATTCGTCTGCACATGGCAAAATATTTATAAGCGTTTAATTAGAAACATTAAAATTCAATTTTGATATGATTTTACCTGGTTTTCTTTTTTATCCACCATTTAAGTTTTTCTTTTTGATTACTTGACAATATATAACCACTCTGTGCATAAAAATAAATAAAAAATAGAGTGAGGAAGAGTAATCTCTCTTGTTACCCAGCCAAACCGTATGAAGTGGGGGCTCAGAAGAATCTTCTCAATGAGGCGATTCTTTTTAGTACCAACAGCATAGGGTTTAGTTGAGTCATAAGAGAGGTATTGGTTGGAAAAGACCAGTTTGCCCCTTCTTACTTGGTCCTGTAAATGAAAGTGCTCTTGAGAATGATTCTTGTACAGGTTCTCCACCCACAACATAGGGAATGTTAACGGTTTGAGGCTCAAAGAAGGATTTAAGATCATGAAATATGCACCTTAATTCGAGTTCTGCTGCGTATCCATTATCTCGTCATGCCACCTGCCTCAGGGCAGTAGGTCGCAGGTTTGATTCCTTTCGGGGTCATACCAAAGCATTTTAAAAATGGTACTAATGGCTACCATCCTTGGCGCTCAGGGTTGCTGGGTAAGCTTTCTAGAATGTTGATAGAAAATCTGAAACAAAAGGTAAAATAGCTGGAATAACTCAGGTTATACCAAATTAACCCTTTCCCATTTAGAACTTATTTGAGGCAGATGACTTTGAAAAAGTGTTGACAAATAAATGGCAATTTTCTGCGAAGTAAAGTTATTTTTGAATATAGTTGAAAACAGTGTGACTCAGGGAAATATGGGTTATAAACAATTACTCCTTTTGTCACACTGTTTTCAAAAGTCGTCTGCCTGCATATACACCAAAATGCATACTGCAAGTGGTAATTCAAAGGGTTAAAAGAAAATTCACTTCGAGGGAAAGGGTTAATGACGCTTGTATCTTCTGCTTTTCAGTGTCCATGCACTCGAGTAGAGTCGTTGATTTAGCCATGTCGAAAATACCAAAACCCGCCAAAGTCGTCTGTGAACTTTGCGATCGCGAGTTTGCACACAGACACAACTTGAGAACCCACATGAGGCTGCACAGTGGAGACCTGCCATTTGAATGTTCTGTTTGTCATAGACGGTTTAATTCACACTGGAACCTGAGGCGGCATACGTTGAATAAACACACAAGTTATTAGCCCCAATAGCTCTGTTCTGTAGCTGAGCGGGGAATGTCAATCTAGGTGTTGTGAGTTGACAGTCGATGCAACAAGTGTCATTCATCTTCCACCCCATGGAGTAACATTTTATTTGGAAAAGCAGCTAGTTGCTTCGAAAGACTGTTGTGTGGAGTATTGGTGTGAGAGCCAGAGTCCGAAACTATAACACTCTGAAAACGTTCTCGGTGCTCAGAAAATTAATGAACTACATGCTCCAAATAGGGCTTCTGATTTGTCAATTTGGAGAACGAATTGGCTTCTTACTAATCAAATACTTGAGCACAAATTCTGAGCACAGATTAAACTTTTATAGTTTTGGAGCCGGTAACACATAGGAAGGTGAAGTGGACATCGTGATATGAATTGAAACTTACTGTACATGACGTTTAATCGCAATTAATCTATTTACACCCAGACCGGTCTTGAGCTCAGTAGACAAGGGGCATGTTTTATCTACTAAAATCATTATTTGAGACAAAAGCTTTTGTGTGTACTGAGTGAGATTCTTTTGATTACCAACAACTTATGGTTTTGAAAAATCTATCCCACATTCAACAAATCTGCAGCGGACAACTGAAAACATAGCTTTTGCAAAAATGTAAATGGGAGTTAAATTATATAGAGTTGAACAAATTGTGGAAAAGGAGAAATTACTCGTTCATCTTTTCAAAAGCTCTCTGCTGCTAAGGTACTAGAAAGCATCTGTGTATGGGAAAGGATCAACACTACCCTCTTTTCCTCATGTAGATGCCTGCTGACACCTTGGCATCAAATGACTTGAATGTTTTTGACCAATGGAGAAATTACTAAAGCTGAGCAATTTTTCCTTTTGTCACAATGTTTTCAACTCTTTTCAATTATTATCCATTCATTTCATTTATAGAGATTTTCCATGTTTTTGTCTAGATGTTTTCAAAGTTGTCTGCTGCATATCAGTCTGTTGTATGTTGGAAAGGTGGGTAAAATGAGTCGTGAGAAATATTATAGAATGAATTCTGGAAAATTGTTTCAGTGACCTAGCTGTTCAATTGCTTTCATGTTCTTAACATTTCTAATTTATTCGGAGAAACTATTTTGTTAATTTTCAATTCGGAAGAGTCATGTTGTAAAAGTGAGGTTTTGAGCATTAAAATGTATGTATGGATTTGTATTTTGTCTGTTTTGCTTAAAGTTTACCTGAGCATCTAAGTGCGGTTGAGCTTTCGTGATCACTCACAGTCTGGCATCCATCCTCGTTGTCTTCGTTGTCATCTACCTATTCATATTTTCCTGCAAACATCTTCTCCTAAACCAATGGACCAATTTAAAATAATTTCACAGTAGTGTTCCTAAATAAACAATTTTGCACATATGTTTCTTGGTTGAATCCTCTACCAACACTGTTGTCAAATTATTCTGATCTGTTGAAAAGCATGGCGGCAGGGCGATTTTCCATTTATATATGGTCAAAACTTTATAAATCTTTTTGTACAAAAGTGATTAAGTACCCTTTTGGAGTTTATGAAAATCAATTATATATTTACCTATTTAAGTTTGGTGCCAGACATACTTATTTACTATAGTATGCCACTAATACCAGACTGCACTGTAGGTCACCATAGTTCGTTGATGCCAGACATACTAATTTACTATAGTATGCCAGATACAGGACTGCACTGTAGATCACCATTGTTCGTTGATGCCAGACATACTAATTTACTATAGTATGCCAGACTGCACTGTAGGTCACCATTGTTCGTTGATGCCAGACATACTAATTTACTATAGTATGCTGGGCACCAGGTTAGTGAGTAACATATTGCTCTTAGAACACTGTTTCTTAAAATTTCCATTGCAGATGCTCAGTTCGAGGAAGAGTCAACCTATTACAACGAGTCTCAACATTCGACAAGTGGACATAAATGTGCGATATGTGGCAAAGTAATGTCACGCAAAAGCAACCTGAATATTCATATGCGTATACACATGGGCTTTAAACCGTTCTCTTGTGTTCACTGTGGAAAAACGTTCAATACAAAGTGGAACATGAAAACACATTTACTTACACATACAAATTTCAACCTGTAGTGGATTAATTAATTGAATGCTTAACCCTTTCCCTCATACAACAATTCTGCAGCAGACGACTTTGAACATATTTTGTCAAAATATAAAAAATCTATAATTGAATGGATAACCTATGACTTAAAGTGGAAAACATTGTGGCAAAAGGAGAAATTGCTCGTTTTGAGCAATTTCTTCTTTTGTCACTATGATTTCAAAAAGCTGTCTGCTGCAGAGGTGTCAGAAAGCGTCTGTATGAGGGAAAGGGTTAAGACATTCTCACTGGATATTTAACCTTTCAATACAATATTGAATATGAAAATGAACAAGAACTATTTGACTTTTTTCCCTTATAAAATCGATCTTACTGTGGAAAAAACTTTTATTACAAAATTGAATATGAATCAGTACGAAAAATTGTAGGCTGCAGTGTAGCATTTTGAATGCTTATGAAAATGATCTTGGACTTACTGTGGAAAAAACTTTCAATACAAAATTGAATTATTTTAGGCTGTGTAGCATAGATTGAATGCTTATGAAGACAATCTCACTGGAACAATTGAATATGAAATCACAATGACATATTGTAGACTGTGTAGTATATTGAATGCTTATGAAGACAATCTCACTGGAACAATTGAATATGAAATCACAATGACATATTGTAGGCTGTGTGTAGCATATTGAATGCTTATTAAGACAATCTCACTGTGGAACAATTGAATATGAAATCACAATGACATATTTTAGGCTGTGTAGTATATTGAATGCTTATGAAGACAATTAATATCTCACTGGGATAACAAACGTTCAATGCAAAATTGTTTTGCAGGGTTTATGTGTACAGTGTTTTACACATTCTCCTAGGTGTTTACTGTTGTGTTTTAAGAACCCTTTCACACATTTAGACGCTTTATAGACTTTGCAGAAGACAACTTTTGAAAACATTGTAACAAAAGGAGAAATTGCTCATAATGAGCAATTTCCCCTTTTATCACAATGTTTTTAACCCTATCCATTAATTAAATTTTCCTTTACCGATTTCTCAAAGTTGTCAACCTCAGATTTGTTGTACATCGGCGGAAAGGGTTAATACACTTGAAGTGCAGCCAATGTTCATAATTATGTCAAAGTGGATTAAAATTTCCAGTTCCTGAATGTGTAACCTTCTGGATGATTTGTATGAATCGACTAAATTCGCCCTTTAAATACACATTATCATCTACAGATTTTTTCTGTTGAGTTTCAATACCCTTCCATTTGCTTTCTTGCAGATTTTTTCTGTTGAGTTTCAATACCCTTGCGTTTGCCTTCTTGCAGATGCATTCTGACGTATTTGCATTTGAAAACTTTTGAAATCTGGGGCCTTGTCCAGGTAGCTCAGTCGGTAGCGACGTGGGCTGTCAATCCAGGGATTGTGAGTTCGAATCCCAGCCCGGCCAACATTCTTTCCAACGTTTGACAAAAGTCAGTCACTGTGACATGCGTCATTCGTCTTTCACCAATGGGCTGTTTAACAGTCTATGTGGAAAAGCAGCCAGTTTCTTGGAAAGTATGTTGTGTGGTGTACTGGTGTGGGAAAACCAGGAAACGCATGAGTAGGTTAACTGGTCACCGTGATATGACTGATTTTTTTTTTAAAACGGCGTTAAACCCTAATTGATCCAATCTATTTGAAATCAGGGCAAAACATTATTTCTTTTAATACGAGGAATTTTGCCTTTTGCCATAATGTTTTCAAATCTATATTCAATTAATCTTGTATACTAGCTTTCATTTATGAAGATTTTCCTTATTTTTGCCTGGATGTTTTCAAATTTCTTCTGCAGAATTGCCGTATGTGGGGAAGTGGTGAAAAAGTACAGTTACTCTACATAGGGAGAGGTTGATATATCTTGCAGGTTGAATGCTTGTAAAAAGGAAATCAATACATTTCAACATACTATAGAATTCAATTTATAAATATTTACCCTTTGCCTGATAAAGATGATATTTGACACCTTATAATATAACAATAACTGCTGAAAACATCGTGGTTAAAGGAACAATTGTTTCATTTGCCACATTCAGTTTTCAACTTGACTTAATAGTTTTATTTAAGCTCTACTTGCCAAACACCAGAAGAGCTTATGCTATGGCGTTGTGTCCGTTGTGCGTGCGTCCGTAAACAATTGCTTGTGAACGCTATAAAGTCTTCAGTTTTGATTGTATCTCAATCAAACTTATACAGTAGTTAGAAATCCATGAGAGCACTTCCTTTCGAAACCCTATCCATGAGAGCACGATTCCTTTTGAAACCCTTGAAATTGTTAAAAAATCTGATCTTCACTTAACTTAGATAGTAGTTAAATATTGATGTTCCTTACGAAGTTCAGCCAGATCCGCCCATGCATAATTGAATTATGTCCCTTGAAATTGTCAAAATTTCTATAATACAGCTTGTGAACACAATAGAGGCTCCATTTACTATCTGATCTTCACCAAACTTGGATGGTAGTTAAATATTGATGACAACTCGGTTTCTGTCGAAAACCAGATCCGCCTATTATCGGATCCTGGATTACGGCCCTTAAAATTTGTTGCCCATACATACATGCTCTGGATTTAAAATGACCAAAGAACCATGCCAGTAGAGCATAGGCCCTCGTGGGCCTCTTGTTTATATAGAGATTTTTCATAATATTTGCCTTGATATTTGAAAGTCGTCTATTGCAGATTTGTTGTATTTGGAGACAATTTGTGATAGATATGAAAATAATACGCTAACCGTTTGATTGCCTGACCCGATCTTGGGAAGCCTTTGCCACCAGTTTAGAGCCAGGCCAGCGGGAATATCAGCCCACCTTGACGAGGCTTTATACTGTTAGGCGTCCTTTTTTAAAACATTGCATCAAAAAAAGGATTTGCTCAAAATGCTCTTATTCTAAGATTAAACTTACATAGATTTCTCAGAGCTTTTCCATATTTTCCCCTAAATTTTTTCAAAATCGTCTGCTACAGATATATCTAATGTTGGAAAAGGGTTCATGCATTTTAGCCTTTTCCCACCTGTAGAATTGTTTTGACGCATTTACAACTGTCGACTTTTTGAAAATATTGTTGCATAATAAGAAATAAGCAATTTCTCCTTTTGTGACAATGTTCTCAATTTTATAATTGAATTTTCGTTTATTAAGATTTTTCATGTTTTTGCCTAGATGTCTTAAAAGTTGCTGCAGCAGACTTTCTGTATGTGAAAAAGAATAAATTTGTCTGCATTCAGACAGCTTATAAATTGATAAAACATGCTGTTGGAAACAGTGATTTTATCAGGATATATAATTTGTAATGAACCATTGAAAAGAATTGTAATAATTAAGTTTATGGGCTGAGCTGCGACCTGCAGGTATACAAATCTATTCTATTGATCTGTTTGGAAAACATGTTTGCTTACTAAATGACAAATAAAATATCTTGTTTTCCTTTTACATAGTTTGAACTTATCTAATTTACATTGATTGCGAAAAAAGCTTTCAGCTTATCCCAAACGTAAAAACCACTCATCACAGGACTTCGAACCCTGAACCTAATTGGTACGAAAGAAACCATGCAATATATAATATTTTTAAGTTTCAAAAGCAACAACATTTGAAAGCAATGTTTCAAACAGAGAAATTGCTCATCATGAGCAATTTCTCCTCTTGACACAATGTTTACAACCCGGCCCTATTCATAAATTAATTATACTTTCATATATATGGAGATTTTTCATACTGTTAACAAGGCTGTGTTCAAAGTAATTCAGAAGTCTAAATAAGAAGGAAGGAGTTAATATTGGGTCTCTGTCCAAGAATATCTCGCATATGATTTATTTAACCCTTTCCCTGATTGGAAAATTATGCAGCAGACGACTTTTAACATAATTGTTTTGTCAAAAAATGGAAAATCTCTATAATTGAATGGATAACCTAAGATGACTAAAAGTTGAAAACATTCTGGCAAAAAGAGAAATTGCTCGTTTTGAGCAATTTCTTCTATTGTCACTATGTTTTTAAAAAGCTGTCTGCTGCAGAGGCGTCAGAATGTTTCTTTATGACGGAGGGTTAACTAGCTATGCTCAAAGTAATTCAGAAGGCTAGATAAGGAGGAAGGAGTAAATGGGTCTCTATCGCTTGTAATTTATTAAAACCCTATGTCGTGGGTACCCATTTTTTTTTTTTTGATAAGTTAGACGATTCTTTTGAGTACCCACAATATAGGGTTTGAAGATAAAAAGCAAGATTTAAGCAAGTGAACTATGCCACTTAATTATCTAGAGTTTTGGTCGTCTGCTGCAGATTTGTCGTTTGGGAAGTAAGAATTAACTGGGGGCTCAATTCTTAACCCTTTTCCCTCATATAGACGCTTTCTGACGCCTCTGCAGCAGACGGCTTTTTGAAAACAGTGACAAAAGAAGAAATTGCTCAAAACGAGCAATTTCTTCTTTTAATACGACTGTTTTCCACTTTTATTCATAGGTTATCCATTCAATTATAGAGAAATCCTTTTTTTTTGACAAAATATGTTCAAAGTCGTCTGCTGCAGAATTGTCGTATGAAGGAAAGGGTTAAGTCAGATTTCCTTTATTTTTTCAGGGGTCCCCACGGTAAAGGACATGGAAAAATTGGCCTCCCTGTACAACGTTGATTTAGACTCCCAGGCTTACCCATATAGCTGCATGTTTTGCGGGAAAATTTTCCCTAACCAATTCGCGTTAACGATGCATACTCGAACACACACAGGTGAAAAACCTTTTGCATGTGAAATTTGTGGCGCACGATTTTCTGTAAAAGGCAACATGAGACGGCACCAGAAAAGTCATGGAGATTCGGAGGATAATTCCGGGGCGGATGATTTTAACCGTTTCCCACATACAACAAATCTGCAGTAGACAACTTTGAATAAAGTTGATAACATTTTGGCAATAGGATAAATTGATCATTATGAGCAAATTCTCCTTTTGCTACAATTAAGTTTTAGAATTGCCAAAAGTCATCTGATGCTGATATGATATTTTGAGTCACCTGCTGAGGAAAATATCTGATGGTGAAATTATAGAATATAATATTGAAAATTGCAATTACAAATTTTTAAAGCAGAACTGATAATAATATTATTGGAAAAGGAGATTTCTTTTTTTCCCACTTGATTTTCAAAAGAAGTCTGCTGGAATGTTGTCCATGGCAATGACATCATTCTGTATCTTAGAAATACTGCCAAGGTGGTGTAGTTGTAAAGCGTCTGCCTCGGGTGCTGGAGGTCGTTGGTTCAATCCCCGGCAGAGTAATACCAAATACTTTAAAAATGGCTGCCAACATTGGCGCTCAGGATTTGCTTTAAAACTAACTGGCTGGTGTCAGCATAAATGGACCAGTAGTGCTGGTTACTTACTCTAGAAATGTCGTGATATTACTGAAAAATTGTTGAAAGTGGCGTAAAATACCAACCAATCTTGGAAATATGTATTGGACCTTTGATCGCGTAATGAAGAGAGGTTTCTCCTTTTTGTCACAATGTTTTAATCTCTATTCAATAATTAACATGTTTTCAAAGTCTGTTTGTCACATGAAGGGATGGGTTAACCCTTTCCAAGATACAACAATTTTGCAAACATATTTGGTCAAAAATAGAAAAAATCTCTATAATTGAATGGACTAACAACCTATGACTAAAAGTGGAAAACATTGTGGCAAAAAGGAGAAATTGCTCATTTTGAGCAATTTCTTCTTTTGTCTAATGTTTTTAAAAAGCCGTCTGTTGCAGAGGCGTCAGAAAGCGTCTATATGAGGGAAAGGGTTAACCCTTTCCAAGATGCAACAAAATATGCAGCTTTGAACAAATCTAGGCAAAAATACGAAAAATCCCTATTTATGAATTTAAAGTATAATTATCGAATAGGGTTGAAAACATTATGACAAAAGGATAATGTTGGAGTCTCCAGAATTGAGATATAACCAGAAAAAAATGAATAATTCAGCTCTTTTTCACTTGTAGTTGCATCAGCAGCATGACATTTGAAAACAATGTGTCAAAAGAAGAACTTGATCATAATCAACAATTTCTCCTTTTGCCACAGTGTTTTCAACTCTTTTCATTAATTAATTACGCTTTCATTATAAGAGCTGTTTCATTATTTTGCCAATGATTTCAAAGTTGTCTGCTGCATATGTGTTGTATTCATGACGGAAAGGGTTAATCACATTATATCTTTCATTACAAATAAAAAAGCTTCTCTATTTAGTGTTTTAGCTATATAAGTGTGTGAAGGTCCATAATTTAATAATATGCTTTCGATAAAATTAAGACTACCTCAGTGTTAGCTAGAGCTTATGTCTGGAGTTCAGGAGGTCGCGGGTTCGATCCCCAGCCGGCCATGGAAAGGGTTAATACAGTAGACATATGGATGTCCTTACAACCAACCCATTATTTCAAGAGAGTTTGGAATAAACAGATCTTAATAATATATGTGATATTTTTTCTGAAACTTGGTGAAAGTTGTTGAAAACATTGTGCGAAAAGGGGAAAGCTGCTCATTATGGGCAATATCTCCTTTTGTTACAATATTTTATGAAAATAGTCTGCTCGAAATGTGTCATTATGTGTCTTTAAAGGAGGAAAGGTTTTATATATGATCCGTCCCAAGAGAAAACCAACATTGTGGACTTTGCGTAAAGTATCGACCCCGATCAGCCTAAGCATGCCGCGCAGGCTAACCCGGACATACACTTTTCACCTCATGTGGATTTTCTGTTACAGGAATCATTTCTCTATTCCTATCTAAGCAGGCTGATATGGGTCGATATCCCATAGACCACAATGTTGGTTTTCTCGCGGAGGTTCAACATGTAAGATGTAGATGGACTTGTACTTGTAACCAACCACCTTTCCTAGAGAGTTTGGAATAAACAGATCTGAATTTTTATATGTGATATTTTTTTTCGTAAACTTGAAAGTTATTGTGATAATTGTTTAGAATTTATTGTACTTCAGGAAGGCATTGCAAAAACTGGTTTGGAAATTCATGCAATATTAATTTTATTCATGAACTGTTTTAGGACTTCATGCACTTAGTTTCTTAGGTTTGCCTTTGCACAAAGCAGTTCATGAACTTCAACTTATTCATGATCAAGTTCATAAACAAATCTTAGGCATATAATGAATGAGAACTGCCATTTGTTGTTCATGAGCAATTCATGAAATGGTGTTCATGAACTTTTCACAATCTACATGTTTACATCAAGTTTTTACAGGGGTTTAACCCTTTCCCTCATATAGACGCTTTCTGACGCCTCTGCTGCGCAGACAGCTTTTTGAAAACATAGTGACAAAAGAAGAAATTGCACAAAACGTGCAATTTCTCCTTTTGCCACAATGTATTCCAATTTTTGTCATAGGTTATCCATTCAATTATTGAGATTTTCTATTTTTTGACAAAATACGTTCAAAGTCGTCTGCTGCAGAATTGTCGTATGAGGGAAATGGTTAATGTAACTTTGTGGTATTTAAGTTGATAACCATTGTGTTGGTCATTGAGTTGAAAAACACTTTCAAATTAACCCCGTCCCATTTACAGATGCTTTCATGGTCATATGCAGTAGACAGCTTTTTAAAAACATTCTGGCAAAAGGAGAGAGTAATTTTGCCTTTAGCCACAATATTTTTCCACTCTTTTCATTAAATGCACTAAATTATTCAGAGTTTCCATATATGTGTTTTATCCTACAAGATGTCAAAATCTTCTGCTGCAGATTTGTGATTTGCAGAAATGGATAGAGGTGTTCAACTGTTGTGTGTTTGTTATACAGAGTAATTTTAAATATGGTATGGTGTATTAATACAGTGAGTCAATAAATATGAAGAAATCTCAAAAAGATAAACGTTATAGTTATAAATTAGTTGTTTTACCAATAATGACTGAGTTTTACCTCTTCCCCAACTAGTAAAATACTTTTGCAATATTTATAAAATTTGTAACTTTGGAAAGAGAAGTCAATTTCAACTATTTGTTATTCATACAACAAAAAGATTGAAACAATCATTTAGAAAGATTTAACCCTTTCCCTCATATAGATGCTTTCTGAAGCTTCTGCAGCAGACAGCTTTTTTGAAAACAAAGTGACAAAAGAAGAAATTGCTCAAAACAAGCAATTTCTCCTTTTGCCACAATGTTTTCCACTTTTAGTCTTGGTTATCTATTCAATTATAGAGATTTTCTATCTTTTGACAAAATATGTTCAAAGTCGTCTGCTGCAGAATTGTCATATGAGGGAAAGGGTTAAAGTAAACATTAAAAAATGTCTAATACCTTTATGGAGATGGGTTAGATTGGCTTATCACCAGTACATTGGTTATTTTGTAAACAGTTATTATATCCATATATGGGGATAAGATACACAATAGCCAATATCTCTATATATACGGCAAAGGATTCTTTCTGCTTTCTTTGATGTGAGCCACTAAATGCTGATTGATTACAATAAGTGTGGCTTAAGCGTCATTCGTCTTCGTCATATTGATTACAATAAGTGTGGCTTAAGCGTCATTCGTCTTCGTCATTCGGCTTCCACTAGCGGGCTAAATCGGTTGTTTGAAGGTAGCCAGTTACCTGGGGCAAATGTTTTGTGGAGTAGTACTGTTGTGAGAAAGATTATGTCAGCTGGCTGCCATTAAACTCCAATCAATCAATCAATCAAACTGCTTTCTTTGAACATCAGTTAAACAGTGTCAGATAGGTGATGTCCCGTGTTGAATCACACTTTTTACCATTTAGCGGATTTTAAAGTTTAACCCTTTCTCAGCTGAATTTCTGAAGTGCCCTTTTCAACCTTTGAATTTGGAAGAGGTATAGCCAACTATAGGACTATTAACCTTTTCCCACTTGTAGACACATATGCTGAAGACGACTTATGAAAGCAATGTGACAAAAAAAGAAATTGCTCATAACAAGCAACTTTACTTTTGCACGCAATGTTTTCAACTCAATTCAATAATTAGAATTTCATAAAGAGAGTAAAAGACATGAAAACATTGTTGCGATTGGAGAAATGGCTCATATGAGCAATATTTCCTTTTGCCAAAACATATTCAACTCTTAGGCTATATCATACTTTCATTTAACCCCCCTTTCTCAAATACAGTAAATCAGCAGCATACATCTTTGAAAACATCTAAGAACTAAATTTAGTACAGTTAATATTAAATAAAAGCATTTAGAAATTTCTCCTTTTGGTACAACGTTTTAAAGTCGTCTGCTGCT
This sequence comes from Serripes groenlandicus, assembly GCA_031761405.1. Taxonomy (NCBI): domain Eukaryota; kingdom Metazoa; phylum Mollusca; class Bivalvia; order Cardiida; family Cardiidae; genus Serripes; species Serripes groenlandicus. The sequence goes on from JASEVX010000013.1 coordinate 42,175,047, forward strand.
GATCAATATGGCTGTAAGTGGGGAGGGTTTAAGATACCACATGTTAACCCTTCCCCTCATACAACAAATCAGCAGCAGACAACTTTGAAAACATCTTGACAAAAGTGTGAAAAATCTCCATAAATGAGATAGAAATATTAACTAGGGTAACTGTTGAACATGTTGTGGTAAACAGTGGAATTGCTCATTATGAGCAATTTCTCTGTTTGCTACAATTTTTTCAAAAGTCGTCTGCTATAAAGGCGTCAGAAAGCGTCTTTATGTGAAAGGGTTAAACGTAATTTCATAGGCATGCATAGTTCATGAAAAGCACCTATGTACTTGTATGTATATATTAAAACAAAAATGTGAAAAAAAGCCAGAACACATTTCAACAAGGAACTTTGTTTTTGTTTCAGGGTTGGGATTTGATAAAAGAAGAGAAGAACAAAATAATGCCAACGAAAGTATCGATACAGAAGGAATGCGTCCTGTTCGATTTGCCCATTGCCTTTTCTGTGGGAAACTGTTTTCCTCTCAATCGCATTTAGATATTCATCAAGTTGTGCATACTGGAGAAAAACCATATCAATGTGATGTGTGTTCTCGTTCTTTCAATACGAAAGGAAATTTAGTCAGACATAAACGAAAACAAAGATCATGTCAGAGACAAGATGGGTTTCCTTTTGAATGAGGAATGTTCAGTGAATTGTTTCAAAACAAATTAATCAAGTATGTGGACTGGTGACACAACACTTTGTTGTTGTTCTTTAAGACAAAAAAAGGGAATTTAGGAAATTTAGTTAAACATAGATGGCAACAAAGATCTTGTCAAAGACATGAAGGATTTCCTTTGAATGAGGGAATTTATGAGTGAGTTGTTTCAATACAAACTACTCATGTTCACTGGTCAAAAACCATATATATCAATGTGATGAGGTTGTCGTTCTTTTAATACGAAAGCAAATTGAGTCAGACATAAACGAAATCAAAGACAAGATGGGTTTCCTTTTGAATGAGGAAAATATTGAGTGAATTGTTTCAATGCCATTTAGTGCATCAATCAGATGGTGTACCAGCAAATTGTACATACTGGTGAAAACCCATATACCATAGTGATGTGATGTGTATGGACTTTCATTTAATACAAAATTTTAATTTTAATTTGACATTAATAAACACAAAGATTATGTCACGGAAAAGAAGGGTTTCTTTTTCCTTTTCAATCAGGAATGATGCGCGAGTTATTTCAATGATGCGATCACTTGACAATTTGTTGGCCATCCAAGATCTACACATATAACACATTATTGTAAGTGGGGTGTTCTTAAACCCTTTTTCCCATAAAACAAATCTGCTGCAGACAACTTAAACAAAAAATCTTGGCAAAAATATGAAAAAGATCTCTGTAAAATGAAAGTCTAATGTTAAAATTGAGTAAAAACTTTGTGGCAAAATGAGAAATACAGTGTATTAAAAATAATCGGCTGCAGAAGCATCAAAATGAATGATGACACATTTACAGCAGACGACTTTTGCCACGTTTTTTTCCCCAACTCTAAGTAATGTTCAGTATTTCATTCGAAGAGATTTCATATTTTTTACTAGATGTTCTCAAAGTCTTTTGCTGCAGTGCAGATTTGATGTATGTCGGAAATAATTAACCAAACTGAAACTGTTTCATTTATCTCAACACCTGCATATTTCATAATTAATCCTTTCTAACATACAGATGCCTTTTGATTCAGCTTCATCAGACAACTTTTGATAGCATGCATGGTGACAAAAGGAGCAATTGCTCATCATGATCATTTTCTCATTTTGGCACTTTATAATGTTTTCAACTTAATTATTTTACTTTCATTTCTAGAGATTTTTACATATTTATACCCACCTACATGTTTTCAAAGTCATCAACTGCACATATGAAAATGGATATCTTTGCAGAAGGGTCAGGATGAGTTTATAATATTTGCAAGTCATTCCTAAAGATTCTAATGTGAATCCTGAGGAGTCTAGATAAGATTCATATTTTTTTCTTGTAAAATCCTTATTTTACCTTGAAACCCTATGTTGTTGGTACTGTAAATTACTTAGGATCGTCTTAGAGACAATTTTTTTTGAGTACCAACATTGTTGGGTTTAACCCTATGCCAGATACAGCAAATATGCAGCAGACAAACTCAGAAAACATAACGTCAAAAATATGGAAACTCTAAAAATGGAAGAACATTGCAATTATTGAATATAGACGAAATCATTGTAGCAAACTGAGAAATTGCTTATTATGAGCAATTTCTGTCTTTGCCAAAATGTTTTCAAAAGTTGTCTGCTGCAGAGATGTCAAAAAGAGTCTGTATTAATCAAAGGGTTAAATAAGAGACAAGGGAGGTATTGCAGGACAAACCATTTGATGGGGCAGCTCAGCGGAAATCGGTATTAACCGCATTTCATTTCATAACAGTTACAACTCTTTCGTGCCAAGCCATCAAATTATTGTGTACTCCTTATATCTAGATCTCTGTCAGAATTCTTACTTATAGAGTAAGTAAAATAGAGTTATCTTTTCAATTTTCAGATGCGACCACACGAGAGGTTCAAAAGCATTTCAAGTTTGTATGCCAATTATGCGGAAAAGGCTTTACACGCCGTCTACACTTGGAGCACCACGAAAACATGCACTTCGGACAGCGTCCATATAAATGTGAAGTTTGTGATCGCAGATTTACGCAGAAATCTCACATGCGCTCTCACATGTTGATCCATTATAACAAGGAATTGTGTTGATTTTACGTTAATTAGCAGTACTTGTGTATCTCAAGATGTATGGGAAGTTTGTGATCGCAGATTTACACAGAAATCCCACATGTTGATCCATTATAACAAGGGATTGTGTTGGTCTTACGTTCTACTTGTGTAACTGGAGATGTATGTGAAGTTTGTGATTGCAGATATCTAACATGAGTTCCCTCGTATTGATCAATTATAATAAGGAATCACAGATTTACGCAAATATCACACATGCTGATCCATTATAATAAGGAATTTTGTTGGTTTGACATTAATTAGAAATACTTGTATATAAAGTGGTTTATCTGTCATTGTACAGTCAAACCTGTGCTAAAGACCACCTTGGAATAGTGATTCCCTGTCTATATAATGCAAGCACACTTAGTTACCCAATTACTAATTTTCTGCAAAAAGGACTCTGTGATTAAAGACCAGATTGCTGTCATCCCTTGGGTGGTCTTGATACACAGGTTCCACTGTACTTGTATATGTTGTGAGGTTGATCTTCCACTGTACTTGTATATGTTGTGAGGTTTATCTTTCACTCAGTACTTGTATATGTTGTGAGGTTTATCTTCCACTGTACTTGTATATGTTGTGAGGTTTATCTTCCACTGTACTTGTATATGTTGTTAGGTTTATCTTCCACTGTACTTGTATATGTTGTGAGGTTTATCTTTCACTCAGTACTTGTATTTGTTGTGAGGTTTGTCTTCCACTGTACTTGTAAATGTTGTGAGGTTTATCTTCCACTATACTTGTATATGTTGTGAGGTTTATCTTCCACTGTACTTGTATATGTTGTGAGGTTTATCTGTCATTGTACTTGTAAATGTTATAAATTTGAAAGTGTCTGTTTGATTATAAGTGAACGCAGAAGTCGCCTTGATCCTCAATTATAAGGAATTATGTTAAGGATGTTAATCCCTTTTCAAAATATGAAAAGACTGTGAGTGAGTGGTGTAGTGAAAGAGCGTCTTAAACTTCCATTATGTTAAATATACAGACAGGCAAAATATTGAAAAAACTATTAGGTGAAAGTGTCAATATTGTGTAGTGTTTAAGCATTGTAACACGTGGAGAATGTGCACATGGTAACAAACAAAGAATTTGTACATTGCAAACGATCCTCTTTTGTCACTTTAAATGTTTAAATGTGAAGTTTGTGAAAGCAGAATCTGATGTGACTATTATAAACAATAATGTTTGTGTACAGATTTAACCCTTCTTTCCAACATGCAATAAATCTGCAGCAGACAACATATGAAACATTTTTGCAAAAATATAAAAAATCTGGAGAGTTGAAAACATAGTGTAGTATGAACAATTTCTCCTTTTGCCACACTGTTTTCAAAAGTCATATGTTGAAAATTGGTTAAAATGCGTCTGTAAGTGGGAAAAGGTTTATTTAAATAAATAATCAATTATGTGTATATATTAAGCTGTTTATCAGTTGCTGTAAATGAATTAAACTGTGAAGTTTGTGAAAGCACATTTTTAGTGCAGAAATAGTGAATGCGCTCTCATTATGTTGACCCTGAGTATGATAAACCTTTCAAACATACAACAAATCTGCAGCAGATGATTTGGAAAACATCTAGGCAGAAATATAGAAAATATCTATGAATGAAGTGTACATTGTATATATAATTATTGAATGAAATTTGAAAATATTTTGGCTGACTTTGAGAAATTGCTCATAATGAGCAATTTGTCCTTTTGCTACAATGAATTCAAAGTCGTCTGCAGCAGATGCTTCAAAATGCGTCTGCAATTGGGAAAGGATTAAAGTACTACGGGTGTGAACGTTGAATAGGAAAACCTTTGGTTCGACTTTTGCAAGATCTCTACATATTGAAATGTGAAATGGTCAAATGTAACCATGTTAATGTGTCTTTTTGGACTATATTACATACAGATGAAAACTTGATTATTTTTTATTTATTTTTTTATTCAAATGTATATATATAATGCGAGATTTATGATTGAAGATTTACACAGAAATCATGTAAGCAAAAATTCATAGAATTGTAGAAAAAATTCTCCATTTCTCTCAATATCTTTTAATAGTCTGGTGCAGAGGTCCCCAAATGTTGTTTCATACAATAGATAGAAAGGGTTAACTGATGTATGCCACTGGAAAATGGACTTTCTGAGATCTTTTAAAGGTTTGCAGCTTTCACGGACTAGACAACTCGTTGTCGTTAAGGACCTTAAAATTACAAAATAGAAATCCGGGCTAAAACTAAGCATTCTGTGCTCTTTACAGATAAAGGACCTTTGCTGAGTAATTACATAGCTAACGCAAGAAGAATACAAACCTTAGAGGGAGATAACTCTGGAATTCCCAGCATGACATTGTTGGAGTGCTCTTATCCTGGATGCAGTAAAAAACAGACGAGTCAGGCCCAGTTGACAATCCACTACAGGACGCATACGGGGGAAAAGCCCTTCCATTGCCGGTGTGGGAAGGCTTTTGCACAGAGCAATAATCTGTACCGTCATATCCGGTCGAGTAAACCGTGTCAAGTCGCCCCACTTGAATTTGATTAACATTGATAAATTAATATTTACAAGTGTCAACACATGAAACTTGGAGGGCATTTCTGATTCATAAACTTTATCGAACCTGCAAAAACATTTTATCCAACCTGCAAAAACATTTTGATGCATTTGCAGCAGGTGTATCATGCATGATAAGCAATTTCAACATTTGCTACAATCAACTATTTAACCCTTTCCCTCATATAGACGCTTTCTGCCTCTGCACCAGACAGCTATTTGAAAGCATAGTGACAAAAAAAGAAATTGCACAAAAGGTGCAATTTCTCCTTTTGCCACAATGTTTTCCATTCAATTATAGAGATTTTCTACTTTTTTACAAAATATGTTAAATGTCGTCTACTGCAGAATTGTTGTATGAGGGAAAGGGTTAATAACAACACTTTAATTTATCGAGATTTTCCTTAATTTTGCCTTGATGTTTTTGAAGATGTCAGATACATATTTGCTGCTGATACGTCAAAATAAATCTGCAAGTGGACAAAGGTGTATTGAAAGCATGTGATAGACAGGAAATGTTTAGTAAACAATTCAGAGCCAGATTTGTTGTTTGCTTGAAAAACTTAACAGGAGAAACGTAATAAAGAACAAAATGAACTGACACCCAGGCTTCCTTAGTTTTATAACACCTTACATTTACCTGAGAATACAAATTAAACACATTCTGACGTCTCTGCAAACAGTGTTGCAAAAGGAGAAATTGCTCATAATAAGCAAGTTCACCGTTTTTCACAATGTTTTCAACTTTATTTAATAATGGTCTTTCAATTATAGAGGGAGGTGCAATATTTTTGACTGAATTGTGTTCAAAGTTATCTGCTGCATATTTCTTGTATTTGGTAAATGGTTGACTTTTTTCACACTAGCAGGTGCATTTTGACACACATGCTGTAGACGCCTTTAATAGGAACCCCTTAACCCTTTCCCTCATATAGACGCTTTCTGACGCCTCTGCAGCAGATAGCTTTTTGAAAACATAGTGACAAAAGAAGAAATTGCACAAAACGTGCAATTTCTCCTTTTGCCACAATGTTTTCCACTTTTTGTCATAGGTTATCCATTCAATTATGGAGATTTTCTATGTTTTGACAAAATACGTTCAAAGTCGTCTGCTGCAGTCAAATGTCGTATGAGGGAATGGGTTAAGAAAACATTGCGGCAAGAGGATAAATTGTTCATAATTAATAATTTCTCTTTCAGTCACAATGTCTTCACCTGTGTTCAAATGAATACTTTCCCACATATAGACGCTTTCTGACACCTTTACAGCAGACAACGTTTGAAAACATTATGGCAAAAAGAAGTAATTATTGCTTCTTATGAGCAATTTCACCTTCTGCCACAATAGTTTCAACTCTTTTCACTAATTTTAGTTTCATTTAAACCCAGTTTCCATATTTTTGCCAAGATTATTTCAAAATTGTCTGCTGCCCATTTGTTGTATATGGGAAACGGCCAATTTTAGTTACACAGATACTAAAAAACGGCATGAATACTTGAACATAGAAAAGCTTGTGAGTACTTGTGAGTACTTGTGAGTACTTGAAAATATATAAAGCCTGTGCGAAGTTGAAAAAAAGAAAAGCTTGTGAGTACTTGAAAATGGAAATGTGTGTGAGTACTTGAAAATAGCAATGCTTGTGAGTACTTGAACATTGAAAATATATTGATGATTTGAAAAAAAGAAAACGCTTGTGAGTACTTGAAAATAGAAAAGGCCTCTCAGTACTTGAACATAGAAATGCTTGTGGATACTTGAACACGGAAAGGCTTGAGAGTACTTGCAAATATTGTGAATACTTGCAAATATTGTAAATTGAAAAGCTTGTGTGTACTTGAAAATAGAAAAGCTTGTGAGTACTGGAAAATAGAAATGCTTGTGAATACTTGAAAATAAAAAAGCTTGTGAGTACTGGAAAATAGAAATGCTTGTGAATACTTGAAAATAGAAAAGCTTGTGAGTACTTGAAAATAGAAATGCTTCTGAGTACTTGCAAATAGAAATGCTTGTGAATAGTTGAAAAAAGAAAAACTTGAGAGTACTTGAATACATTGTGAATACTTGAAATTAGAAAGGCTTGTGAGTAATTGTAAATTGAAAAGCTTGTGAGTACTTGAAAATAGAAATGCTTGTGAATACTTGAAAATAGAAATGCTTGTGAGTACTTGAAAATAGAAAAGTTTGTGAGTACTTGAAAATAGAAATGCTTATGAGCACTTACAAAAAGAAGAGCTTTGTGAGTACTTGAAAATAGAAAAGCTTGAGTACTTGAAATTAGAAAAGCTCATGAAGCTCGGGCATGTTCAGAAATTTTATTTGTCCCTTATCTGGACCCATCTGTCTTTGCAGATCGAGAAGTGAACCAGCTCGCGAGGTATTACAAGTGTACGATACCTGGATGTGATAAAGTGATGCATAGTCGATACAACCTCATGGCGCACATGAGATCTCACACCGGAGAAAGACCGTTCCAGTGTCCGAGGTGTAATACAGGTTTTACGCAGAGCAACAATTTGTATCGACACCTGAGGAACAAACCTCAATGTGCAAATTATCTTGCATCTTTGGAAACAGCAATAATAGAGTAAAAATTTAGACACCTGAACGTAACAAACCTCAATGTGCACATTTTCTTGCATTTTTGGAAACAGAAATTTTAAGATAAAAACTTATATAATGGACGCCTGAGAGTGATAATTTGCCTCAAAATGCAAATTATCTTGCATCTATGAAAACTGAAGTTGTAAGCTAAGAACTTATATATGGACGCCTGAGGAGTGAAACATCAATAGGAAAATGATCATGCATCTTTGGAAACAGAAATTTAAAAAAAAAGAAATTGATTATATGGACGCTGGGGGGAGGTTTACCTCGACATACAAATTATCTTGCATCTTTAAGATAAGATTTTTTATATCGACGCCTGAGGAGTGAAATCAGAAATTGTAAGATAAGAACTTAACCCTTTCCCTCATACAACAATTCTGCAGCAGACGACTTTGAACGTATTTTGTCAAAACATAGAAAATCTCCATAATTGAATGGATATCTTATGACAAAAAGTGGAAAACATTGTGACAAAAGGAGAAATTGCACATTTTGTGCAATTTCTTCTTTTGTCACTATGTTTTCAAAAAGCTGTCTGCTGCAGAGGCGTCAGAAAGCATTTATATGAGGGAAAGGGTTAATTATATGGACGCCTGAGGAGTGAAACCGTTATATGCAAATTATATTGTATCTTTGGAAACAGAAATTGTAAGACAGAGAACTAGATAATAGGGAGTAAACTGGTCCTTTCCTTGTCACTTGACAACCAAACCCTATGTTGTCGGTACTCAAAATAATCGTCTCACTTAAGCAATTCTTTTGAGTACCAACAATATAGGGTTTAAGTGTCATATAAAGATTTTAGAACATTAAAAATGTCCCTTACTAGAGCTCTGATAAGAACTGATATGGACACCTGAGCAATGACACCTCAATATGTATTTTATCTTAGATCTTTGGAAACGGAGGTACCTGAGAAACTCAGGCCTCAATTTGCAAATTATCTTAGCTCATAGGTAACGGACACTTTAGAAAACTACAAACTGTAATGAGCAAATTATCTTATTACATTGGAAACAGAGATAGTAAATTATCTTTATTAGATCATCGGAAACGGAGATTGTAGAGTTTCACATCTCAATATGTAAAATTTTATAATCTCTATTAGATCATTGGAAACAGAGATTGTAGAGTTTCAAATCTTAATATATAAATGATCTCCAATAGATCATCAGAAACGGAGATTGTAGACCCCTGCGAAATTATGTTCTAGAAAATGGAACAGTTCTAGAACAGTTCTAAAACATCAAGAACAGTTCTAAAACAGTAACATATGCATGTTCTAGAACTTTTGTTCTAGAACATCATTCTAGAATAAATCCAGAACATTTTTTGAACTTGTTTTCATTCTGAAAGTGTTCTTGAAATATTCTAGAACATTTTTAGAACTTTTCAAGGACAAAATCAGTTAAAGAAATTGTCTACAAATTTTTAATATTTGGTTCTAAAAGTGTTCTAAAATGTTCCAAAATATGAACTTTTATAATCTGTGATTTACAAATTCTACAAATGTTCTAGAACATTTTTAGAACATTTCAAGGAAATATCAAGTTCTTCAAAAGTTCTACAAATGTTCTAAAACAAAATTCTAGAAGATGATGATCATCATATCAAGTTCTGCATTTGTTCTAGAAATGATTTACAACATAATTCCAGTACACTTTTAGAATAATTTTAGTCAGTCAATTTAATTAAATAATAATGACTTTGTATTTTTTAACTCAGTGTGAATCACTTAAATTTGATCCATTCTGAAGAGAAACAAGGACACTTCTAGAACACTTCTAGAACCTTTTTTTTTTTTTTAAATAATTGCAACAACAACAACAACAACAGGAAGTTGAGATTTTAAATTTTCAAAATGGATGATAATGTGACATGTTAAAATTCAGGCAATGTTTTCACAAAACACTCGGTTATAATTGATTGTCATCAAATATTATGTACAAAATGATTTGTAAATAACTTTTCTTCTCATTCTAATGATAAAAGCGTATAGAAAAAACATAAAATGAAGCTTTACAAGTACAGAATGTATTCAACTTGGCTTAGAAACATTTGACAGGTAAAACTTATGTTAATGAATGTTTATACAGTGATTTAAAGTGAAATTCATCATCTGTAGTGATAACTCTTGTAACATGATTACTTTTTGGAACACTTTTAGGCTTCAGGCAGTTCCAGGCCCTGGCATTTTCAGTTAATTTTGTAATTTACTACAATGTCTAGGATAACCCATTACAACATGGTCTATCTTAGACATGTAATAAATGCAAACATGATTGTAGTTTCTGTGAGTTTACTTTTAATTGAATATTTCTTGGATTGTTCTAGGTACATCCCACCCCAGCTCTAGAACAGATACAAGTATGATTCAGCTGTTTACTGAGCAGGTGTCCTGGAACTATTCTAGAACCATCCCACATCATTTCTGGAACAAACCTTTATTGTTCTGAAACGATTCTTGAACTATTCTAGAAAATTCTAGAATTGTTCTGGAACTCTGGTCTAGAACTGTTCTAGAATGTTTGTGGGACAGTTCTAGAATGTTTATGGGACAGTTTTAGAACGTTAAGTGAGACCATTTTTCTGGAACTGTTCTAGAACTAGACTAGAAGAATTGTTCTGGAACGGTTCTAGAACAGCTCCAGAACAATTGTTCTAGAATAGTTCCAGAACAATAGTTCCAGAACAATTCTAGTACAATTCTTTTGGAAAAATTGTCTCACTTAACGTTCTAGAACTGTCCAATAAAATTCTAGAACAGTTTCAGAACAGTTCTAGACTTGAGTTCTAGAACAATTCTAGAATTTTATAGAATATTTCTAGAACAGTTCAAGACTGTTTCGCAGGGGGAGTTTCAAATCATAGTATGTAAATTATCTCTATTAGATCATTGGAAACAGAGATTGTAGAGTTTCAAATCTCAATATGTAAATTATCTTTTTTAGATCATCAAAACAGAGATTGTAGAGTTTCAGATCTCAATATGTAAATTATCTCCATTAGATCATTGGAAACGGAGATTGTAGAGTTTCAAATCTCAATATGTAAATTATCTTTATTAGATCATCAAAACAGAGATTGTAGAGTTTCAAATCTCAATATGTTAATTATCTTTATTAGATCATTGAAAACTGAGATTGTAGAGTTTCAAATTTCAATATGTAAATTATCTTTATTAGATCATGATCATTGGAAGCAGAGATCGTAGAGTTTCAGATCTCAATATGTAAATTATCTTTATTAGATCATTGGAAACGGGAATTGTAGAGTTTCAAATTTCAATATGTAAATTATCTTTATTAGATCATCAAAACAGAGATTGTAGAGTTTCAAATCGCAATATGTAAATTATCTTAATTAGATCATTGAAAACGGAGACTCTAGTTTCAAACCTCATTACGAAAATAAAAGGAAAGAGTTGAAAATAATGTTACAAAAGGATGTTACAATTATTCCTGGTAAAGTTATTGCAACCAATAATCGATGGACCATGATATGTCCAATGGCTTGAAAACATCTGAAAAAGAAAATAAATTATCTGCAACATTATTTAAGTACCGATTTAAGCAATTTCTCCTTTTTCCTCAATGTTGCAGAAGCTGGCTGCAGCACTAGTTCAGAATGTCTATTGTTGTATAATTTAGATTGACTACTGGAAATTAGCCAGGTTTTTTGGCCCCAATGTTTTGTAAAGTCTTCTGCTGAAAATGCGTCTGCAAGTGGGAAAGGGTTAACTTATATAATATTTAATTTCTACAAAATTGTACTGTAACAGAACAGGGGAAATAACTGAATTGAAATATAACCAAATTCCCTGATTAGTAAATTATGAGTTATTCCCCTTTCACAATCAACAGCCATCTCTAAATAAGCCTCCATATATGAATCTGTAAAAATGTAAAATAAAAATTATCAATCTGCTTCAATTCTAACCTAGTTGTAAAATGCTGTCTCCATATTAATAATATGTTACTATAATTATATTATGATAAAAGGAGGCAAAGACCGATTTATCTGTTGCTTTATGTAACCCAACTTCTCAATGGTGTAGCAGAGGTCTAAGATAAGGAGGGGTATCCAGCTCTTTCTCCCCAAATTATCTCTCTTATCATCCAACCAAACTCTATGTTGTGGGAATTCAAAGAATCCACAACATAGGGTTACAGGTTCAAATAAGGATGTTAGAACATGCAAAACAACCCTTATCTAGAGATCTGGTGTAGTGGTTAGAGTGACCGCCTTGTGAGCAAGAAAACTGGGGTTCAATCGCCGATGGGGGTCATACCAAACCCATGAAAAATGGAAGCAATGGCTTCCCTCCTTGGCGCTCAGGGTCACGGGAGAAGCAATCGACTTTGAAAACGTTTAGACAAATTAATAGACAATTTCTTTGGATAATTCTTTATATAAATGTAAATTCATTAAATACATGTATATAGAGTTGAAAACATTGGAAGACCTGGAGTAATGCAGATTTGTTGTATGTGGGAAAGGGTTGAAATTATCTTTATAATAATGCTTATCTTTTCTAGAAATAATTCTAAGGATAATTAGCCTTTTCCTAGAAAATGCTTTTATGATAATGAACAATTTCTGTAGAAATTATTCTAGTTAAAATGAGAAAATGAGTATGCATGTAAGTTTTGATCCAATCAGGGTTTTATGTGTTTTTGTTGCATTGATATGACTAAAACGGTATTCAATTGGTTTATTAAAATATTCTATTCTATTCTCTTATACCTTCTACTTCACCCAAAATGTGCTCTATTCTGTAGGGCTATGTGGTCGATTTATGGATCCGAGATTATATTTTAAGCCTCGCCCTTCGTCATGCATCACAAACAAACCAGCAATTCATGGTTAAAACACTACCCGGTTCTCATGCCTCACATGGCTTTTGTTTTTGATGCAGAAATCGCGTTCGGCGACAATCGAGTGTACCAGACAAAACATATGGATTTGTTTTGATTCGCTTAAATACTGCATATTGGATCTATGAATTTATTTTCACTTAAACACATATTTGAAATTCTTCAGGCGATTTTTTTATGAAAACGTGGCTTTTATATAGTATGTGATTACATCTTTGGGTTCAGACTAGTTTCAATTTTAACTTATTTACTTGTTATCGATTGTGAAACAAGTTTTTAGATTACATTAATCTAACTCGATGCCTACTTCTTTTGAGATTTAATCAGTACTCGCGCCGTTTGTGTTCAAAATCTCAAAAGCAGAACCCACTCATCACAGGATTCTATCCATGGACCTTTTGGTACAAGAGGGTGATGTTCGATCTACCACTGCACCTCTGTCTGTGTTGGAGTGTCCTTGGGAAAGGCACATTTCCTAGCCTTGTACTTAAGTGTTTACCGAGGGAAAATGATTACATGACTTGTTGCCGTGATACAACTAAAATAATGTAGGAAGGGTGAAAATCCCAATAAAACAAATCAAATCAAAGACTATTGTTCCAAATCACAAAAAAAAAAAAAGAATGCCAATAATCTGGTGACAATTTTATTGGCTGAAATAAAGGTCAAATTGAGACAACCTTTAACATACAGTCGTCAGATCGATACGAGTGTTTATTACTACAGCATATTTAATGTTTGGTTTTAGTGAGATCGAAGGGTGTGTTGATGCATGTATATTATATGAGCCGTCCCAGGAGAAAACATACATTATGGCCTCTGCGTAATGTATTGACCCAGATCAGCCTGCGCAGGCTAATCTGGGCCGACACATTCCGTCTCACGGGTATAGAGATTAAGAGTAATGATTCCTGAAACAGAAAAGCTACAGGAGTCGAATAGTGTTTGTTCCGGTTAGCCTAGGCGGCATGCTTCGGCTGATCTGGGGTCGATGATTTACGCAGAGTGCACAATGTTAGTTGTATCGCGGGACGGCTCACATGTTGTGTAATAGATATAGAATTCTAGATAAGGTGCGTATTTCATAGTCTAACAGACGAATCCTCCGTGGTCAAATGGTTAGCGTCTGGAATTTGGAGCCGTGCATCCCAAATTCGATCCCCTGTCATGGCATGGCGGTCATGGTGGAGTGCCATTAAGCAAGGCACATTTCCTAGCCTAGTACTGGTTCATTTACCCAGGTATCACGAATAAGTGAATTAATGCTATGATATAACTGAAGTGTTGAAAAAGGCGTCAAAAGGAAATAAAAAAAAATAAAAAAAAATATTCTAACAGATGTAATTGACCCTCGAACGATTCTGTCGAGTACCCACAACATTGATTAGAGTGTCAAATAAGGATTTTAGAACATGAAAAACGCCCCTATCTAGAGCCCTGATTGAACAAAACAAAAAAATCCCCCATTAAGATGCATTGACTAATTCATTTCCTCGCTTGCTTTCAGATTATAACCAGTCCCGATCACCTAGCCACTCTGGAAAAGGCGAAACGAGCCCTCTGGCTCGTTTTAACTGCAAAGATTGCGGAAAACGCTTCACATGTAACGCTCAACTTGAGATACATTATCGAATGCACTCTGGAGAGCGTCCATTTGTTTGTAAACAGTGTGGAAATACATTTACGACAAAAAGCAATTTAACGAGACATGTTCGATTTGTGCATAACAAAGCGGAAATAGAGGCTTTGCTTTCGGCCACATTAGGTGGAATTGGGCAAATGTAGATACAGTAATGTGGATTTAAAAAAAATGACTTTACAATATCGGACATTTCACCTTTTTTTTTTCATCAGTGTTTTCAACTTTGTGCAAGAGTGAAAAAAAAAAAAGCATTTCAAGGAATAAGTTGATCCATTGCTTGATTTCATATTTTTTTTATTAACTAGATGTTGACTGAACTGGGGTTTATGCCCTTTTGTGTGACATAGAAGAGCTTAGATGTTGACTGAACTGGGGTTTATGCCCTTTTGTGTGACATATAGACCCTGACTGTTAACTTAACCAGGGATTATGCCCTGTTGAGTGACTTGTAGACCCTGGATGTTAACTGAACTGGGATGTAGGCCCTGTCGTGTGCCATGTAGACTGAATATGAACTGAATTGGGCTATATTGACTGAATTTGGGTTAAGGTCCTGTTGTGAGACATGTTAACCCTGGATGTTAACTGAACTTCGGTGTATAGGCCCTTTTGTGTGACATTAAACTCTGACTGTTAAATGAACTGGGATGTAGGCCTTTTGTTGTGATATTAAAAACCTGGAAGTTAATTGAACTAGAGTATAGGCCCTTTTGTGTGACATGTATACCCTGGATGTTAGCTTAACTGTGATGTAGGCTCTGATGTGGGACATGTATACCCTACACTGGCGTTTTGTGTGACATAAAGACGCTGGATGTTAACTGAACAAGGTTTTAGGCTTTGTTGTGTGAGAGTGACATGAAGACTTTGGATGTTAACTGAACGAGGTTTTATGCCCTGTTGTGTGACATGAAATCTGTATACCAGTTATTATATTTATATACAATATCTGCAGCAAATCAATTCTAAAGGTTGCTTTACACTGTACTTTCAGGCGAGACCAGCATGAAGCATTTAGGCCAGTTATGTATGTGCAATGTGTGTGGCAAGTCTTTTCGCTGGAAGTCCCATCTTGATGTTCACTACAGAGTACATACTGGAGAAAAACCATATAAATGTCCACAATGTGGAAAATCTTTCTCAGTGAAAAGCAATCTTAGAGCTCACATGGCGTCGCATATCGTTAAATTTAATTAAACCTCTACTATATACCTATATATGTAAATGAAACTATAATTATTAAAAATTGTTTAATTTGTTTTGACATAGAGAGACATTAATCATGATGAGCAATTTCTCTTTTTTTAGCCTCACATACCTATGTAAATGAGAGTATAATTATAAAAAATAGTTTTGCAAACAATTTGACATAGGGAGACGTTAGTCATTATGAGCAATTACTCCTTTTGCCACAATGTTTTCAAAAATCGTCCTCTGCAGATACGTCAAAATGTGTCTGTAAGGTTCCATGTTGTCAGAAATCATGTAACCTATTTTATATGTACATTGTTCTCGAGACTCTTTGGTGGCTGTTTGTTGTGTATATCAATTAAAACATTGTTTGATGGCTGTATGTTGTGTATGAAAGGAATCTATACCAATTAAAATATGATTCAGTTGTGACAAACCCTTTTCTTTCAACCCCTTTCCTTAATACGGACAACTTTTGAAATCATTGTAATAAAAAAGGAAAACTTTTTTTTTTTTTACCACAATGGTTTCAATTCGGGAAAAAGAACTGCACATCCCTCCTTATCTGGGCCTCTGCTTGAAATATATATATTATAATATATCCTTGACATATACAGTCAAACCTGTGTTTAAAGACCACCCATGGGAAGTTAACAATCTAGTCTTTGTTCACAGGTGGTCTTAAATTTCAGGATCATTTAAACAGAAAACGAATACTTGTTGGGTAACTAAAAGTATGGTCTCTCAAGACAGGTAGTTACTTTTTTAAGGTGGTCTTTAGCACAGGTTCGACGGTATAATAATTGTCCTTGAATTTCATTTTAGAAAAAGAGTGAGACCCCTATGTGAAGAATTTCTCATTGAGGATTTCTTTTCTTTGCAGGACGAGATGCCCTGTTAAAGGATGATAGTACACACGGAATGAAGCATCCGGGCGGTTTTTCATGTACTGTTTGTGGTCGTGTGTTTCGATGGAAATCCCATTTCGATATGCATTACAGAATACACACTGGTGAAAAGCCATACAAATGCTCCGTGTGTGGAAGATCATTCACTGTTAAGGGGAATTTGAAAGCTCATATGGCGCAGCATTTCATCTTGGGAGCGAATAATATCCAGCCTCAGTAATACGTTAAATACGTTTCATTCCAAGGATAATTGATTTAATATCACGGTAAAATGTGAACACGTTGTATTCCAAGGATAATTTATGATTTATGATCTCGGGAGCAAAATTTTTTCCAGCCTCAGCAAAACGTGAAATACGTTTTATTTCATGGATAGTTTATAATCTTGGGTGCGACTAATTTCCTGCCTCAGAAATATGTTTCATTCCAAGGAAAGACTTATGTTTCATTCCAAGGAAAGAATTATGTTTTATTCCAAGGATAATTAATGATCCATGTCCAACTTTCGGTACCTAATCAAAAATCAAGGGACATAATTCAATTAAGGGCAAATGTTTGTATCGTTAAAGTTAGGGAGCAATGAAGTTCCTATCTCAGTAGAAACGTGAAACGTTTTATTAAAAGGATAATTGATGATAATGGGAGCGAAAAATGTCCAGCCTCAGTATAAACGTGAAAATGTATTATTCCAACGATAATTTATGATATTGGGAGCGATTTCCGTTCAGTAAAATGAAAATGTGAAAAAAGTTTTATTTCAAGGATGATTTATGATCTTGGGAGCAAATAATTTCAAGCCTCAGTAAAACCTGAAATATGTTTCATTCCAAGGATAATTTATGATCCAGCCTCAGTAAAAACGTGAAATATGTTTTATTCCATGAATAATTTATGATCTTGGGAGCGAATAATTTCCTGCCTCAGTAATATGTTTCATTCCAAGGAAAAATATGAGATAGGCAGCAAACCAGTCTCAGTAAAACGTGAAATGCATTGTTTTTCCAAGGAAAATTTAAAGTTTTTTGCGTTCTCTTTCGTCTTTTGTTGTATCCATATTTAAATTTGCACAAGGAGAAAAAAATAAAAGCTTAATTGAAATAAAATTGTTGTACTATTTCTTGACTGATTAGTAAGAACAGTTATCAGTGCAACAATCATAGTAAAACTTGATTTGTAAAAGTTGTTTCATCACAAATAACACATACGACAATTCTGCAGCAGACGAATTTTAAAAACATATTGGCTAAAATGTGAAAATGTAAATTGAGTTTAATCATTAAATAGAGATGAAAACAGTGTGGCAAAATAAGCAATTTTTCCTTTTGCTAAAATGTTTTCTCAAGTCGTCTGCTGCAAATGCGTCTGCAAGTGGGAAAGGGTTAAACACTCTTTATAACACATACAAACACCTGAACGCTTAACCAAGAATTAAAAAAGACATTTGATAACATTGTGGCAAAAGAAGAAATTGCTCTGTTCAATTTTGTATACTTCAATTTATAGAGATTTTCCATATTTCTGTCTCGGTGTTTTCAAAGTTGTCTGCTGCATATTTGTTTTAGAAGTACTATTGGTCTTTTTCCTGACACCAGGGTGTGATTCAATCGTTACCATCGTAATGTTAACCATAACAAAAATTCCTGAACGCCAAGAAAGAAAAGCCATAACTACACCTTTTAAAGTCTTCAGTACGACCTGGGCGGGGATCGAACCTGTAAGGTGGACGCTCTGCCACGACACCAACGAGATAGGGATTGTTAAATATATTGTTTGCGAAAAGAAAATGTAGTTGTTAAGCCTTTCACACGTATAGACCCTTTTTCTGACGACTTTTGAAAACGTGACAAAAGGAAAAATTGCTTATATGAGCAATTTCTCCTTTTGCCTCAAAGCTTTCATCTCTATTCACCGCCTAAGTGGTGTAGTGGTAGAGCGTCTGCCTCATGTGCGGGGAGGTCACGTGTTTGATCCCCGACCGGGTCATGCAAATTAACAAATGGTAGTAATGGCTACCCTCCTTATCGTTATAAGTGTACGGCTGGTGTCAGGATAAATGGACCGGTAGTACTGATAATTTACCCACGAAATGCCGTAATTACCTGTAAACGTGTTGAAAGCGGCGTAAAACACCTTACAATCAATCATTTCTATTCAATAGTTTAACATCGTCCATCTAGAGGGCAAGGTATCGGGGGTTCGATACCTAGCCGGTTCATACCAAATACTTTAAACATGGTAGTAATGGCTGCCGTCCTTGAAGCTCTGGGTTGCGGGGTTAGCATAACGACTGACTGGCAGGTGTCAGGATAAATGAATGCATATTGTTTTATGGCGCATCGACAGCTAAGGTCATTTAGCGCGCATTTAAATTTTATTATTCATGTTCCCTGGGTGAACAAACCAGTACTAGGCTAGAAAATGTGCCTTGCCCAAGGGCACTCCACCATGACCGAATTGCCGCGACTGTCAGGATAAATGGACCACTGCTACTGACCATACGTGATATAACTTAAAACAATGTTTAATGCGGCGTAAATCACCAAACAATCCATCATGATCTTTTGCGTCATTATTACAAACGTGAAAAGAGATGCCTGAAACCTTCTATGTCAAATTGGCAAACAGAGCAGAGTCAGATCAGACGGCTTGCATGCACTGGGTGATCAGGAGCTACTCTGAAGCAAAATCCTGACAGTTTGTTTTCGCAGTGCACTGCTCATTTACGACCAACGTTGAAGTGCTTTTGATGAAGGGGATCTTTACGCATATGTTAACAGTTTTTGAAACACACACACACCTGCCCGTACATGTAGACAACAAAATGTTTCAATGTCTACAAATATATTATAGAAATACAGATATATCTTTCGGCGAAATGTTTGAACTGAGCCATGCTTAGTTGTAATATTCTAAACACGTTACTTCGATAACAGAGGCATTTAACGTTAACAGGTGTAACATCTACGAACTGTGAAGACTCGGGTGAGCATGCGCATACATACATTCTCACCAGAGACTTGACTCTCCGCCTTCATTTAGATGAGTCATAGAAAGATTAAAAGTGTAATAACGGATTTCACCTCTCGCACTCTTTTAAACATTTTTATTTTGAATTGATAACAAATAGACTAAATCAGCTTTGCATTTAGAAGATTTCAAAGCCGATCTTAGGGTTATTGTATTAAGAAAAACATGTAAGTTTAGCAGTCAAAAGTATAACAGAGCTCTAGATAAGGGGCATGTTTCATGTTCTATAATCATTATTTGACATTCAAACCCTATATTGTTGCTTATCAGAAGAATCGTCTCATTGAGACGGTTATTTTGAGTACCCACAACATAGGAATTGGTTGAGTAATAAGAGAAATGGTGTGGGGAAAAAGACCTGTTAACTCCCTCATTCCAAGTCCTCGGAGTATAGGGCATTGTCCAATGGCTTTAATGCGCCATCTGGTCTGGCTCTGAACTGGTGGCACAGCGAGAGAATATAATAACCATTTCCCAAATAAAACAAATCTGAAGCAGACGATTTTAATGATAATGCTATCATGGCAGAAATATTAAAATTCTCTATGAAATTGAATGAAAGTATGATAATTGAATAAAAGTTGAAAACATTGTGGCATAGAAGAAATTGTTCACCATGAGCAATTTCACATATTGTCACTATGTTTTCAAAAATCGTGTCCTGCAGAGGCGTCGGAAAGCGTATGTATGTTGGAAAGGGTTAAGACGTCTATCGAATAACAGGAGACGAAAAGTGTCTGTCCGGGCGATATGCTTAGGTAGATCCGGGTCGTTACTTTACGCAAGGTCCATAATGTTGGTTTTGTCATGGAACGGCTAATATATATTTATATCTAACACTATTAAATGAACATTACCGTAGACAAAATTGACCTCCTGATAATTGCGACCATTGTAGAGCCAGAACAGCATATTCATTCCTACAAATATGATCAATGGTTCTGCTTGCAATTAGAGGGAGCATGTAATCATCTATTGACTTGATGTCACACAGTGCATCACCTGATCCGACTGAGAGTATGCAGAGTCTACATTCCTACATAGCTAACAGTAGTGTTAACATTACTGCAAAAGTTGTGTATACATGATGGTATACATCACCATTTACATTTAAATGTCGAAATAGTAGAACTTGAGACTGTTGTTTGAATGCGATATAAATATGCATGGCTAGATGGACAAAGCAATATAATACCTATCCATATTTTAATCTTTGGATTAAGAATTAGGCAACCAATCTTATATAAATTTTAATTTCAGAACCAGGTCCAGTTGTTGATGAAGATAAACGGAACGACAATGAAAGCAGTACCACCACATTGGAAATATCGAGCACGTTATCTAATACAACTCTCTTGATCTCTGAAAGTTCAAAAGATCCAACGACGGATAACAATGCTACCAATTCTCAAAACATTCACTTAGGTTTAACAAATCTAACCACAAAAGTTTCTGAAAATTTGAAATCTGACCTTTCATCTCCGACGGAAAAGGGTAGCGATCTCAAACAGGAAGTGCCAAAAACTGTTACTTCAGTAGACGAACATGTCATTGCAAACTCGATCATTTGTCAAACACGTGCTGACACGGTCTCTGCAGCCAACTTTATTAATAACAAGTGTAATTCTTCAGCAGTTACAATGCCGAATATACACGAGTCGAGTGGTAATGAAATGTGCTTAAACGATTCTAAAACTAATAATCCAATATATACCGATCGTGATAATGGCCACGATTCAAACACAATTAACAAAGAAATTAGCGAAACGGTCATGACGGAAATTGGAAATGTACCTGTTCGCGAGGACGAAGTGCCGCATGATATAAATGAGAAAATGCTATTACTTCAGGATGAAAAAGACGTTAACCAAGATGGTAATGGGGAAGAAAGCACCAATGGTGATGATGCAATGAAAGTAAGAGTGAACGAGGCAGAACGGGACTCTAATATTTGTGAGAGCGACAATTCAATTCTTAAAGGCGAACGCGACCATGATAATAAAGAGGAAGGGAAATTAACTGTAAATGAGGGAGAATGGAACACTAGCATCCACGCGGATGGTAAATTAGTTCCTGATGGAGGCGAAATTGACCACGCTTGTAAGGAGGAACGAAACGTAACTTTAATTGAGGGAGAACGGGGTCCTGCTATTAATGTTGGAAGTATATCAACCTGTAATGAAGGTGAAGATAACAACTGTAGTATTGCAGAAAGACAACATGCTGGTGACGGTAGGGAATTGAACCATATCAGTCATAACAAAGATAGCGTTACTCTTGACAAAAGTGACCTATCTATTAATGATGAAAGAAAAGGTGCGCTTGGTGTAGCGGTAGGGAATACCTCCAGTAAGAGAGCAGTTGAGAAAGGAGAAGAAAATGCACTTATTGATGAGGAAGCGAAAAATGCTAAAGGTGTAACTGGAGACAAACATGTTAACGAAGAAGGAAAAGTAGCAGTTTATGGAGGAGACGCTGATGATAACGATCCCGATAATTACAGTACCGATGACTATTCTGAGCATGGTGAACCCAACCAGGATATTGAAAAGGACCATGAAAATCAATCTCCTATTCCAGAATGCGAATCATTAGGAGCACGAGCGTCTTTTGAGGACGCAATAGCAAAGAATCAGTCTTTTCCAATAACAGCAAATTCGCAATCCTTAAAAGATTCCGATCAAGCGGGATCGTCGATTCTTTCACTTTGGAACGAGATTACCAAGAGGTCAAATAAATCAAATAAAGAATTGATTGAATTAATTGCAAAACAATTAGAAAGGGAAGCAGCTGGAAAAATAAGTAACACAGATGAAGGAACCAATCTCGATAATGTGCTGAAGCAACAAAACGCCGCTGTAACGGAAAAGGAAAATACAGGTAAAGAAACGGCTGCTAGTGAAACGTTCTCGACTGTAGGCTCTTCAGCCGATAAACCAAGTCAAGTTCTACTCACAGGTGTAACAGATGTGCCACAAGAAAACACACCGAGTAAGAATATACACTTAGATTCAGAAACCATGAAGACTGATTCAAGTGTCGATGTTAATCCAAAACAAACCAGCACAAACAATTCCACTCCTAAAACATCGACAATAGCCTCAACATCAGCAATTCCGGATGCGAACAAATCTGATAATGTTATAACACCAAAGAAAAAAGATGAACCGGTCATAATTGACCTCGAGGCTGGTGGTGACAGGGGAGAAAATTCTTTGTTACAGAGAGGTGAGATTACGCCGGTAAAACGAGTAGGACAAACACCTTCAAGGACACCACCGTATTCCCATTCTATGCAGAGTCCACAGCAGAGACGACGGCCGTCTACGGGCAAACCAACACCACCAAGTGGTCTCCAAACTCCAAACAAAAGTCCAGGTGCAAACCAGAAAAAGAAAAATTTCATTGAAAACCTTATTGCAAAAGGGATTCCCATAATAATTCCCGATGATGAGGACGATACTGATATTGCTAACGTGCCATCGGAGAGGTCCAAAGAATTTAAAATGCAGACAAAAGAATACCACCACGAACCCTTACAAAACCGGACCCAATACCCTAGTCCTCTTGAAATGTCATTCCTAAGCCCTCACAGAAACCCTAGTCAATCCCATTCTAACTATCAAACCACCCCTAGAAACAGACAGATGCCTCAATACGACATAGGGTCCTCTGTAAGCCCTTTAAGCAGACAGATGCAAACAGCTCCAAGCCATATCCAATCCAATATTCAAACACCTCCTAGAAGCCGACCGATGCCCCAATATGATATAGGCTCCTCTGCAAGCCCTTTAAGCCGACCGATGTCTCAATATGATATAGGCTCGTCTGCAAGTCCTTTAAGCAGACCGATAGGAACAGCTTCAAGCCAAATCCAATCCAATATTCAAACGCCTCCTAGAATTAGGCCGATGCATCAATATGAGACGGACTCCTCCACATCCCTTTTAACCAGACTGATAGAAACCGCTTCAAGCCATATCCCATCCAATATCGAAAATCCTCCTAGAATCAGGCAAGTCCATCAATATGACACAGGTCCCTCTGGAAGCCTTTTAAGCAGTCCGGTAACAACATCCCCTAGTCCTAGGTCATTTATACCGCCGATGGTTCCTCTAATGTCACAGGGACATTACCAACAACAGACTCATATGCCATCACCAAGAAGACAGATATATCAAGACATGTCACAAAATATGCTTTCCCCATCTCGTGGCCTGTCACCTGGAAGACAGTATTTAGGCGATGGCATTTTGCAGGACCAAAATCCACCGCCATATTCTCCTTCTTATTCTTCAGGAAGACCTAACGTAGGTGGCATTGTGAGAGGTCAAACCCCGCCACAATATGCGTCGTCAAATTCCCCTGGAATGCAACATCAGTTTGTGAGACAAAGTCAACAAAGACCGCGGCAGGACAGAAACCTTACCCAAACACAATTAAGAGATAAAATGAATATTTCTGGAGGCGTGGTTGTAATAGACGATGATAGACACATTGTGCCAAAACCAGTACCAGGTATCAGAAATATTTCTGGAACATTAGTTGTGATAGACGATGCCACTCCGTCATGGAAAAGAAATACAAGCCAGGAATTTGCTAAAAAAGATGACATAAATAAACCAGTACAACTTGTTTCAAATAAACTGGTTCAAGGTGTCCATAATAAACCAGTACAACTTAGGCCCATAAAACGAGAACAAATCTCATCGCCACACAATAAATTGTCAACAGAGACAAAAGAGCCACATCTGCTTATAACTAATGTTCACAGTATAACTAGTGGAACTGGGAATGTAAAACCTACAGACAATGTAAACACAGCCAAGTCCGTCCAGCAAAAGCCTGTTGAGACATCAGACAGAACTCCGAAAAGGGTATCAATAAAGCAGGAACCAACAGATCCAGATGCAATAGATAAGTTTCCAATTGCTTCCGAGAACGTATGCTCAAAACGTCAACGTTCTGAAGAGACCGAGCAACCAAGTAAAGAAAGAATAACACAGCCAGTTTTGAAGAGAATAAAAGTGGAACCCGAAACAGGCGAAAGTAGCGTCCCGCCAACACAGGATAAAATCAATATTTCAAAAGATATTCCCCAAAGTAGGCCTAATACACAGACACCAGGGGGTCTAAGTAAAGGCGAGTATGAAAGCTCGAAACGAGTAATTGATACGGTTATACGGGCAGAAATAAAACAAGAGCCTACGTCATCGGATAATGTTGATTCTCAAACAGCCATTAAAGCTAAGGATGCACAGGACTTGCAAGTATCACCATCAAAGCAGACACCAGAGGTAATTTTGGATATAGATGTTGACGACGCAGAGAGCTACACCAGGAATCGACACTTAGAACACGTATTGCAAAATATGCCATCATTATCAGAGAAAGTGGACTCCACCACAGAGAGTGGTATTGTACTGGACACTGAACAACCCTCGACTTCTAATGATCACTCTACAAGGTCTTCCACAAAGGATCACAAAAGGCAGTCTAAGAAGGTGGACAAAGGACAAAAGGGGCATAAAAAGGGCAAAAAGGGAATAAAAAAAGGGCATGCAAATAAGAAAACCAAGGAAGAAAAAGGCGATAGTTCTGCGGAAGAAAAGGGAAAAGTAAAATCTTCAAAAGGAGATCAATCTCAAAAACAATTTGGTTGTGGGGATTGTGGGAAGACGTACACCAGTAAAAGCTCTCTTGCTCAACATTTTAAAGTTCATACACGTGAGCAACCATTTGAATGTGATGTATGTGGAAAACATTTTTCAGTGAAATCAAGCTTAAAGAAGCACATATATACTCATTTCAAGGATAAGCAATAATCGTTGTAGTACATAATAAGACTCCACGTTTTTCCTGCACAATGTTCGGTAGTGAAGAGATGGTTTCAATCATCGTAACTACATATAAACAGTATAGGGGTGTGTATGAGGCGCCGTTTTACTATTTATTCCTTATTTTTTGATATCAGGAATTCGATTTTTTGATATCAGAAAATCATTTTTTGATATCAGAAAATGGATTTCTTGATATCAAGAAATAAAGAGTATTTTCTGATATCAAAAAATCGAATTCCTGATATCAAAAAATATCAAGAAATATGCTCTATTTTTCCTTATCAGATGATTTTCTGATACCAAGAATTCGAATTCCTGATATCAGAAAATGAATATTTGATATCAGAAAATGTATTTCTTGATATCAGAAAATCCTCAGTATTTTTTGATATCAGAAAATAGATTATTCAGAAAATGGATTTCTTGACATCAAAACATGATTTTCTGATATCAATAAATGGAATTTTTGATATCAAGAATTCGAATTCCTGATATCAGTAAATGAATATTTGATATCAGAAAATGGATTTCTTGATATCAGAAAATCGTCAGTATTTTTTTATATCAAAAATTCGATTTTTTTATATCAAGAAATACATTTTTTGATATCAAGAAATACATTTTCTGATATCAAATATTCATTTTCTGATATCAGGAATTCGAATTCTTGATATCAGAAAATCATCTGATAAGGAAAAATAGAGCATATTTCATGATATATTTTGATATCAGGAAATCAATTTCTTGATATCAAAATATCAGAAAATCTATTTTTTGATGATATCAGAAAATACTCTTTATTTCTTGATATCAGAAAATACTCTTTATTTCTTGATATCAAGAAATCCATCTTCTGATATCAAAAAATCGAATTCCTGTTATCAAAAAATAAGGAATAAATAGTAAAACGGCGCCTCATAGGTGTGTGTGTTATGTCATTAACATTTGTCTATAGTTCTTTTACTTGTTTTATATTATAAACTTTCTATGTTTACGCCTCGATTGTGATAATTTATTTACCAGAGCTTAGGTCCACTTCACTGGGATCAAAAAAGATAAACACGTTGTCTTCGTTCGTTACTGTTCGGAATTACACATCCTCTTTATTGAAACGAACAATCACGAAGATTTCTACCCATTTCTCGAGTGCAGTGGTCTGAAGGATGCATGCGTTGTATGCGGTAAATTTATTTTCACAATATATATTCCGGATTGTGTTCTATCAAACGTGCAGGCCTACATAGTTACACAAGCGAATTATTCAGAGACTTGGCATTTGTTCTGCATGTCTCTTTATATGGTTAGCTAGGGGGATAAGCAAATGTGCATTCCGGGATCGATACCAGGTCGCGACGGCCCTGGGAATATTTCCATGGGCAAGAACCATTTCCTGGCATACTTCTAGTTTTGCTCAGGGATTATGAATAAGTGTTCTGTTGCCGTGATGTTACTAATATGATGTTGAAAAATTGCATGTAGTCGGACGGACGGAAGGTCGATGCTCTGGTAAGTTTGTCTGTGTAAATGAACAGGGTTCAAGTCAACCAACCTTACTTAGCGATAAGTAATACTTAAATACTTAAGAGCATATTTCATCATTTTTGTTTCTCTAATATTTTGTAAAAAATGAATGGTGGAATGTATCTAAGTAAATGACTGAATTTACATAAACACTCGGCTTGCTGGCTAACAATACCTTTTAAGAAATTAAATATTTTTGACTTTACTTGGGTATCAAAAATGATAAAATATGCTCTTAAGTATTTAAGTATTACTTAGCGCTAAGTATCGTTGGTGGAATTGGGGCCAGATTCGCCTTAGTCTTCACAGTTCGCATAGACAAACAGACCCCAAGACATATCATGCGACTTATCTTACCAAATTTTTGTTTGAACTATAGTGTTTTACATGATTTTCAACAGTATTTCAATAACATCGCGACATTTCCTGTGTGTTTATGTATAATAATTATATACACCAGTACTACCGGCATTATTGATCCTGACACCAATGCACTAGTCATCCTCCACAACCCAGAGCACTAAGGAGGGAAGCCATTATTACTAGTCTTTGGTATGACCCGATCAGTGATCAGAGACTGGTCGTCCAATCCTAAGGACGGCCTCGGTTGTGTAGTGGTAGAGAGTCCATGGGAGGTGGTGGGTTCAATTCCCGATTGGGTCATATCAAAGTCATTAAAAATTGAAGTAATGGCTGCCATTCTTGGCGCTCAAGGTTGCTGGGTATGTATTATGACTGACTAGCTGGTGTCAGGATTAATGAACTTGTAGTACTGGTAGCTCAACCATGAAACGCCATGATATAACTGTAAAATCTGTTGAAAGCGGGGTGAAGCACCAAACAATCAAACCGCTCCCAAGGCTGACGTTTTTACCACTATACCACGCAGACGGTTTTACCAAATAATAACTTCATATAAACATCAGTTGTCATGTATGTACCCATGTAAATGTTCGTAATGTTAATATTTGATATCAATGTCTGTACATACTTCAACACGAAATCAATATTCAATCGGTTATATGTAAATTTGTAAATATGTAAATTTGTAAATCAACCATAATTGTTTGTGACGCCTGTCTGTCACACAGGGAGAAACTTAGGGATCACGTCTCCGTCGTCTTTCCGTCCGTCCGTCTTTCCGTCACGCCTTTAATTAATTGGACATTACTTCGTTTCTGATTCGGTATTTTCACGTCAAAACTGCATCGTTCATACCTTGTGGTCAGAAGAAATGAACAATACTCGGAACATTATCGCTTGTCGTGTTATGTATGTTTTACTTATCTCCCCCTTTTCATTGATTTGGCCTTTGCGGGCGACACCTGTGTTCCGTGGAACTCTATTATGTATTTATGTAATTGTAGCAGGGTGCACAGTAATGTTTAAGCAGTGATCCAGGGATAAGGACATTTCTGACAAGGGTCTACTTAGATAGGTCCCTCCGTGTACACGATTGAAGTATTATGTGGCTCGGGAAATGGCCTTAAAGGTGCTGAACTGCAGATTCAAGATAGCATAGTCAAAGGTTTAAAACTGTTTAAAACGTGTCTTGAATTATTAGAATCATAATTCTGGGATAAAATTAAGAGTAATAATATCACTTTCCAGTACAACACTATTTAAATATTAATAAGTTATGCTTCATTGTTACTGGGTATACATACTCAGTAAGCCAATTGCGTTCATTTTCATGACTTTCGAGTGACTGTTTTTCAACATTTACTGCCTAAATAGTTTTGAACTATTCATTACTTACTTTGTTGTCAATATTAGCAATATTTGCATAAGTTTCAACATTTCAAAATTTTGATCTCCATCTGGAGTTCAGCACCTTTAAACAAAAGAATCCCTGGATTAATTCCGTTACCACTTTGAATATATTTATTTTTTTCAAAGTGGGTAGTCCATTGTTTGAAATCAATGTATGTATCACCTGGGATGTCAAACGTAGGGGCGTCCGTCCGTGCTATGCAATGGTTGGCAAATGTCTGTTGATAACTTCTGTGACTTATTGGTGAACATTTCAGATCAGACTGCGCACATTTTGCACTAATCGCAACTTAAAATTTCTTAGTTCTGTACTAGTTATCCACCGCTGAACGTTGATGAGATATTGGTTTTGGTGTCTGACCGTTCAGAGCCATATTTAAGGTATGGTTGGTTTTATATATGGGATCTGATATGAGTTGAGTTGTCATTTCATATAAAGTTTTATGAAACGAGTTCAAGAAATGTGTTATTAAGCTAGCCTTTGGATTAGTTTAATAAAACTTTATGAAATGACACCGAATGTCAGATTCTTTTTATCACATGACGACACACAAAAAGAAAATCGTGTTTTCGCAGTCAGAAAATTTATGTCCGATAACGGTCCCTTTACCTCGTCAATCTATCGTGACGTTTGTGTTTACCGGATACACACTCTCAGCCATTTTGTAAACATTCACGGATGAATACAAAAATAGTGATTCGGTCATGTTATATTACACATGTTACTTATAAAGAAATACGTAATGGGTATATTAGATCGGATACAAGCATTGTCATGCGATAAAGAAACTATATTGAAATGTTAACAACCATATGGAAATGTCATATTGCAGCTTTCACAAAGACACCAGAATTATGTATCGCTGTATATTGTATTTGTACTGTATATATATGTAATGTTTTTATCACTATTTTACCTTGTAAATACTGCACAGGCCACATTGGACATCCAATCTCAATGAAAGTTCAGAGCTTTCATCTCCATCAAAATACGATACTGGATCACATGGGGGTAAACAACTATGTCACTAGTTCGACGTTTAGAAAACAATACAAAATACCTTGCGAACGCCCTAAAAGCCCCCTTTTTCATCAAATCAGAGTAAGATTCAAAACTGGTTAATTTGGGGTTATCAACTAGGTCACTAGGTCAAATTTTAGAAAACCTTCTGATCAAACTTAACTCTTTCAGCGCCAAAGGCAATATTGATGTTTTTGCAAACAATGCTGATTCAGGTGAGTCAGCTCGTAACGAGCTGTCTCACCTGAAATCAGCATTGTTTGCCTTTTCGTTATCCAAATAGTCCAAACTTTTATTACATGAGAAATGAAGACGCCCGATTTTGAACATGGAAGAGTCTACTTTAAAGAATTCGGCGCTGAAAGAGTTAATGCCACATTTTAACCAGTCCTTATCCGCCGTGGTCGAGTGGTTAACGTGGTCGGGGATTTGAAATCGGTGTACCGGGTTCGATCCCAAGTCGCGGCGGTCATGGTCGAGTTCTCTTGGGCAAGGCACATTTCCTAGCCTATAACCGGGTTGTTTTCCCAGGGATCGTGAATAAGTGAACTGTAGCCGGCCGTGATATAACTGAACTTAATTTGAAGGCGGGGTAAAACTTCAATAAAACAAACAAACTTTATGAAAAAAGCATGAGTAAATTCATCTCTTAATCATAACCAGGTTCGAAATAGGGTCATGTGGTGTCTGGTGCAAAAGGAGAAATCAACCTTTGTGTCTAAATGCCTTTCAAGTCGTCTGCTTTTGGAAAGGGTTATGTCCTTATGTGTTCATTAATATACTTAAATTATGTCTTAATCTTGCACGAAACAGATAATTGTATTTAATCGGCTTTCATTTTTATGTGGTGATTGGAATTGCGCATGTCTGGTCGAGTGTAACAATTACATTACTTATTGTACCCCCCTTCGAAGAAGAGGGGGTATATAGGAGTCACTGTGTCGGGCTGTCTGTCTGTCTGTCTGTCTATCGGTCGGAGCCATATTTTGTCCGGCTTATTTCTTACAAACCACTGGATGGAATTCAATACATTTTACATGAAGCTTCTATACCCAGAGGAGATGTGCATATCCTAAAAGGATTACAATTGCATGTTATTTTACAGAGTTATGGCCCTTTTTCTTATTAAGTTATGGTATAGGTCAAGGTGCTGTTTATGGGGTATTTATCATCTTCAGTGATAGTTCTAGTTACAATATGTTGTAATTTGCTATTTCCACGATGATACATTGTAACATCTGAAATCGTTACTCTTTCTTGTTAGTTGATTAAATTCATTGATACAAAAGTTACAC
Organism: Serripes groenlandicus; assembly: GCA_031761405.1. Taxonomy (NCBI): domain Eukaryota; kingdom Metazoa; phylum Mollusca; class Bivalvia; order Cardiida; family Cardiidae; genus Serripes; species Serripes groenlandicus. The sequence goes on from JASEVX010000013.1 coordinate 42,206,081, forward strand.
AGTTGAGTGTTCATTTAGTATAGTGTCGCCCCTTATTGAAAAGATCAGATTGATTGAATTATTGTTCGGTGTTTTACGCCGGTTTCAACATTTGTTCCGTTATATCATGGCGTGTCCTGCGTAGGTTACCAGTACTTCTGGTCCATTTATCCTGTCAGTCGTAATGCTAATCCCGCAATTCTGAGCGCCAAAAGACGCTGGTCAGAATTCTCTGTAGCCCATACCGATCTAATCGATAAACCTATTGCCATGTTTTCCTCAATCAAACAACATATGTGTTGGACATAATGCAAATAACGGGCGAAGCAAAACATACGTAACATTAGACATATCCGGTCCTAATAGTCTGGGTCAGTTTCCAACGACCTTACTTAGCGCTAAAATACCTTAACCCTTTCCCGAATACAAGAAATCTGCTGCAGCCGACTTTGAACATATTCTGTCAAAGAATGGAAAATCTGTATAATTGGATGGATAACCAATGACTAAAAGTGGAAAACATTGTGCCAAATGGAGAAATTGCTCGTTTTGATGAAGTATGCTTTTAAGTATTAAGTATTACTTAGCGGTAAGTAAGGTTGGTGGAATTGAACCCTAGTGGCTTAAGAATCTGACCCACGAAACTACTTAAACAGAGGATATTCTATTTATCACGAGGCTTATTTCTAAAAAAAAATGTACCTGAGCTTCGCCGGTTTTGGCGCCAAAGTGTCTAACGTTATATAACGTCAAACCGCTGACGTGACGTCATTTTTAGCTCTACTGGCCAAAGGTCAGAAGGGCTTATGTCGTGGCGATTTGTCCGTCGTCCGTGCGTGCGTGCGTCCGTCCGTCCGTAAACAATTTCTTGTTAACACGATACAGTCTGCCCATGCATGACTGGATTATGGCCCTTGAAATGGTCAAAATTGCTATAAAAGAGCTTGTTAACACGATACAGTCTTCACTTTTGATTGTATCTCAACCAAACTTATACAGTAGTTAGATATTCATGAGAGCTCGGTTCCTTTCGTAAACCAGCTAGATCCGCCCATGCAAGACTGGATTATGGCCCTTGAAATTGTTCAAATTGCTATAATTGAGCATGTGAACACAATAGAGGCTCTATTTACTATCTGATCTTCACTAAACTTAGATAGTAGTTAAATATTGATGAGAGCTTGGTTCCTTTTGAAAACCAGCCAGATCCGCCAAGACTAAATTATGGCCCATGAAATTGTAAAAATTGCTATAATACAGCTTGTGAACACAAAAGAGCCTCCATTTACTATCCGATCTTCACCATACATACATGCTCTGGATTGAAAATGACCAAAGAACCATACCAGTAGATCATAGGCCCTCATGGGCCTCTTGTTATAGGTTGGTTTCCGCGTAAGTCTGGAAACAAAACTAGTAGTGTCATATGATATTTAAGTAATGGGATTTTGACTCTCCCAGAGAGGGCTTTATGTGATAAATGATGGTACCGAAGGTCTACCTGTCTACCCGACATGCAGACGCATTTTTGATTCATTTGAAGCAGACGACATTTGGAAACATTGTGACAAGAAGGAGAAATCGCTATTAATAAACAATGACTCTCTTTACCACAAATTCAATAATTATACTTTCATAAATAGATAGTTTCCATATATTTGCATAACTGTTTCCATAATCGTCTGCTGCATATTCGTAGTATGTGTGAATAGGTTTAAAATACATCTGTATCATGCAATTTTTAACAATTTCTCAATTATATCACGGCAGCAAGTTCATCCTACTCATGCATTTCCTGGTTTTCTCACACCATTACTACACACAACAATCTTCCCAAGCAACTGGCTGCTTTTCCACATTGGCCCATTGGTGGAAGACGAATGACGCATGTCGTATTGACTTTTGTCAATCGTTGGAAAGAAAGTTGGCCGAGCCGTGATTCGAACTCACAACCCCTGGATTGACAGCCCGCGTCGCTACCGACTGAGCTACCGGGGCTCGGCTAGACAACTTTGAGGTCATACATTATTGGCAAAAACGTGAAGAATCTGCAATCATTAGATTTGATTAATAAGTAGATTTTAATACATGGCAAAAGCAGAAATCCATTATTTTGCCACTTTTTTCAAACGTCGTCTGTTGCAGAAGCTTCAAATTTGAAGTTTGTGTGAAAGGGTTATCGAACTGTAGTCCGTAGTTACGAGACATAGACACATACACAGTTAGAATCTCGTATATTGTTTAAAAAGAACACGTGGTCAATAGTTGAAAGATCGTCTATTGGTTTAAAAGTACACGTGATCAATAATTAACATGTCGAGTACACGTACGCGTGATAAATAGTTAAACGGATCGTCTATTGGTTAAAAAGAACACGTGATAATGTTTCATGAGACGAAGTGCCAATGGGTGGAAGACAGTGGTAAATCGTCGGCCTCTTGTACAAAAGTTTCCGGGTTCGAATCCCGTGATGAGCGAGTTCTGCCTTTAGGACTTTTAACACACAAACGGTGCGAATACTGGTTACGTTTCCAGGAAACAGACGTCGAGCGTTATTAATATAAACTGAAAGATTGTTTCGAAATCGATGTAAAATAAAAAACAAATTTAAACTTATCAGTTTTCTGATGCCTCTGCTGCAGACGGCCTTTGAATAGATTGTGGCTAAAGGAGAAATAGCTTATAATGAGCAATTTAATAATGTATTAACCATATCCCACAGACACAAGCTGATGAAAAACATAATAAAGGTAGAATTACGGAAAATATTTATTGAAAAGAGTTGAAACATTGTGGTAAAAGGAGGAATTTCTTCTTTTGTCATAATGTTTTAAAAGTCGCAGGCTGTAAAGGCGCCACAATGCGAGTGTTTGTGGGAAAGGAGTAATGAACAGCAAAGTTTCCTAATATGCAGACGACTTTTGAAGCCATGTTTACAAAGACGTACAATTTTGTCCTCGACATACTAGTATTTTTAAATCAATTTGCTGTAAGTCAGTCGTGCTTCCATGTATATCATAGCGAATTGTCCGCCATGCCTGCGATCGTCTGAGTGTGCATTAACACTTGGCTTCATACGAATTTTCCTCTAAACACCATTTAGCCAATTGGGATGAAACTTCACAGGTAGCATCCTCTTAATGTCTTGTCTTAAGTTCCTTTAATTAATTTAGATCCACGGGAAATTCTGTATTCACGGTTTCCATGACTACCGAAAGAAAACAACTTTATAATTCTTCTCCACCCGAACTGGATGGCCGATATTTTCGGACGCTCTTTCAGATTTATTGTAGCCATTTTAATTTGTTCGTAAAACATGTCAACAAGTTTGCGGGGCTGTTTGGCCTTATATGGTTATAGTGAACACTTTAAAAAATCTTACCGTTAATCAGATTCCGTCAGTCCATTTCGATTGATTGAAGAACATGGCCACAAAGGGGCGGAGCTGTTTTGCCTAATATGGCTAAAGTGAAAACTTTAAAATCTTCTTCTGCGAAATTATCTCGCCGATTTCCAAATCATTTGTAGAAATGTTCATTGGATAACCCTCTACGTTAGTTCTTCAAGCCATGTTGATTGGGAAAAACACATGGCCTCCAGAGGGTGGGGCTGGTTTTCCTCATATGAGTATAGTGAAACAATATTCTGGCCTGAGTTTTATATTGAGAGATGTCAAATCATTTTCCCTCCAATGTGAAGCTGGGTCAAGAAGGGAAATCATGAATATTGAAAAGATGCAGTATTTAAGACTTCCGAGAGTCACCATAGGGGAAGATGTGGTGTCTAATAGACTTGTTGAACTGTATTATTGAATAGTTTTACAAAGCATAGCGAAGTACTTAAAGAGACATACGAAAACGAGCAAAAGATAGAAAGATAACGTCACTCAATCACTGAAACGGATAATCTTTGTTATTACCTCCTAACCAATGAAAATCTCTGAAACAAATTATCTGCGTTATTAACTCTTAACCAATGAAAATCTCTAAAACAAATTATCTTCGTTATTAACTCCTTACCAATGAAAATCTCTAAAACAAATGTTCTTCGTTATTAACTTATAGAACTCTTGACCTACCTAATTGGCTACGAATATAACCCTGGTAAATGAATATCTCAAACGTGGACCTAACTGACAGTGGAGACGCAAAGGATTGGTGAACGTAACATTTTAATCAGGTTTTGCGTGTTAGAAATGGCCATCGGTCTTAAAAGGAGCATTATTCTTTTTAAAATATTTACACTGGTACTTTGTCAGTCCGTTCAAACAAGTGAACTTGCTGATACATGGAAAGGTGTTTATTTCGGAAAAGCGCTGGACGTTGACGCTGCCTTTGATACTCTTCACGTATACACAACAATTCCGAATGTTTCGTTTCCGGCTTGTAAAGAGGAATGTAAGAAACGTTATGAGTGCGGGTTTATCAATTATTGGACACAAGTTAAATTGTGCTATATTTTGAGGACCGTGGATCCCTTTGTTCAAGGTTATGAAGGGTATATAAGGAGCTTGCCGGGACATCTTCTTGGGGTAAAGTTAGAATGGGTGGAATCGGAGGTAAGGTTCTTAATTTTGGCCCTTTCCCACATGTAGAAGTTTGTTGACCCTTCTCCTGCAGACGACTTTTAAAACACTATGACAAAATAAAAAAAATTCAAAACGAGCAGTTTCTCCTTTTGCCATAATGTTTTCCATTTTGTTATATTAATTGTACATTTATTTATAGAGATTTCCCATGATTTTGCCAATATATTTTCAAAGTCGTCTGCTGCAGATTTGTTGTATTTTGGGGAAGGGTTAACATTACCCGTTCTCACATAAAGCAAATCTGCAACAAACGACCGTCAACAAACTTATCAAACATAGAAACTATCTTCGACTTAACGAACAATTATTGAATAAAGTTGAAACGTTATGGCTGATTGAGAAACTAATCATTGTAACGACATTGTAAACAATATTTTCTTTTTGTTACAAATCTATTCAAAAATGGTCTGCTGCAGAGAGAGCAGAAAGCGTCTGTATGATGGAAAAGGTTAAACGATATTTGAATAAATAGAAATGTGTCCATATGTCATAGGTGCCTCCACGTTTACCATTGCTACAAAAGTAACTGAGTCCCGGTAATTAAGTTTGTAGCCACACGCATTGTCAATCCAGTGTTTGTGAGTTCGAACCCTAGCTCGGCCAACATGCTTTACGTCGTTTGACAAAAGTCAATGCGACAAGCATAATTCATCTTCCACCAATGAGCTAATAGTTGAAAAGCAACTAGTTACTGGAAAGACTGCTGTGGGTCATATTGGTAAGCCTGTAAACACAATGGTGCATAAAGATGAACTGGTCGCCGTAATATGACTAAAAAATATTGTCTTTTTTATTCAATAATTAAAATTTCACCTACAGTGATTTTTCACATTTTTGTCTAGATGTTTTCAGAGTCGTCTGCTGCAGATTTGTTGTACGTGGGGAGAGGTTAACATGTGAACAACTTCATATTTTGAAATGTTGAAACTTCTGCTAATATTGCAAATAGTGATAACAAAGTAAGTAATACATATTTCAAAACTATTTTGGCAGTAAATGTTGAAAATCAGTCAATTGAAAGTCAAGAAAATGAATCAAATGTGCCTTACTAGGTTTGTCTACTCAGTAAAAATGAAGCATAATCGATCAATATTTAGATGTTCATTGTACTGAAAAGTGAAATTACTTTATCCCAATTTATGATTCCAATATTCCAAGACAACGTTTGAACAGTTTCAAAACTTCAACGCCTGTCAGAAATAAATATGTCGTATCCGCAGGCACTTCACCTACATATGTGTTTCCTGGCTTTCTCACAGCAGTACTAGACACAAGTGTCTTTCCAAGCCACTGCCGGTTTTTCCATATAAACTGTCAGCCCATTCATACGTAGGTTTGGAGGAAGTACATTCTCTCTGTATTGGTTGAATCTTTGTTGTTCGTGTAGGTTTAAATAACGCAAAGGCCACACAACTTAAACGTATTGGGAGAAACAACAAACCAACTCCAGGTACACAACTTCGCATGCATTTGTAACATTTCTGTAACATTTTGTGATACTGGATCGTACACTTTTGAGAAATGTGCGACGAAAGAATGCCCCCATTATATTAATGTAATTTAAGGGCAATCCTGACCATAGTGAACGAACGAATAAACAAACAAAATATGGTGCACACCTCTGCATGTCGGTAAAGATTCCTGTTATTTTGAAACTCTGGCTCAACGTTTTAGAGATATGCTTGACACAACATGTTGTGACACACGGACGGACAAGGGCATCTCTTTATGCTCCCCTTTCTAGGTTAGGACATACAAATAGTAATTGGTGTAAAATTGAGGAAGATCTAGTTAGAAGGAGCGGAGCGTTCAGAGTATTCGACACAACAGCCTTTCAAGGCAACTGACTATCTAACCTCAAATTGGTCCAAGCTAACCACAATTAATAGCTCGAAAGCAATGAATGGCAAATCGGAGATTCTAACTTGCTGTTCAAAGGTTAATAGTCGTAGTCGTAAGTAACTTAGAAATCCGCCTTGGCCTAGTGGTAAGCGTCACGGTTTTAGAACCGGGCGTCCCGGGGTCGATCCCAACATAGTCGTAAGCAACAGATAAATCCGATGTGGTCTAGTACTGGTTTATTCACTCAGGGATCATGAATAATTGATTTTTAAAACGACGTGAAAACCCCTACAAATAAACAAGAGGGCCATGATGGCCCTATATCGCTCACCTGATTTAATAGAACTTCAATAGTTTTCAGATTTTTACTCTTTTTAGGCCAATACTTTTGGACAAGAAGATTTATAAAGTTTTAACAATAAGGAAAACAAGCTCCGCCCCCTGGTGGCCATGTTTTTCAACGGATCAAAAATATTTAAACAATCTTGGTAAAGGGTGCCCCAAGGAACATTTGTGCAAACTAATTTTTAAATCGGGCCAGTACTTTTGGACAAGAAGATTTTTAAAGTTTTAACAATGCACATATAAGGAAAACAAGCTCCGCCCCCTGGCCGCCATGTTTTTCAACGGATTGGAAATATTTGTACAATCTTGGTAAAGGGTGCCCCAAGGAACATTTGTGCAAAATAATTTTTAAATCGGGCCAGTTCTTTTGGACAAGAAGATTTGTAAAGTTTTAACAATGCACATATAAGGAAAACTAGCTCCGCCCCCTGGCGGCCATGCTTTTCAACGGATCGGAAATATTTGAACAATCTTGGTTAAGGGTGCCCTAAGGAACATTTGTGCAAAATAATTTTCAAATTGGGCCATTACTTTTGGACGAGAAGATTTTTAAAGTTTTAACAATGCACATATAAGGAAAACAAGCTCCGCCCCCTAGCGGCCATGTTTTTCAACGGATCAAAAATATTTGAACAATCTTGGTAAAGGGTGCACCAAGGAACATTTGTGCAAACATTATTTTCAAATCGGTCCAGTACTTTTGGACAAGAAGATTTTTCAAAGTTTTAACAATGCACATATAAGGAAAACAGGCTTCGCCCCCTGGCGGCCATGATTTTCAATGGATTGGAAATATTTGAACAATCTTGGTAAAGAGTGTCCCAAGGAACATTTGTGCAAAATAATTTTGAAATCGGGCCAGTACTTTTGGACAAGAAGATTTTTAAAGTTTAAACAATGCACATATAAGGAAAATAAGCTCCGCCCCCTGGCGGCCATGTTTTTCAACGGATCGGAAATATTTGAACAATCTTAGTAGAGGGTACCCCAAGGAACATTTGTGCAAATCATTTTTAAATCGGGCCAGTACTTTTGGACAAGAAGATTTTTTAAGATTTGGCAAATTTTCCCCTTTTCTGATGCTGCAGCAACCAAAGTTCTACTTGGAATTAATTTCTTTGAACAACTTTGAAAGAGGATTACCTAAGGACCATTCCTGTGAAGTTATTTTGAAATCTGTTCATTGGTTTAGTAGGAGAAGTAATTTGTAGGAAATTGTTAACAGACGCCGACGACGACGACGCAGACGACGACGGACGCCGGACGGTGAGTGATCACAAAAGCTCACCTTGCACTTGGTGCTTAGGTGAGCTAAAAACCCAAACACATCTGAACACTATAACTTTGATAAAAGTCGCAAGCAATGAATGGCACATCCGAGATTCGAACTCGCTCTCCAAATATTAATAGTCCTAGTCGTAAGAAACTGAACACTACTTTTCACCCTTTTCAGATGAACTATACTAGCAGTGGAGAAATAGCATTAACAGGTAAGTTGGGCCTCTGCATTTGTGCCTTTGCCTACTGTGGATTTTCTGTTTGAGGAATCATTACTCTATACCTTTATCCATCTACGAAGGAATGTGTCGGCCCGGATTATCTCGATCTGGGTCGATACATTACGCATATACCATGATGTTTTCTTGTGGAACGACTCATTTGTAGTTTTCACAGATAAATAGCATGGTGCAAAGTTCTAAAAATAGCTCAGTTGAACTATATATACAAAAACCAGTTTGTCTTCTCTTCTGCAACTATTAGCCTGATTATGAAATAATTTCATATGAATAATCATTGGATGATACTGTGACTCAAGCAAAATATTTAGAAAAAGCCCTGGCAGGCGAATTTCGAAAGAAATCCTATAAATGCTCGTCACGTGACAGTATACCCAAATACTTAAAAGATACTCGATTGTCCGGTTGTGGCTGTGACAGCTTAACACTTCATTGTACATAGTAAATGCAATCATTGTACATATATTTCTATGACAATGGTAGTCTTATTTTGATATAATTTCACCCGAATGCTCGTTAGGTGACCATATCCCAAACGAGCTAAACGAAATTGTTTTGCCAAAAGAAATGTGCTGGATGTGGTTATGACAGTTCAATACTACATTGTTTATAGATAGAGAATAATTTGAAATCTTCTTGTCTGCAATTTTCGTAAATATTCTCTGAGAGTAGTAGCTAACTTCTATGACTTCTTAGATGACCTCTAACAGAAACAGCTTAAATGAAACCGATTTCCGCCGCCCCTAAAAGCCAACCAGGGTTTCTATAAACATTAAGATCAGTTTATCAATTATGGATTATTATTACAATAAATAAAATGTACAATCAAATATTGTCTAAGGCAGCAACCTATGTTAGAATTTGGCTTCTGAAGACACGGAGCTGCTACAATTCAACGGATGTGACATTTTTTAGACAATATTGACTGTATTTCTTTTGAGGTTCTGTGTGTAAACCACGTTTACATATAACAAACACGAGGGAAATAGGAAATCTGAACAACGACAATGATATGGTCGTTTATACGTGTAATGAGATCGCAGATGTTGAGCTTCGTGTGTGTACTGGAGGACTTTTCGAGCATTTAGCAGAGTGCAAAAGATATCAGAAATATAGAGGTTAGTTATTGGTTAGTGCACTGGATGACTTTTCGAGCAATTAGAAGAGTGCAAAATATATCATTAATATAGAGGTAAGTTATTAGTCCGTGCACTGGAGGGCTTTTCGGTTATTTACCAATGTGCAAAAGATATCATAAATATAGAGGTTAGTTATTAGTCCCTGCACTGTAGAGCTTTTCGAGTATTTACCAGAGTGCAGCATATATCACAAATATACAGGTTAGGTATTAGTGTGTGTTCTTGAGGGCTTTCCGATTATTTACCAGAGTGCATAAGATATCATAGATACATGTATGAAGTTTTGTTATTAGTTAGAGCACTGGAATCTTTTCGATTATTTACCAGAGTGCAACATATATCAGAAATATAAAGGTAAACTTGCTGATAGGACAGAGTGCAAATATTTCTTGTGTGCACTCGAGGACTTTCGGATTATTTATCAGATTTATCAGAAAGCAAAAGATAACGGAAATACAAAGGTCGGTGATCAAAACCTGTAGTGGTTAAATGTTTATTACGTGCACTCTATTGCTTTTCGGTTATTCCACAGGGTACAGAATATGTAGGATTTTGTGTGTGCACTTTCCCAACCGACTTATCATTTCGGAAATACAGAGTTGCGCAATTCTTGTACTTATCCAAGATTTTAAAAATGGTAGTATTAAATGCGCTCAGGCTTGCGAGGTTAGCACTGACTGGCTTGTGTCAGGATAAACGGATCAATAGGACTTACAATAGTAACTTATCCAGGAAACGCCGTGATATAACTGGACAAATGTTGGAAGCGGCGTAAAAACCCAAACAATCAATCATTTAACCAGCGTGTTAACCACTAGATCACAGGGTCTTTCAAACTCATGACTGGTCTTCATTTATGATTCACATGTATTTTACTCGATTTACTTTGGAGAATAATTAATGTATCAGCAATATGCAAGTAATATGTTTGGTACCTTTACACCGACATTTTAGTAACATGTATGTTGGCGTTTTGAATTATCCAAAGATAATTTATATAAGAAACGGAAAATGAAATGCAAATATTTTCGGTATGTTACTTAAATATATTCTGTTTTTGTAGATGAATGCACGAAACACAAAAATGCCAACCCAAATCAAATATCGTGTTATGTCCTGTTTTGGGAACCTGACGTAAATGGAACAGTGCAACAGGTAACAAATTAGATGTATTGTGCTTTAAACATAAACCAAGTGATTTCCTCGTTTGTGAATTTTGTCACATTGTCTGTTTCATCTCGTAAATATGTTTGCTTAACATAATAATTCAACGAAAAATGTGAAGGCTAACAGCGGATATTCGTTTTGAAAATTGGCAATTACTCAAAAGACATATTGTTGTTTTTCAATTAAGAAACGTCAATCATGTTAAATTATTCACATGTTAAAATAAGCTTTGTAATGAGACGCATAACGTGAAATCAATTCTCCTCTATTTCCTTAAACAAATTCATGTACATTGAAATAGAAACGACTTAACTATTGATCTCGTTGAAAGGTATCGGGGTCGACTCCTGTTCGAGCTAGTTTAAACTTTTGGACCTCCATAGAAACGTGCCTTGAGAATCGGTTGAGTATTTAGGAAGCAGACATCGGAAATGACTAATATTACTATATGAACTTACTTCACAAACGATATTTGATGCAGTAGTCACAGGAATAAGCAAGAAGGAGTAAACTGGTATTTTCCCAACAACATCTCTCTAATGACTCAACTGAATCCTATGTTGTGGGTACTCAAAAGAATATTCTTACTGAGACGATTCTTTTGGGTACCCACAACATAGGGTTTGGTGATCACATAAGGATTTTAAGGATGTGAAATACTCTTCTCATCTACAGCTCTTATTAGTACGAACCAAAACGATCTTTCTTTTCAGCGCGGTCAGCGAAGATTGAACAAAGTCTTGGCTGTTGACAATGGAGGTCATAGGGGTGAATGGCACGAACCAGAATTCTGTCCGACGGGGAAATTTGCCTTTGCATACACCCTTGAGGTCAGATTACGTCCATAGTTGACATTTTTTATAAACCGTAATTGTGTTAACAATGAGCTGGAGTACTGCTCATTTCTATAATGTACATAGACCGCCTCGATTGTGTAGTGGTTAAGCGTCCGCTTCGGGTGCGGGAGGTCGCGGGTTCGATCCCTGAGACTGACTCGCTGGTGTAAGGATAAATGGACCAGTAGTACTGGTAACTTAACCAGGAAACGCCGTGATAAAACTAAAAAAATGTTGAAAGCGGCGTAAAACACCAAAACAACCAATCATTACGAATGCCTTTAAAGGTCACATATCACAACCAGAACATATGTCTCCATCAAGTCTCAGAAAAGTTCGAAACCAGATCACGCTGGTTCAAAAACTATGAAACAAGTTCAAGTTTTAGACAAACTTGTGAACAGTCGTCATTCTATCAGATGCATATGTCACTCTTATATTTTATACTAGCCCAAAGCTGCAGTTACCTAGCCCAAAGCTGCAGTTACCTGTCTCTACCATAACATTACCGGGTCAGGCATACAACCAAAATGGTGGTGCCCCTTGAATATGGTGGAACAAGCAAAGCGCTTTACAAATAACCCTTTTTTTGTCGACCAAATCTTTAAGGGGTTTCATTAATTAGTTATGTATTGATTCCGAAAGTCCGGTTGTCTTTGTCGGCTGCAGAATATACTATTTATGTTTACTTATTTATTAAATTACGCTAGGGTAAGCAGACCACATTGCAAGTCACCATTTTAGATCATACCAGACATACTGACGTACTATAGTACACCAGGATCAGACTACATTAACCATTATATAACAAAGCGAATCATAAAACAATATACGTTCTCGTCCTTATAGATCGATAGACCTGTAGGTCATTTCTACGATGATACGTCTCTGAATGGTGTTATATTACATTGTGGATCGTTCAACGAACTTGACATGCGCAGTGTTGATAACGTCACTTCCGGGATGAGTACATGGGGTGACACAAATTTTCACATAAGATGCCCGGAACGCGATGGGAAAACATATTTCCTGGCCGCCTTTCGAATGAGAGTGGAAGGTGAACAGGTACGGACAAGTGTTTCATTGGTGCTTATGTTGATCTTGATCCATAACATTTGTTTTTTTTGTTGTTTTGTATGGTGTTTTACGCCGCTTTTAACAATATTTCATTTTTAACCACGACGTTTCTTGGGTAAGTTACCAGTACTAACTGGTTCATTTATCCTGACAAGTAAGTCAGTCGTAACTAACCCCACAACCCTAAGCCGCAAGGAGGGAAAGCCATTACTACCATTTCTAAAGTATTTGGTATGACACGACCGGGGATCGAACCCGCACCCGAGGCGGACGCTCTACCACTACAGCATCGAGGCGCTCTATGTCCATTATATAAATGAGCTGTGCTCCAGGTTAACCAAAGTGTAATTTATTTCACCTGTAAATACATATCTACCAGAGCGGCCATGATTCTGGACCCAAACAGACATGTTGTTCAGAAGTTTTATCTAAGTCTTCTTTGAATTATTGTAATAAAATATATTGTATTGTTTTGTATTGTATTGGCGAACAGTGCATAACACAATTAGGCTGTTCCGATTGATATGGATTAATATAGGATTGGTATGATCTGTTTATATCGACTTATTGATGTAATTATTTTTGCACATGGAATTGGTTGAATTAATTATATTTGATATTTTTATAATAAACATAAAGTAAATATGCCTATGAAAATGGCTGCCTGGGGAGGTAAATATCGTAGTTCTGGGAATTATGTATTGGTTTTCGTGCTTTGTCATAGTCATATTTCAGACTTATCACCGGGCGATGAATAAGGCGTTCACTTTCATGAATATGATTTGAGCCGTCCCGCAAGAAAACCAACACTGTGGACTCTGCGGAAAGTATTGACCCGGATCAGCCTAAGCATGCCGGATAGACACTTATCGCCTCCTGTGGATTTTCTGTTTCAGGAATCACTTCTCTATCCCTCTATCCCCCTTAGACGGAATGTGTCGGCCCGGATCAGTATGCACGGACTGCGCAGGCTGATCAGGGTCGATACATTACGTAGATGCCAAAATGTTGGTGTTCTCGCGGGACGGCTCATTTAGTATCGTATACAATTGTTGTTGTGATACTTCAGATTTCATTTCGGTTGTAATGTAGTAATCTATTTTTGCCTTGTTATTTGAATACTTTAATGGAATTCATTTTTGTCCTTTTTTTGAATACTTGACTGTCTTATTGACGCCACGTGGAAGCGCGGCGTCAGTATGGGATAGGTTTTAATTTTGTACCATGGGGTGACGTAATCGAAAAGGGAGCAACCAACATTATTATTGTTAAGAAGAACTTTGTTATATGTTTGAAAAAAACCAAACCATTATGAATAAATAAATTGTATAAAATGATTTAAGAAACAGCAAGATACAAAATACGTATTTATTACATTTCTGTCCATGAAAGATAAGGATATCTCGGTGAAAGAAAATTCATAATCGTCGATTTATTGTTATTACACCGGTGTAATAACAATATTTACTATTTGTTATTTCATACCACAATTGCGCATGCGTGTCCCTCCCTTTTTTTCCACGGCCACGCCTCATCCGAAAATAATGCGCAAAAAGTAGGTAAAAAAACGAAAAATAGTCCATAGTTAACATAAACTATGGTGTAAGACCGGATTTGAAAAACTAAATGTATTACTAAAAACAACAATGAAATGTAATAAACAGATTATTCAACTTATTTTTTCAAAGATAGAACATATTTCACTCGCCGTCTTGTGAATGGGAGGAGCCACTCGTGACTACGTCACTCGTGACGTCACTCCCATTCACGCGACGGCTCGTGAAATATATTCTCATCTTTGAAAAAATACGTTGAATAATCTCTATGTCTTCTACCGTTATTACAAAACTTTAGACACATGTAATGGGTATTTAATAACTTTCCCTCAACTTCCTAGGCTACGCTTTTTTTATAATTTGGTTTACGACCCGATTCATCAAAGCTGAGAAAAAAGTTTCTGGCGATGTTTTTGCCTATTTACGATATTGAGATTTTTTAATAAATGGGTAATCTTTAAAAAATCTATGATGATTCATTTTAATATCTACATATTACAGTTTAATTCTAGAAACTGTAAAAACAACGTTAACCTTATTATGCAATACGCATAACCGTAACGTGACCCGTTATATTATTTGTAAATGCAGCATGTCATCTCATGGCGATTTTGGTCATTCTTATTTAATAAACGACAAGGTGTTATCGGTTCCCATAAAGTAATTAAGTTGTCTCTGCTTCCTTCCGTTATGAATACTTCGCTGTTTTCACGATTTCATCCGATTTCTAAAATTCATTGGATTCGTACCCGGTTTTTCATGTTTCGTTCGAGATGAACGATTCGTACCAACTGGCTCTTTGCTCTTGGGAAACTGACTTGACCATTTTCTTTTATTTATTTTTCAGTTTTCTACTGGCATGTTCAAAACGATTAAAGTGACATTACAAACAAACAAAACAGACTTAATAATTCTTGCTATATGTTGACTATACATGTGACCCTTTATAATGCACAATCTTGATCATACATATCTTTCTTTTCTTTTTTAATTACTTCGTATTTTTTGTTTATATACTCCCGTTTTTGCTTTCATACTTCTGCTAAACTTGAAGGAGAATGAACTTCTACCTTTCCTTCCTAAGCTTGGTTCACACTTAACTTATAACTAGAGGCAATACACCTTAATATATGTTAATATTTAAGCACATATGTGTTTGTATCTAATGGATCTAGTTAGAGGATTTAAAACAGGTTATTGGTAAAAAAATGAGAAACTTCAGCTTTTATGACACATTATAGTTGCAGTGAATATTAAGGAAACCGTAAACCAAATGGTTTCAGGAGTAAACTTGTCATTTCAGTACTAAACTTCACATGCTGAATATCACATAGATCGTAGCATGTAAAACGTTTAATCCTTACGTCAATATTGACTATTTCTGCTCTTGGTAACCTTTTTATATAGGCTATGGTAGCAATATAGGCACATCTTGGCCTTCTTGTTTGAAATAAAGGGACATTTGGCCTTCTTGTTCGAAATATTTACATCCTGTCTGGTTGCACAGGTTATTTAAATGTACTGAACTGCATCTGCTTCCTTTAAGTCATGCTTCAAAAGCATGCGCGGCGTCTTTGATGCTTTGCATCAAAGTTCTTCTTGTTTATATAGTAGTATGGGACAAGACGATTTGCGATCGAGATGACTGTCGTTTCAATCTGCTCTTGCTTTACCATCTATTATTGAACTAGAACATGTATACCAATGTTTTAATCAAGGTGAATAACATTGTGAATACGTATTCGAATTATAATGTTACAAACTGTCATTGACCTAAAGTCCTCTAATCGACAAGTGTTTTATATGTTCAAATTCATGCATTTATTCAAAGGGATCACATGGTGACAATTCAGCTGCCAATGACGTCAGATTCAGATGCCGCGATTTCCTTGGAAACAAAGACGCAATAGACGCAACCACTGAAACCCATGGCGGATGGGGTGACTATGGCAAGTGGAGCGACAGTTGTCCCCCCAAGTCGGCCGTGTGTGGTATCAGAACTAGGGTCGAGGCTTATCAAGGCACAGATACGGATGATTCAGCGTTAAACGATATGAAAGTGTATTGTTGTAGGTTTTAATTACTTGTCACTTATTCTTTAGTTTCGAAAAAAATATACGATATAAAAATAGTGTTATCTTCATATAGAGGAACGGTACTCTTTATTTTTGAAAAAGGATTTTTATTAGCTCTTCTGTTTTTCGAAGAAAAAAAGTAGTGGTTTTATGATACCATTGGCGTCGTCGTCATCGTCGGCGGCTGCGTCGCACTTAACTTTAATCTTACCTCATAATTCAAAAACCGTTCAACATTTTCAAAAGAAACTTGCTACACATGTTCCTTGGAACACTATACCTGTCTATACCAATACAAATATCAACATGTGTTGTTTTCCAAATTAACCCTTTTATATGCAATTACAAAGCTTTTGCAAACATTCAGATGTACTTGGCATAATTTGACCCCAAAAGCTAAATCTTTCTCTACAATATCGGAACCTCTAGCAAGTTCTAGGGGTTGAGCGCCGCATTCAACATTGTTCAGTAATATCACGGTGGCCAGCGTTCACCTACTCATGTGGTTCCTGGCTTTCTAACACCAGTACTCCACACAACATACTTTCCTAGCAACTTGCTGCTTGTTAATCGTCGGAAAGAATGTTCGCCGAGCTGGGGTTCGAACACACAACTCCTGAATTGACAGCCCGCGTCGCGACCAACTTTGGCCCGACGGGCCATGCAGAGATAAGAGAATACATGACGCATGCGCTGTCTAAGTTCTTAAGGACCAAGGCTTCTGTAGGTGGACACTGAATTCATTTTCGGAACAAACTCGACCGAAGACCAGGCCTGACTGTGTATTGATCAGAGCACATATTACAGCAGTCATTTACATACTTGGTAGTTTTGTCGTCATTTTCTGGCCCATCATATATCAAGTCATTGCTGTACCATTAACACTTACAAAAGTATACTTAATATAATGTAATGTATCTCTGTACCTGTAATATTTTAACAAAATAAAAAAGAGGACTAACAAGAAACCATGTATCGCTCAACTGTAATGAGTATGTTGGCTTACTATCAGACTAGGAGTAAAGCTAATGAAAACAATCTCTAAAATGTTCTTTAGATCGAACAAGCCGATTTCTAAGAGAAGGGTTTTCGTCATTTGTTCTGATGAAGCATAGCAGTCATGTGCTTCAACGAAACAATATGGCTTGAACTTATTTTAAAAATGTTAAGCTAAGGAATATTTCCTCTAAATGTCCTTGTAATCAGACAAGACGTTTTCGAGGAGAAGGATTCTCGTCATTTGTTCTGGAGACGCAAAGCAGCCATGTTCCTCAACAAATAAATATGGCTTTAAATTATTTTAGGAATGGTCTGCTAAAGAACATTTCGTCTTAATATTCTTGAAATCGGACCTGCAGTATCATCGGCGGAAGATTCTTTTCACTTGCTCTGATGACGCAAACCAGCCATGTTCTTAGAAAAATCAATATGGCTTCAAATTAATTTAAGTAGAGTCATCTAGGGAACAATTCTTCCAAATTATCTTGACATGCGACCAGCAGTAGCTGAGCAGAAGAGGTTTTCAACTTGTTTTCTTTCTACCCAAATCGATATGGCTTAATTCAATTTTGTAGAGGGTCTCATAAAAGCATTTCTGCCAAATAATATTGAAAAAGTCAGACCAGACGTTTCAGAGGAGACGAATTGTGTTTTCATTTAACTCCAATTCTGATGTCACAGCAATCCGATTTTGACGTATAATTTTAATCCTATGAACACCTTTTATTTGATTGATTGGGGTTAAAGGCCGTTTTCAACAACTGTTCAGTCATATCACGTCGGCAAGATCACCTGGGGTTCGGACTCACAAGCCCTAGATTGACAGCCCGCGTCGCTATCGACTGAGCTACCGGGGCTCGTCTGATCACATTTAACAGGTAACACAAGGGAACTTTCCTGTTACCTTTTGTTAAAATTGTCCCCGATGTCATATGGGAGTTGTAGATGACGCCGCACGCATGGTCATCGCAATACAGTGGATTCAAGAAAATTCGAGTATGTGTTAGTTCGAATAAATCGTTTGGTTCGACTGGAAGGGATCTGTCATTTGAAAATAGTGTAGCAGCAGTTCTGATTGGTGCTGCGTCATTACAAAAGAATGTCTCTGAATAAGTGCTTGCTCGGTGCAAAGGCTACTCTGTGATTGTCGTGTGTGGTCCAATTCTTTGAAAACAAATACTGTTTATTTTTGGAATTGTTTTATTGAAAACATTGGTTTGCCAGGTCCGATAATTTATTCTACAGGGGATAGTAAATAGCTTAGTAAATTCATTGTTGCATGGGATTTTAATTTCCTATTTGGTCAAAGTTTATAGTCTTTTGCATGGATTAATGTACATGCAAGACTGGTCACCTAGTGAACATGTATAATAATTTATTAATATTTGATTAATAAATTGGAAAAGGTTAAATTTGAAATAGAATTATAACTGCATTATACTACATTTTGTGACAATACACACGCCAAACCCAGCATTGCAACTTAAGTCCACTTAGGACAACCAAGACGACAGCACATCACGGGCAAACTATGTGGATGAGATATAGCAGTTTTTTAGCAGATGCATGTCACATAATGGACTGCAACAGGCTGCTACATATGCATAGCTGAGCTACCGCAACATGAGCCGCTCAGTTATTGCAAACATCAATGACCATGGCAAGAGAAAAGAACGGATCATTCCAGTCTCACTCGGTTACTGAGATTTATAGAAACTCAAGGCCAGTTAGCAAGATGTATGGAGGAGTTGTCAAAGATGTGGATCGGCAGAGAATGGTACAACTTGGTCCTGATACATCAATCTGGTGCGAAACAAGGGAATGCATATGCTATATCAAGGATGCCGGCCGTAGGTGTTGCCGATGTCTGACGAGACATTTAGCGCGATGTAAATCCTGAACCTGATTACAGCAACAGCTCTACGTTTGGAAGTCCCAGAGGAGTCAGAAAGGTTACAGGAATTCATTAGCAGTGAACCAAAGCATTACATGGTTTGCCAGACTGGTATGCAGACAAAGAGAAGGCTACCAAATTATGCCAAGGCATAATAGACACAGATGCATTGAAATGTCGAGGTGATGCAGCAATGCTTGGGCAAGCTTCGGGATTTGATGGCAGAATTCATCAAGCTATGCCAAAGACAGGCTAGTGGTGCTTGTTATGGTAGTGGGAAGTCCAGCCATTTCAGAAAAGCATGACCAAACCTGAAGAAAGATAGATTGCCATTGAGTCATGCTGACTAGACCAACCTTCAGATACAGAGAGCAACGGTCTAACAATGAATTCGGACGCAAGCCGAGATCCGCAAGAAAGTAGTACAGATGATACTGTCGAGCATATGTACAAGTGGTAGATACAGATGACCCTTGATGGCCATCAAATGAGAATGACCATCGACGGTTGAAATTATCCATTTGTAAGCAAACCATTGCAAAGAAAAGAGATGTGCCCCCTAATCCCATAGTCATGGTTAAACGTTGAATGAAAATGAAGATGCCAGCTGATGCACTTAAAACAAGAAAGAGCAGACAAAAACGACAATCAATCTAATCGTCAACCTTCTTATCCCATAATGCTATATGAAAAGTTCAATAAATTATTCATAACAAGACGAAGAAATTATTACATCATAACCTTTATGAAATTGGATTGGGTAATATGAAGTTAGGCCTGCGGCCATGAATTTAAACCTTGAAAAGCAACTTAATGTCACAGAAATGATTTCGGTAATGATTCATATCATATACCTGCACATTTTTTCCGGCACAAAAACATGCAAATTGCAACACGCAAATACAAGACGGGTTGAAAGTCCAAACATGGTAATGACACGTCCTTGAAATTCTGATGGGACGGCATTGAAATAGACATTAAATTGCGTAATAACGTTAACACGTATTTCATAAATTTTATTTTTTTGTGAAAATTGTGATATTTCAATATTGAAATATAGACATCTGTATATTTTGTCTTTATTCTTTCTTAAAAGTTATACTAGGTATATTATAAAGGAAACTTATATTGCAGTTGTGATACCTGGCTTTATATTTTCATCATTTGAATGATGCTCTCAGAACACCAACCTTAATTAGTTGGCAACCTGTGTAGAGCAAGATCTGTCTAATCTCTATATGCATTGGTCGTCAATAAGTCATACATGGCTTTAAGAAGCTTCTGAAAATAGGCATATGTTTCTTTATGGATCTAATAATTACGCTAAGATTGGTTAGCCCGGAGCGACGTTCAAAGCTCAAGAAGGTTGAAACGGTCCTTGGTCGTACCATGTCGAGTTGCACTTTCATTAGAAAGGAGGTCAGGAAAAATGTTTTCCCATCCGGTTCCGGGCATCTAACATGGACTTCTATGTCACCCCAAGTACCGGAAGTGACGTTATCAGCACTGCGCATGTCCAGTTTGTTCAACGATCCAGAGTGTAATATAACACCATTTAATGACGTATCGTCCCCTAAATATAAGAATCTTTCAATCCATAAAGGCGAGAACGTTTATATATTTTGATTCGCTTTGACGCCTATAATACAGCAGACGACTTATTAAACTTATTGTGGCAAAAGGTGAAAATTGTTTTTCATGTTTTCAACTCTTTGATTATGAAACTTTCATTTGTAGATATTTTCGATAGTTTTGGCTGTACGTTGTCACAGTCGTGTGTTGCAGATTTGTTGTATTTGGTAAAGGGTTACATTTATGGTCAGTTTAAAATCATTTCGTGTCCGTAGTATTGTTTCACTTATTTATTCAAGTATAGTGGTAACCCCATCTCATTTAAATCATTGTGCGTATGTTGGATCTGACTACACCACATAAAGGGTCCTCTCGATTTGACCTAATATACATCAATAATTAATTAGCATTTCGGTTGTTATATCCAATGTAATCGCATATAACCAACGCCCGTGCTATACAATTGGAGCACTCGACAATTATTACTTCTCTTTATCGTTTATTTATATGGGTCATCTAACCTGTTTACACCTAAGATTTTGTGAGCCAATGTCAATCTGAGACGATCTGTATCGAGCAGTCATCAGATCTATATTCGAGCTAGCGAGGTTCAGGTCTAGTTAAACCCTTTCCCACATAGAACAAATCTGCAGCAGACGACTTAGAAAATATCAAGGTGAAAACAAGAAGCATCTCCATAAATGAGAGATTAATTTTTAAAGAGTTGAAAACATAGTGGCAAAAGGAGAAATTGTTCATTATGAGCAATTTCTTCTTTAGCCACAATGTGTTCAATAGTCGTCTGCTGCAGAGGCGTCAGAAAGCGCTACATGTGGGAAAGGGTTAAATGAGATTGGTGGAAACCGTTTCACAAATACAAGATATGCATGTACAGTTCGAAATATTTACAAGAGTCAGAAGTCTAGCTAAAGATGGGTATCCATCTCTTTTCTCCTCAATTTATAACTTATTATCAACCAACCAAACCCCCATTGAGACAGTTCGATTGAGAATCCACAACGTAGGGATATATGGTCAAATAATGATTGCAGAACATGCAAAGCGCCCCGTATCTTGAGCTCTGATTGATTGTTTGGTATTTTACGCAGCTTTCAACAATGTTTCAGTTATATCACGACTTGTCCTGGATAAGTTTGTACTGACACCAGCAAGTCAGTCGTAATGCTAAACTCGCAACCCCGAGTGCCAAGGAGGTCAGCCATTACTACCAGGTTTTAAAGTGTATGGTATGGTACCCGGCCAGGGGTTCGAACCCGCGACCTCCCGCTACCGAGGCAGACGCTTTACCTCTACACCACCGAATCGGTTCTCTCCATTATCTAGAGCTCTGATAGATGGTTCTGGTAGTACAAGGAGTTCACGCTTGCATAAGATCGAAGGCTGTGTTTCCAACAAGACCGTCCTTTATTAACTGATTCACGCCTCAGTGTTATAGAGGAAGATCGTTCGCCTCGGATGCGGGAGACCAGGGGTTCGATTCTCGGCGTGGTCATACGAAATAATTTAAAAATGGAAGTGATGGCTTTCCCTAACTCGAGCTCAGGATTAACGACCGACTCGCTGGTGTAATAATTGAATGGACTTGTAGACTGGTAACTTACACGTGAAAGGTCGTGATATAACTTTAATAGTGTTGAAAGGGTTGAAAATACCATATTAATAAATGCATTAACTGATTGAACGCGTAAGAACAGGAAAAGTGATGTCTAAGGACTACTATTTGTTGTTTTCATTCAGGAGTTCACTCAATGTAAACTTTGAATCAGCGAAACAGAAAAATAGTTGTTATTAATGCAATCGGATGACCCCACGTGTTATCCCTTTATGTGAAACATCCATTGCTTTTTAAACATAAGAATGGCCACTTAAGAAACAATATATAATAAAGAGGTTAATGAATAAATATTATTTTCTTTTGTCCTAGGCCACACCTCGAACTACATGTACCTTTGACCCCGAGTGTGAACCTAGACGGACGGACGGACGGACGAACAGACGACGGAGAAGTAATTCCTAAGTGTCTCCCTGTTTAACATTCAGGCGACACAAAAATGGTTCGTGTTCGTTATCTGACCTCTAGTGTATACACAAAGGCGAATTTCCCACCCGGACAGAATTCTGGTTTGTGCCATTTTCCCTTTCGACCTCCGTTGTTAACAGACAATATTTTGTTAATTCGTCTCTGACTGCCCTGAAAAATCACGATCGTTTTATTTAATCCTTTCGCTGCCATAGGCAATTAAAGGCTTTTGCAAACAATCTGCATTGTTTGTCACTTAGACATTAAATTTTACCACATTTCCTGTTTGACGAAAAATGGAGTGGTCCAATTTTCAACATGGAAGAGTAATCTTTGTGAAATTCTCGATTACTGCATGATAGGGACTCAACCGGTTCGTTTGATGTCTTATAAGTTGACAGGAGATACATTGTGCGGCCGTTTCTATTCCAAAATGACCTAAATTGTATTAAAGGTTCATACATCCAGATCATGGATAGTATGGTCAAAGTTTTAAAGCTTTACAAAAGTTGTCTTCAAATACTAGAATCATAATTCTGGGATAAAATTAGAGTGATATTTTCACTTTCCAGTACAATAAACATCTAAATATTGATCGTTTATGCTTCACTTACTGGGTAGACATACCCGGTAAGACAAATTTTGTACATTTTCATGACTTTCAATTGACTGTTTCTCAATGTTTACTGCCAAAATAGTTTAGAACTATTTATTACTTACTTTATTGTCACCATTAGCAATTTTGCAGAAGTTTCAACATTTTAAAATGTTAAGGAAAGAGAGGGGCATTGATTTTATGTTTTTTGGAAGCTCATTTTGAGATCTGAATAATTGAAGGCTCGCCGTTAAACTTTGGTAAAATTCAATGTCTAAGTGGCAAATAATTGAGATTTCAGGAGAGATGGTTCATTACGAGATGTCTCGTCAGAATCTGGATTGTTTTCTAAAAGCATATAATTGCATTTGGCAGCAAAAGGGTTAAAGCATGCTCATACTTGTCTATATTATTGAAAAACATATCCTTGGTTTAATTGCCAATTTTCAAACCAATTTCCTTTGATGTTTTGCCTTCACAATTTCAGTTTTAATTGGAATGCTCGAGTGTTCCGTCCGTTGATTGGTTTGAAAAAACATAGCGTTTATGCGGAATCAGAAAAGGGGCAAAAAGGATAGAAATGTCATTTTTATGAAAGTGCTTGTCTGTTTTTAAGATCATTTACCAGAACTGTTCTTTAAGGGACCCTCCTACTAATTTGTTTATGCCATATTGATTGGTTGACAACAAAAAGCCTCCAGTTGGCATAAACAAAGTAGTATTTTGACTAAACTTTAAAATGCATATCCTTTAAATCTGCCTGTCTGATTCCAAGATATTTTTGTAGAAATGTTCCTTATACAAAATCTGATTCCACAAGATCATAAGGTATAAATATTACTTCTACAACATTTGGTCAACCATTATTTATAGGTTGAAACATTGCCGTGTCAATCTTGACTTTCCTGAGCTTTTTAGAATACCTTGTAACACATGCGCTTTATGGGGCTATCACACTGGTCTGAATGAGCTTCCGTTTGTTTTCGGTATACGAAAGTGGTGTGATTTTCTAAACTGGCAGAATGTCTTTCCGAATGTGTTTTCCCCAGTGTATCACCGAATGCTGTCCGTTTGATTTTCGAAGGTTTTCAGTATGGTTTTAGAATGCTTTCATTTTCGAACGCTTTCCGAATGCTTTCAGAACACGGCGAATCGACCTCGAATGGACAGATTTCTTTCCGCATGGTTTCCGCACTCTTTTCGAAACGTTCGGAAAGCATTCGTCATTGTCTAGGTCAATTCGGGGTGTTCGGAAAGTATACGGAACCCAGCACCTTCAAATTTTCATTCCGAATGCACCAAGAACTAGACGCAAGCTTCCTGAACGTTTTCCGTACATGCCATATGCTCCTAGAATGCTTCCCGAATACTTCCGGAATTACCATAGACGCCACACTCGGATGATTTAGATGGTCGATGAACATTATTTTGAACATGCACACAAAATTGTTGGAGCTACTGAATGCCCTTCCGTATGCATCTGTATTGAGCCAAACAGCCAGTATGTTCATAGATATGATCCGTTCGCTCCCCGAACACCCACATTCCTATTTGGAAATCAAACGGAATGGCATTCGGACCAGTGTGATCACTCCATTAATATATACTATAATAATATACTGTGTCATTTAGATTACTATCTCTTTACAGTTTCCTTGACCGCCTCGGTAGTGTAGTGGTTCAGCGTTCGCCTCGAGTCCGTGTGATAGCGAATTAGATCGCCGGCCAGGTCATACCAAGTGTAAGTAATGGATGTCATTCTTAGCGCCCAGGGTTGCGAGGTTGGCATTATAAGTGTTGAAAGCGTCGTTAAACATCAAACAATTAATTACCACTTCTTCCCACTCTTGATCACGATGTCCCCGGCACGAGCAGATACATATGTGTTACTTTGCCAACATTCAGATGATCCAGTAAGAACTAGCTATCTTGGCTATCTTGCACGCTTCACCAAACATTTTTAATTAAAAGATAGATGACAGTGTGACATTATCCAGATTATGGACTTATGTAAAAAAATAAGCATACAGTCGAACCAGTGCTAAAGACCACTTTGGAATAGCAGTAACCTGTTTAGAGCGACCATACTTTCTCTTTCCCAAATACTCGTTTTCTGTATAAATAACCCTGCAAATAAAGACCACCTGTCAACAAAGACCAAATTGATCACTTCACATGGGTGGATTGTTTATCTAATGGGCCAGTAATGGCATACCTGTTGAACTGTTCCATCTATTTCGGGCGCCCAAAACAGGACATAGCAAGATATTTTAATTGGGTGTGCATTTTTGTGTTTCCTGCATTCATCTGCAAATATAAATATGTTAAAGTTCAGGTATTCATCATTTTGATACAACGAAAGCTTTATATAGTTTCTAGTTACATACACATAAAGTATGTACATATTTTAACAAAGTCATGAATGAGCTACAATCATTACTCCGATATAACACATACATATATACGAGGGTGAACATATATTTTAACTATATTTACTATAGGGGCGCAATAGGTTTTGTTTGAGCTGTTTCTGATAGTTAGTAGTAGAAATACAGTCAGCCATGTATAAACGGTCACCTCAGTTTAGTAGTCAGTTGAATCTTAGCCAGAGAAACTTGACCTGAATCTGGCCTCAGCAGATGAATTCTAACGTTCGTCTGGATGGCTGCAT
>JASEVX010000013.1:42232173-42282173 GCA_031761405.1 Serripes groenlandicus
TGTATACATTGACGAGGAAAAACGCATACATGTTCATTAGTCTAGAGCATTACACACACAACCAACATATATACTACACATGGCAAGATGTCAAAGCCATCAATTTAAAATACACAACAAAGCAACCAAACAAAACATATAGAGCCGGGAATATTGATGACAGAAAAGAGGACAAATGTCAAATAATTAGATGGACGTCTTAACTCTTTTCATTGGTTAGAAATGTAATAACATGGCCCTTGTGGTAATGTTGTTTTAATATTAATCAGTCAGTCAGCTAGTGTTAAAGACCCCTATCTTTGAGTAAGACCTCACTTAGCCTGATCAGAATATTTCAGTGCGCAATACAGTCGTGTATCCCTTTCCAACGTATAGACGCTTACTGACTCTTCTTCAGCAGTGGACCTTTGAAAACATTGTGACAAAATGAGAAATTCCTCAAAATAAGCAATTGCCTCTACGGTAATTTTCCTTTAATATTAATGAGTCAGACAGACAGTGCTGAAGAGCCTTATCATTTAGTTATACCTAATCATTGTTTGATCGAGTCATTTGAACAAACCAACCCAACAAGCGGGACTTTAAGAACCGCAAAGATCAAGATCAGCTTATGGCTTCGCGTAGACTGATCAGAATACTTCCAGTGCGAAATACAGTCTTTTAACCCCGTACCCACGTGTAGACGCATTCGGACTCCTCTACAGCAGCCGACTCTTGAACACATTTTGACAAAATGAGACATTCCTCATAATGAGCAATTTCTCTATTTGTCACAATGTTTTGAACCCTTTTTAGCTCACCTGAGCTTTGCTCAAGGTGAGTTATTGTGATCGCCTTTTGTCCGGCGTGCGTCGTGCGTCGTGCGTCGTGCGTCGTGCGTCAACTTCTTCTCCTCAGTAACCAGTGGGTCAATTTGGATGAAACTTCACAGAAAGCATCCTACCAATGACCCACCAGAATTCCTTCAAATTTTTGGGATCCATGCAAAATTCTGGTTTCCATGGCAACGAAACCGAAAAAACTTCAAAATTCTTCTTCTCCCAAATTGGTTGGCAGATTTTCAAATAATTTTGTAGAAATGTTCCTTGGATGACCCTCTATCAGATTCCTTGAAGCCGTGTTGATTGGTCGAAAAACATGGCCGCCAGGGGGGGCGGGGCTATTTTGCCTTATATGGCTATAGTGAAAACTTAAAAAATCTTCTCCTCCGAAAGTGTAAGGCCGATTTTCAAATATTGTTGTAGAAATGTTCCTTGGGTGACCCTCTATCAGATTCCTTCAAGCCATGTTGATTGGTCGAAAAACATGGCCGCTAGGGGGGCGGGCTATTTTGCCTTATATGCCTATAGTGCAAACTTAAAAAATCTTCTCCTGCAAAAATGTCAGGCCGATTTTCAAATAATTTTGTAGAAATGTTCCTTGGGGGATCCTCTATCAGATTCCTTCAAGCCATGTTGATTGGTCAAAAAACATGGCCGCCAGGGGGCGGGGCTATTTTGCCTTTTATGGCTATAATGAAAACTTAAAAAATCTTTTCCTCCATAAGTGTCAGGCCGATTTTCAAATAATTTTGTAGAAATGTTCCTTGGGTGACCCTCTATCAGATTCCTTCAAGCAATGTTGATTGGTCGAAAAACATGGCCGCCAGGGGGTGGGGGCTATATTGCCTTATATGGCCAAAGTGAAAACTTAAAAAATCTTCAACATCTTCTTCTCCGTAACCAGTGGGTCAATTGGGATGAAACTTCACAGAAAGCATCCTCTTAATGACCTCACCAGAATTCCTTCAAATTTTATGGATCCATGCAGAATTCTGGTTTCCATGGCAACGAAACGAAAAAAACTTCAAAATTCTTCTTCTCCCAAACTGGTTGGCAGATTTTCAAATAATTTTGTAGAAATGTTCCTTGGATGACCCTCTACCAGATTCCTTCAAGCCATGTTGATTGGTCCAAAAACATGGCCGCCAGGGGGGCGGGGCTATTTTGCCTTATATGGCTATAGTGAAAACTTAAAAAATCTTCTCCTCCGAAAGTGTCAGGCTGATTTTCAAATGATTTTGTAGAAATGTTCCTTGGGTGACCCTCTATCAGATTCCTTCAAGCCATGTTGATTGGTAAAAAAACATGGCCGCCAGGTGGGGGGGGGGGGGGGGGTCGGGGCTATTTTGCCTTATATGGCTATAGTGCAAACTTGAACAATCTTCTTCTCCAAAAGTGTCGGCCCGATTTTCAAATAATTTTGTAGAAATGTTCCTTGGATGACCCACTTGCAGATTCCTTCAAGCCATGTTGATTGGTCAAAAAACATGGCCGCCAGTAGGCAGGGCTATTTTGCATTATATGGCTATAGTGAAAACTTAAAAAATCTTCTCCTCCAAAAGTATCTGGCCGATTTTCAAATAATTTTGTAGAAATGTTCCTAGGGTGACCCTCTATCAGATTCCTTCAAGCCAAGTTGATTGGTCGGAAACTATGGCTGCCAGGGGGCGAGGCTTATATAGCTAAAGTGAATAATAAATAAAAAATCAGGTGAGCGATTCAAGGGCCATCATGGCCCTCTTGTTAATGATTATGCTTACATTTATAGAGAGTTTACATATTTTTGCCTAGTTTTTTTCGTCTGCTGCAGATTTGTCATATATATGTCTGAAAGGATTAACTTGAGTACGGTTTCAATAAAACAAGAGGGCCATGATGGCCCTGGAATCGCTCACCTAATATTTTTTTTAAGTTTTCACTATAGCCATATAAGGCAAAATAGCCCTGCCCACTGGCGGCCATGTTTTTTTACCAATCAACATGGCTTGAAGGAATCTGAAAGTGGGTCATCCAAGGAACATTTCTACAAAATTATTTGAAAATCGGTCTGACACTTTCAGAGAAGAAGATTTTTTAAGTTTTCACTATAGCCATATAAGGCAAAATAGCCCCGCCCCCCTGGCGGCCATGTTTTTCGACCAATCAACATGGCTTGAAGGAATCTGATAGAGGGTCACCCAAGGAACATTTCTACAAAATTATTTGAAAATCGGCCTGACACTTTCGGAGGAGAAGATTTTTTAAGTTTTCACTATAGCCATATAAGGCAAAATAGCCCCGCCCCCCCTGGCGGCCATGTTTTTCGACCAATCAACACGGCTTCAAGGAATCTGATAGAGGGTCATCCAAGGAACATTTCTACAAAATTATTTGAAAATCTGCCAACCAATTTGGGAGAAGAAGAATTTTGAAGTTTTTTCGGTTTCGTTGCCATGGAAACCAGAATTTTGCATGGATCCCAAAAATTTGAAGGAATTCTGGTGGGGTCATTGGTAGGATGCTTTCTGTGAAGTTTCATCCAAATTGACCCACTGGTTACTGAGGAGAAGAAGTTGACGCACGACGCACGACGCACGACGCACGACGGACGCCGGACAAAAGGCGATCACAATAACTCACCTTGAGCAAAGCTCAGGTGAGCTAAAAAAAGAAAAACCACTGACAAGTTTGCACTTTAATCGTAATCAGCGGTTGTGAGTTCGAATCCCAGCTCGCCCAACATTCTTTCCGTCGTTTGACAATAGTAACTGTGACATTCGTCATTCGTCTTTCAACAATGGGCTAACAGCATATGTGGAAACGCAGGCAGTTGCTTGAAAAGCATGTTGTGTTGAGAACTGGTGTGAGAAAGCCAGGAAACGCATGAGTAGGTTAACTGGTTGCCGTCATATGACTGAAATATTGTTTATCTGGCACTTCACATCTGGTACTCGGCTTACTATAGAGACTAAGTACGTATTTCACATCTAGTACCTGGCTTACTATAGAAAATTAGTCCGTATTTCACATCTGGTACACGGTTTACTATAGATAATTAGTACGTTGTTCACATCGGGTACCCAGCTTACTATAGATAATTTGTACTTTGTTAACATCTGGTACCCGGCTTACTATAGAGAATTAGTACGTATTTCACATCTGCTACCCGGGTTACTACAGATAATAAATATGTTTTTCACATCTGGTACCGGGCTTACTACAGAGAAAAAGTACGTATTTCACATCTGCTACCCGGTTTACTATAGCAAATTTGTACGTATTTCACATCTGGTACCCGGCTTACTATAGATAATTAGTACGTAGTTCATATCTGCTACCCGGCTTACTACAAAGCATTAGTACAACTGGTATGAACCAACAATGGCGATTCGATTAGTCAGCTCACTCTTATCAAATCGCATATATAGTAAATAAGTAAATAATCAATAGCATTTCGCGAACTCAACAGTGTAACAACACTATAACTTAGTGTATGTAATAAACGAACAACGAAGCAACCTGCTTGCGGAGCAATACAACTTGGTGTATGTAATCAATACTCGAACAACGAAGCAACCTTCATGCGGAGTTTGATAGGTTAAACCGGTTTGGTCCACGAGAAACCAACATTCTGGAATCTGCTTTAAGTATCGACCCGGATGAGCATAAACATGCCTCACAGGCTTACCTAAATGTACGCTTTTCGCCTCCTGTGGATTTTCTGTTTCAGGAATCATTACTCTTACCTCTATCCCTTTAAGACGGAATGTGTCGGCCCAGATCAGTCTGCGCGGACCCGCTCAAGACATTAGTTCACAGTACACTAAATAAATTCCTTCTTTGTTTCCATGTAATGGACCAGTTTCAGACCTCAATTGTCACACTTTCTAATCGTTTCGCATGTAGAACCCCATATAGTATTGAAAAGAGTTGGCTCTAAGCTTTAAACAATTCAAAGAAAATGGTTACCGTCATTTTGGACCAAATCGGGCCCGAACAAAACCGGTGTTTAGCATTATCTACTTTCACTTTCAAACAACGTCACAATACTAAAGGGGATTTAATCAATCATTTCCAGTGCATCCCATACACATTTACAATGGATTTAAACTAAATGTCATGTATTCAATGCATTCTGGTGATGGTATACACTCAATTATATGCGACAAATTTTCCGTCCTATTTGAAGCTGGGTCAATAATGGAAATTAAGCATCTTGAAAAGATGCTGTATTTAAGACGTCCGAGAGCCACCTTCTGTGGGAGAAATAGGAATATAGCTAGGAGAGAAGGCACGAGACAGAGAGAGTGGGGGAGCGAGCGTTAGAACTACATCATGTAGAGGTGCTGCCGAGATCAGACTCTTGGTTGAGAATGAGGGCCAATAGTGGAGAGATATATCCAGATGGGTCCTCTCTGCGGGGACCATAGGGTAAGATATGATAGTAGAAATGGTGTCCCGCAGAGATTATTGCCACTTTGGCCTAATTGATCATTAACTTAAATATGTTCGTAAAAGGAGGCGCGACTAAAATGACTTATACACCTAGATGGAATATAGAAAAAATATACCAATTGATGTTGTTAGATGTTCGATGTGTCAGTGTCGTATTATCTGTGAGAAGTAAATATTAAATATTGTGTTCAATGATTAGTTTAATAGACTTGTTGAGCTTTATTATTAAATCGTTTTACAACGTATCGCGAAGTAATAAGAGACATACGAAAATGAGCCAAAGATAGACAGATAACTTCACACAATCACTAAAACAGATAATCTATGTTATTAACTCCTAACCAATGAACATCTCTGAAACAAATTATCTCATAGAACTCTTGACCTATCTAATTGGCTACGAATATAACCCTGGTAAATGAATATCTCAAACGCGGACCTAACTGACAGTGGAGACGCAAAGGATTGGTGAATGTAACATTTTATTCAGAGTTTGCGTGTTAGAAATGGCCATCGGTCTTAAAAGGAGCACTGTTCTTTTGTCAGTCCGTTCAAACAATTGAACTTGCTGATGAATGGAAAGGTGTTTATTTCGGAAAAGCGCTCGACGTTGACGCTGCCTTTGATTCGCTTCACGTATACACAACCATTCCGAATGTTTCGTTTCCGGCTTGTAAAGAGGAATGAATGTAAGAAACTTTATGAGTGCGGGTTTATCAATTATTGGAAACAAGTTAAATTGTGCTATATTTTGAGGACCGTGGATCCCTTTGTCCAAGGTTATGAAGGCTATATACGGAGCTTGCCGGGACATCTTCTAGGGGTAAAGTCAGAATGGATGGAATCGGAGGTAAGGTACTTAATGTTTACTCTTTCCCAAATGTAGACGCTTTTTTCACGCCTCTGCTGCATACGACTTTTGAAAACACTGTGATAAAAGGAAAAATTGCTCAAAACGAGCAATTTCTCATTTTGCCCTAATGTTTTCCAATGTTTTTATATTAATTGTACATTTATTTATAGAGATTTGCCATGATTTTGCCAGTAAATTTTCAAAGTCGTCTGCTGTAGATTTGTTGTATTTTGGGAAAGGGTTAAAATTAACCGTTCTCACATACAACAAATCTGCAACAAACCACCGTCAACAAATTTATCAAACATGGAAGCTATCTATGACTTTAAGAACAATTATTGAATACAGTTGAAACGTTATGGGTATAGGTTAAACGATATTTGAATACATAGAAATGTGTCCTTATTCTCATAGGTGCCTCCACGTTTAGCCATTGTTACAAATGTAACTGGCTCGGCCAACATGCTTTACGTCGTTTGACAAAAGTCAATGCGACAAGCATAATTCGTCTTCCACCAATGAGCTTATAGTTTATTTTGAAAAGCAACTAGTTTCCTGGAAAGACTGCTGTGGGTCGTATTGGTAAGCCTGTAAACACAAGGGTGCATGAAGATGAATTGGTCGCCGTGATATGACTGAAAAATATTGTCCTCTTTATTCAATAATTAAAATTTAACCTACAGTGATTTTTCACATTTTTGTCCAGATGTTTTCATAGTCGTCTGCTGCAGATTTGTTGTACGTGGGGAAGGGTTAACATGTGAACAACTTCATATATCTGTTGATATATAGGGTTGTATGGTTTATTTGGATTTAAATGTGCTGAACTCCAGATGGAGATCAACATTTTGAAATGTTGAAACTTCTACTAATATTGCAAATAGTGATAACAAAGTAAGTAATAAATATTTCAAAACTATTTTGGCAGTAAATGTTGAAAAACAGTCAATTGAAAGTCAAGAAAATGAACAAAATGTGCCTTACTAGGTTTGTCTACTCAGTACAAATGAAGTATAATCGATCAATATTTAGATGTCATTGTACTGGAAAGTGAAATTAATTTATCCCAGAATTATGATTCTAATATTCCAAGACAACGTTGGAATAGTTTCAAATCTTTGACTATACTAACTATTATCTGTAGTTCAGCAACTTTAACGCCTGTCAGAAAGAAATATGTCGTATCCGGCGGCAGTTCACCTACATATGTGTTTCCTGGCTTTCTCACACCAGTACTAGACACAAGAGTCTTTCCAAGCCACTGCCTTTTTTTCCATATAAACTGTCAGCCCATTCATACGTAGGTTTGGAGGGAGTACATTCTCTCTGTAACTCTTTATTGGCTGATTTTTTGTTGTTCGTGTAGGTTTAAATAACGCAAAGGCCACACAACTTAAACTTATTGGGAGAAACAACAAACATAACTCCAGGTGCACAACTTCGCATGCATTTGTAACATTTCTATAACATTTGGTGATACTGGCTCGTACACTTTTGAGAAATGTGCGACGAAAGAATGCCCTCATTATTTCAATGTAATTTAGGCAACCCCGACCATAGTGAGCGAACGAATAAACAAACAAAATATGATTCACAACTCTGCATGTCGGTAAAGATTCCTGTTATTTTGAAACTCTGGCTCAACGTTTTAGAGATATGCTTGACACAAAATGTTGTGACAGACGGACGGACAAGGGCATATCTTTATGCTCCTCTTTCTAGATTAGGCCATACAAATAGTAATTGGTGTATTTGGGAAGGTCTAGTTAGAAGGAGCGGAGCGTTCAGAGTATTCGACACAACAGCCGTGCAAGGCCACTATCAAATACTATTTTGCACATTGGTCCAAGCTAACCACAATAGCTTTTGAAAAAAGTCGAAAGTAATGAATGGCAAATCCGAGATTCGAACTCGCCCTCCAACGGTTAATAGTCCTAGTCGTTAGCAACATCCGCAGTGGCCTAGTTGTAAGCTTTACGGATTTAGAATCGGATGTCCCGGGTTCGACCCCCACTCGCGGCGCTGCGGTCATTGTGAAGTGCTCATGGAAAAGTCCCGTTTCCTAGCCTAATAAGGGTTTGTTTACCCGGGGATCAAGAATAATGGAACTTTTGAAAACGGCGTAAAACCCTAACAAATACAAATACTAAACACATTGTAAAGATGTCATCAACCAGCTTTCTCTGTGACACGGTTAGCTTTCTCTAACTGCACTATACATTTTGACGGGCGCAATTAACCTGTCCATAGAATTGACATCTGACCAATAATTAATGGACTAACTTACCTAAGGCAGTTATGCATTTAGTATATTAAGCCACTGAATTATATGAAAGACAGTCACTTCCGTGGCCGTGTAGCTGGAGACATGGTCTTATGAGAGCCACTGTTTGGCCGGGTTTTGGGAGAACAGAGAGTGGCCGGTTTTGGGTCATGTGCATCTCGTAATAAACAAGTTGAAATGTATTATGAGTTGTTACTTTGTCACATAACCCCGTATTTCGCGCCGCTGACCTAGGACTTGGAGAAGTACTACACTATACATTATGAAGGCACGGGTGGAATCATTATTATACTTTGGATTTCTGTTTCTGTTTCAGACTGACAATTGGCAGGTGGTGAATTGGCATTTTCTATTCAAATTAACAGAACAACTAACACATTATAGTTTAAATGAATTGTCAAATGATATACCAGTTTTCGGTGGGGATATATCAATATTTGAAAATTGAATTAAATCTATAGAAAAATGCGCATTAATAAATAACTTAAATGAAACTAAGACAACACTTTTAAGCATGCACGTTTCTGATTACATTTTGCGACTCTTGACTATAACTCATACAACAAATTGGCAGCAATTAAAGACAGCAATATGTGAACGTTTTTCAGAGATAATAGACAGGCACATTCAGTTTTCAAAGTTAAGCAATATTACTCAATTCGAATCAGCAAACATCCAAGCATTTGCTGAAAGGATTTTGAGTCTATGTGAAGAATCTTACAAGGGTTGTGAACAACATATTGCTTTAATTGATCACCAAACTGTAGGTATATTCATTAATGGTTTATAAAATGATAATTTGAGGCAGACTTTGATCAGAGCCAATCCAATTAAATTTCAGCAAGCTGTTGATTAAGCTACACAAGAAATATAAATTCAAAAACGCTGTGAACTTAGAAATAGGTATTTTCAGTAAGCGCGTAATTCTAATAATGAACATGAAAATGTGGAAATTGACCATTTACGCCGTGGAGGTTTTTGCACTTTTTGTAAGATTTCAGGACATGAATATAATCATTGTAGGAAAAGACGTGGACAGATAAATTCAGTCAAGTACAAATTTGATAGGCAATATAGTAATTTGAACTATAAAAGACAAAACACACCTATTCAGTGTTGGTTGTGTGGGCGTGTCGCTCATATACGTGCAAAATGTGTCGAATATTTACGGTTAAACCCTTTACAACCTTTTGTTCCAAAATATCGGAAACCTCGTGTTTGTCTCGGAGCCTCAGACAAAAGACAAATAGGCAATAATGCATTTAATTCTCATTTAGATAACAAAGAAATACCAAATTCGTGCGTTTTCAAGATAGGTAATGTTCCTCTGAGATTTTTGATCGATACTGGAGCGTCCTTCTCTCTAATTTATAAACGCATTTTTAAATCCTTAAAGTTAGAAAAATCTTCAATTTCATTACAATCTGCCTCTGGCGATGCAATACAGGTGTTAGCTACAGCTATTTTAGATGTCAAAATTAATTCACTAACGATCAGCCATACTTTCATTATAGTTGATAATCTTTCTAGAAATGCTATTATAGGCAAGGATTACTTATCGGCAATTAAAGATACTTATGTCTCTATGCAAGATAATCGTTTTATAGCCTCTATTGTGCGACTAACCAAAACAGTACAATTAAAAACTATGACTACATACAAATTGCCAGGAAAACTAAATCAAAATCCCAGTATTCCTAATGAAGGAACTTATGAAATTTCAAGTAAAGACATTTTTTACCTTGATACGGAACCACATCTAAAGCTTTCAAATGCTTTAGTGACATTTACTAATTACAGTAGAGTAACAATTAATAATATCAAACCTGTCAAACAAAACTGTAAAACTTCGTCGAGGGTGTGTTATGGGTAAATTGGATCAAATAGATAAAGAATATGACATTTCATTGATTGATCGGCCGCAAGTACCGCAGAGTTCATCGCAAAATATATCCTTAGTCGAGTCCGTTAATGAAAATGTTGATGTTCCAAATATACATAAAGACAGGTTAAATACATTAATTTCAAGTTACAATGCTGTATTTTCAAAAGATGAATTTGATCTAGGA
This sequence comes from Serripes groenlandicus, assembly GCA_031761405.1. Taxonomy (NCBI): domain Eukaryota; kingdom Metazoa; phylum Mollusca; class Bivalvia; order Cardiida; family Cardiidae; genus Serripes; species Serripes groenlandicus. Next base: position 42,242,635 of record JASEVX010000013.1, read on the forward strand.
AGGTATCGGTATCCATATGGCTCTGTTGCAATAGAGACCAAAACAGATCAAGTGATTAGGCAAAAACCTTATCGAATTCCATTCAGCGAAAGAGAAAATTTTAAACAAAAAAATAATATGCTCAAAGCAAATATCATACGTCATTCACACTCAGAATTCAATAATCCGTGTATTTTGGTGAACAAAAACGATGGTACCAAGCGTCTTTTTATCGATTTCAGAAAAACAAACAAAAGTATTAAGACTACAGCTTATCCACTGCCTCGTATCGAAGACATTTTAGCTTCCTTAAATGGAGCAAAATATTTTACTCGTCTAGATCTTTCAAATTCATACCACCAAATACCAATCAAAGAAGAAGATCAGGAAAAAACTGCATTTTCCACTCCATTTGGATTTTTTGACTGGAAAGTTCCAATCAATCATGTCCTCTGTTATAAAACGATGTGAAGAATTTTCTGTGGTTTATTTAGACGATTTCTTTATATACTCTAAGACTCTAGAAGAATATTTTAGTCATAAAGAAGAAATATTCAGGCAACTGAGAGCTAATTGTCTTAAGCTAAAACAAAAAATGTGTGAATTCATTAAAGATAAAACCAATAACATTGAACATGAAATATCAGCAGAAGGTATTCGTCCTAAGGCTGATAACATCAAAACTCTTAGACAAATAAAAAAACTCCACAGAATGTTAAGGATGTAAGATCATTTTTAGATTTTTGTCGGATTTTATAGGAAATTCATTCAAAACTTTGCTGAAATTAGCCTCCCATTGGTAAGATTAACTAAAAAGAATGTTAACTTCGAATGGTCTATTGAATGTCCAAACAGTTTTGAGGATTTGATCACTCAATTAGAAAAAATACCACTGTTAAGTTACCCAGACATAAATAAACCTTACATAGTATGTACCGACGCAAGTGATTATGCCATAGGCGCCATCTTGATGCACAATTTAACAGGTAAAAAGGGAGACGAACTACAAATATCTTTTCTATGTCATGCCCTATCTATAACTCAAAAGAAATATTCCACAATTCTTAAAGAGACCCTAGCAATCACCTATAACATACAAATACTTGACTTTTACTTGCAGGGATTAAAATTCGTTATTAGAACAGACCACAAACCTCTAACTTATTTGTTATCTTCAAATTTAGACAATAAACTTCTACAAAGATTTGCCTTAGAAATGTCATGTTATGACTGTTCAATAGAATACATACCTGGAAAAACTAATGTAGTAGCTGACTTTTTATCCAGACAAGTTAAAGGATCGACTTTTGATTCAGATACTGATATTATGACTGAACATAATACAGGAACTACGATTAATGTTATAAATAGCCATGATGAATTAACGAAATCATATGAAGCACCACAAACTATACCAGTTACTACCCCAGAAAATTTAGTCGCTATATATATGAAAAAAGAACAGGAATTAGATTTAGATGTTAAGAAATTTAAAAACGAGTGCAGAAGAACTCTTTAACTAAATTTGAAAATAGGAGATTTGTTATGATACAGGACATTTTACATTACTTGTCAGATAAGGATATTTACCCTTACCCAAGAATATATGTTCCTAGTCAATTAAGATAAATGGTTTTAATTTCATATCATAATATAGGACACCCTGGTGTGAATAGGATGTTTAATGCCGTGCGAAAAGCATATTACTGGCCCAATCTCTTCAAGGATATTTACACATTTGTAAAGACATGCATAGCCTGTCAAACTGTAAATCTTAAAACCAAGAAATCACCTTTACAAGATCAGATAATACCAAGCTACCCTTTTTCGGACATTTCATGTGATATCGTCGGATCGATGGCTCCTAAAGCTTCGAATGCCAAATATATGATAGTTTTTATGGAGGAACTTTCTGGTTATCTTGAAATAGTTGCATCACTAACAGCGACTTCAGCAGACGTTGTAAACGCATTTTTTGAAAAGATATTCTGGAAATATGGCTCTCTTTTATCAATACTGACAGACAACGGGTCCGTTTTCACATCTAAAATGTTCAATGATATTATGCAGGAATTAAATATCAAACATCGTAGAACGGTAACGTATAATCCCCAGGCTAACGGAAAAAAACGAGCGTTCCCATAACACTTTAAATGCCATTCTATGTAAGCTTACTAGGGATAATCCGATGGATTTCGATATTGTAATAGAACAAGCCTTTGCTGGCATCAGGTTTAATCCATCAGAATCGGCTGGACATACCCCATTTTTCATAGTATTTGGTCGAGACCCAGTACTACCTATTGATTCACTGTTAGGAAAAGGGTTACCTTATGTTGGCAACGAATTCCATAAAGAATTACTACAAAGAAATCACGAAATTTACTGTGATGTATTCAAGCTAATGACTAAATCAAGAAGAAGGCGTAACAGATATGCCAACAGGAAAGCCCAACAAGTAGAATTCAATGTAAATGAGCCTGTCTATTACAAAAAATTCCAACGCACTTCTAAGACATCTCCTCAATGGATTCCATACTACCGAGTAGTCGAATTTGATGATTCAAAGCAATTAATACTTAAAAATCAATTAGATAACCAGATAATCAAATTCAATGTTGATCAAGTTAGAAAGGCAGCAATTGACGAGTGGACTCTTCCTTCCACTAAAACTATAAATCCAAGACCTATTCGAAATTGCAGATATGTTATTCCTCCTGAAATTGCTTCAGAGAGCTCTGATGATAATACAGTTTTAGATAATGAAGATTTAATTCCAAAACGTTAAGTTAAAATGACAAGAGTAATTGACAAACATAGTTCTGAGTCATCAACCAGTCAAGAGAGAGAAGATAATACTCAACTTAGTAAGTTACAAGCACGTCTTAGGCGTTTAGAATACGAGCGTATTCACGGTACAGACGGACAAAATGAGAGTGATATGTCAGTTCTTAGTGATCAAACAATCCAATCGAATATTCCCGATCAATTGTCTACGTTTGATGACAAGTCTGTGTCAGCTCCGTTAAGCGACATGGAGATTGACAGATGTTAGATTAAGAGTTTTAGTAAGATATAAGTTTTTACCTATAAATAATACCTGTAAATCAGTTACCTATTGAGAAGTTAAATATTATTAGCGTACTAGCTATATATAATATTGTGATGGTTATTCACAAGTAAAATGGAAACGCGGTTTTATAACAAGACTTACAATTATACTTATGCGTAAATAAGAGTTAAATAAATAAATACATTCTTGCCTGTAATGGTTCCAAGAAAATTGTTGTGTAGTAAGGATTTTACTTAATCTAGCATATGGAAGAAAATTCCAATCGTCTCAAGTATGAGAGAGAATCGAATTACAATTATAATGTAGGAACGGTATACCTGTATATAATTTAATGGCCATCTTTTATCGTTTTTCAAGTTCGTTATTGGTTTAAGCGTGTTATTATTGAAATGTCATATTTAATTGTATCCGTTACAATGTCTATGACAAATTGTTTACTACTAGTATAAATTGACACTCATAGTTATTCTTTTGCCCATTGCTGAGGTATCACTTTTAATTCATTATGTTAATTCAAGAATAAGACATGCTATTACACCTTGCTAATAGTCAGCTAAGATCAGTGATTCGAGTGTAAGATTCACTGCCACCTCGCCGAAGGCCGATGAAGCAGCCAATAAGGTTGTTCTGGAGAAATTCTTCTTTTGTCGGAAGAGTTCATCTAACCTAGAGATCCATTCCATGATGTTTCCATTATACACATGTATTAAAAGGCACTACTACACAGACGATAAACATATGCCACTGACGAATAACATAATCTCAACAAAAAGGACATCATTTTCAACTTTGAGAACATGACAATACTTCTATCTCCTTATACGCTGGACTTATACCTTGATACTACCTATTAGACTGTTATTATTACTAATCAACGGAATGAATAACATCACTTCAATCAACTATATCTAAACATATTGTGTGGACTTCGTCATAAAAGGATACTACACTACAACAACTACTACTACTGATACTACTACTACTACTACTACGACTACTGATGCTGCTACTTCTACTGACGATTTACCGTGAATAACTATAATTCCACATGAGTTCAAATTACTCTGGATAATACGAAGTGCTAAGAAAGGATAAGAAATACAAGACTGTTGGATCGATATTAATCATCGTACTGTTTGGAGAAATATTTATATTGTTACCTTGTTATATTGACTATTTCAAGTTCATTTCTACATTATCCTTTCCTACTTATTCAGTACAACTATGGTAAATACGTCGTTCATTTAATTGTTTCTTTTAAATTGCAAATATTCAATTTACTTGAATTGGTGAATGACTAATGTTTTCAATTACTATAAATGTTTGATAAATTTGTTATTTATCAACATAACCATTTATTAATTCCAAATACATGTATATGTTTTTATTAAGGATTGGTCGTCACCGCAAGGTATTAGATCTTTCTGACGAATTTCTATTTAGAATTATTTATATAAATAACATGGAAAGATGTAAAGATGTAATCAACCAGCTTTCTCTGTGACACGGTTAGCTTTCTCTAACTGCACTGTACATTTTGACAGGCGCAATTAACCTGTCCATAGATTGGACATCTGACCAATAATTAATGGACTAACTTCCCTAAGGCAGTTATGCATTTAGTATATTAAGCCACTGAATTATATGAAAGACAGTCACTTCTGTGGCCGTGTAGCAGGAGACATGTTCTTATGAGAGCCACTGTTTGGCCGGGTTTTGGGTCATGTGCATCTTGTAATAAACAAGTTAAAATGTATTGCGAGTTGTTACTTTGTTACAACATCTGACCACAGTTGAACGCAATGAATGGCAAATCCGATATTCGAATTCGCTCTCCAAAGACTAATAGGGCTAGTCAAAATAAACTGAACACAACTTTTTACCCTTTTTCAGATGAACGATACTAGCAGTGGAGAAAACGCATCAACAGGTAAGTCAGGCCTCTGCATTTGTTGTATTTTACAGATAAATAACACAGTGTAAAGTTCTAACAATAGCTTAATTGAACTATACATATAAAAGACAAGTTTGTCTTCTCTTCTGCAATTTTTACCCTGATTATAAATCTATATAAATGCTCCGTATACCACAAAAATACAACTAAACCTGGCCGGTTGTGGCTGTGACAGTTCAACAATTATTGCACATAGTAAATGCAATCATTGAAAATATTTTTCTCTGAAAATGGTAGGCTTATTTTGAAATAATTCACCAGAATGTTAGTTAGGTGACCATGTCCCAAAAGAGCTAAAATGAAATTGTTTTGTCAAAAGAAATGTGCTGGATGTGGTTATGCCAGTTCAATACTACATTGTATTTATTTATTTATTTTGTTGGGTTTTAAGTCACACCGACACAATCTAGGTCATATGGCGACTTTCCAGCTTTAATGGTGGAGGAAGACCCCAGGTGCCCCTTTGGACATTATTTCAGGCCCGAGCGGGCACCTGGGTAGAACCACCGACCTTCCGCAAGCCAACTGGATGGCTTCCCCACATGAAAGATTCTATTTACCCACCGGGGATTCGAACCCACAGCGGTGAGGAGCAAGTGATTTGAAGTCACCGACTCTAACCACTCGGCCACGGAATAAAATCAGTTGATCAATCATGGTTTGATATTACACAATAAATAAAATGTACAATCATATATTGTCTTAGACAGTAACCTGTGTTCGAATTTGGCTGCTGAAGACACAGAGCTGCTTTATTCAAGCCAAATACAGCTACAATTCAACGGATGTGACCGTTTTTACAAAATGTTGACTATATTTCTTTTGAGGTTATGTGTGTAAACCACGTTTACATATAACAAACACGAAGGCGATAGGAAATCTGAACAACGACAATGATATGGTCGTCTATACGGTTAATGAGATCGCAGATGTCGAGCTTCGTGTGTGCACTGGAGGACGTTTCGAGCATTTAGCAGAGTGCAAAATATATCAGAAATATAGAGGTTAGTTATTAGTATGTACTCTGGAGGACTTTTCGAGTATTTACCAGAGTGCAAAGGATATCAGAAATATGAAGGTTAGTTATTTGTTCGTCCACTGGAGGACATTTCGAGTAATTACCAGAGTGCGAAATATATCATAAATATAGAGGTTAGTTATTAGTGCGTGCACCGGAGAGATTTTCCATTATTTACCAGAGTACAACAGATATCAGAAATATACAGGTAAATCGCTTTTCGAATATGTAACAAGAGTACAAGAAATAACGAACATATAACTGTTGTGTGATCATTGTATGCACTTGACGACTTTTCGTTGATGGGACAGAGTGCAAGAGATATTAGGAATAGAGAGGTAAGTATATTTTTGTGTGCACGGGAGGTTTTTCCGATTATTTATCAGAAAGCAAAAGATAACGAAACTACAAAGGTCTGTGATGATTGTGGTGCATTGGTGGACTTTCTGCGTATTTACAATACATCAAAAACTGTATTGGTTAAATGTTTATTACCTGCTATCATTTGCATGTCGGTTATTAAACGGGGTACTGAATATATTGGAACTGCAGATTTAAGTGGTTCGTATGTGCACTTTCCAAACCGATTGTTTTTTTATTATCTCATAAAATTCAGCAAATATCATGTCGAAAATATAGAGTTGCGCAATTCTTGTACAAATGCTCGGGATAGCTTCTCGGTGCTGTAGTGGTCGAGCCTCATGTGCGGGAAGTCTTGGGTTCGATCCTCGGCCGGGTCATATCCAAGATGTTAAAAGTGGTAGTATTGAATGCGCTCAGGGTTGCGGGGTTAGCATTACCACTGACTGGATGGTGTCAGGATAAATGGATCAGTAGGACTGGTAACTTGCCCAGGAAACGCCGTGACATAACTGGAAAAATGTTGGTAGCGGCGTAAAAGACCACACAATCAATCATTAAACCAACGTGTTAACCACTAAATCACCAGGTCTGTCACACTCATGTATAATCCATACTCATGACTGGTCTTCATTTATGATTAACATGTTTTAACTAGATTTATTTTGGAGAATCATAAATGCAAAAGAAATATTCATGCCCTACAAATATTTTTGGTATCTTTACATCGACATTTTAGTTACACGTATGTTGGCGTTTTGAACTATCCAAAGATAATGTTTGATATGAAATCGATAGCGAAATGCAAATATTTTCCTAATGTTATTTCAACAAATTCTGTTTTTGCAGATGAATGCACGAAACACAAAAATTACAACTCAAATCAAATATCGTGTTATGTCCTGTTTTGGAAACCTGACGTTAATGGAAAAGTGCAACAGGTAACAAATTAGATGTATAGTTATTTATAAATAAACCAAGTGATTTCCTCGCATGCGAATTTCGTCACATTGTCTGTTTCCTTTCGTACGTATGTTTGCTAAATAATTCAACGAAAATGTGAAGACAAACAGCGGATATTTGTTTAAGAAATTGGCAATTACGCAAAAGACATGTTGTTTGCTTTTCAATTAAGATACGTCAATCAAATTTACATTCAAAATATGTCAATCAAATTCAATATGCAAATAATTATGATTAAACACGAAGTTTATGCGGATGCACTGAATTATCCACATGTCAAAATTAGCTTTTTAATGAGACGAATAACGTGAAATCGATTCTCCTCTAATTCCTTGAACAAATTGGATGTACATTGAAATATAAACGACTTATATGCATCTCGTTTAAAGGTATCGGGTTCGACCCCTGTTCGAGCGAGTTCAAACTATTGTACCTCCATAGACTCGTGCCTTGAGAACCGGTTGAATATGTAGGAGGCAAGCATCGGAAATGACTAATATTACTATACAAGAGAAAGTTGATGCAACGCACCAATGTTGCCGGAAATCCATACTGCTGTTATGCATAACACTTACATTATAGTAGTTGAAGAAACAGTTATCAACTGAGGGACATATTGGAACATCAGGGGTGGGGTCAAGTGAATATGTATCATAACTTGCATTGTTTTTGGCCACGAAGTGAATGTCCTTCATTGAAATATAATTGAAGCCTTTCATTGTTTATGATCAATCTCCATTCTAAGGTAGGTTGACCATCCACACAGCCAAATGATCATAAACAGTAATGTAAATGAGTAATCTTGCTAATCATTAGTTTTAGTATGTATACAGTGCTTTCATTAAGGAATGAACATAAGATTTGTGAATTCCACATACACTTTTAAAGATTTAACAGACAATTTATGTATTGTATGCAATAGCACGTCATTTTACCTTTTCCCTAATAATGTCAACTTCGGACACCTTTGCAGCATTCTACTTTTAAAACAATGAGGATGGGTTAAATCCCTGAAGACATGAGTTTTCTCTTTTTCTCATAATTATATTATTTTGGCATCCTAATTATATCATACTTTGACAAATTTTAAAATGTAGTCCAATATGTATAAATTTGTCCACCCTCGAAATATAATATCAGCTAAACAGTAACATTTCATTGAAATTGTTGTATAATTTCACACTTAATTTCGAACATAAACTGAACCCTTCAACATGTTAATTTATTGTAATTCTTTCCTTCCTTTTTTATAATGAAACTAACAAACTACTCATGTTTTTAAATGTTATAATGATTAGCGCCCTTGTGTCAATGATGCATAACAATATGCAGATCGCAATCAAAATGCTTGTAGGGAATCTAATGACACATTTAAAATTGTCAAGGACGAAGTACAAAAGACCCGATTCGTTTCTTCTTCGCATCTACAGTTGTCGTTCTTTAAACTTTCTTTATAGGCAGGGAGTGTTCATTCAAAGTAATTGTTCTATTAAAACCAGTTTTATCTCAGTTTGTTCTTTTCTTCATTTGTTTCAAACAAAATAAACATTTTAAATCACATAGAATTAACTATTTGTAAGTGAGTGTAAAGAACGACTCTCTGCAAAGGAGATTGATCTACGCAGTCGGTATTCGCTAGTCACATGATCAACAGTTTTAGCTTAGAAATACTTCATATTTTAGATATACATGGATAGGCATTATCAAATGCATTCTTCACAAATCAAGACATCTCTTTGAACATAGAAATAACATTCAGTAAGTTAAAATTGATATTAAAAGGATAATTCAACGTGATTTTTATCTCGATATTGACACATAATAGTCTGCTGAAGGTCTAATAGGGACTGTTTTGTCTTCGTAAATGAAACAAAAAATAAATAAATGCGAGTCAAAATAAAGAAACTGCAAATACTTCAAACATCGGAATATTTGTTATATTTTAGTTGTGTCATAACTTAGTGCTTTTAAACAAAAGCTATTGTAATATGTTCAAGACATTTAAATTTCTTTTTTTCTAATAATTAATAACTCGACCTCCCATGTCATTTCTGAAAAGATATTAAAAATATAAGTCGCAGGCTTCTGCCCGGCGACTAATGAACTGTATTCACAAACGTTAATTGATACAGAAGTCAGAGGAATAGACAAGAAAGAGTAAACTGGTATTTTTCCAACAATATCTCACTTACGACTCAACTAAATCCTATGTTGTGGGTACTCAAAAGAATTGTCTCACTAAGACGATTCTTTAAAGTACCCACAACATAGGGTTTGATGATCTAATAATGGTTTGAGGGATGTGAAATACTCTTCTCATCTAGAGCTCTGATTAGTATGATCTAAAACGATCTTATTTTTTTCAGCGAGGTCAGCGAAGATTGAACAAAGTCTTGGCTGTTGACATTGGAGGTCAAAGGGGTAAATGGCACGAACCAGAATTCTGTAAGACGGGGAAATTTGCTTTTGCATACACCCTAGAGGTCAGATTACGTCCAAAGTTGCCATTTTTTATAAACCCTAATTTTGTTAACAATGAGCTAATTTCTATAATGGACATAGACCGCCTCGATGGTATAATGGTTAATTGTCCGCTTCGGTCATACCAAATACTTTAGAAATGGTAGGAATGGCTGCCTTCCTTGGCGCTCAGGGTTGCGGAGTGAGCATTACGATTGACTGGCTGGTGTCAGGATAAACAAACAGTTTCTAACAATATATGATGAAGATGAATGCTTTAGTATTAATGATATAATTATACATGTTGCCTCTAGATTGTTTCAATAAGTTTTCTTTAAATTTGACCTAATGACCTAGTTTATGCCACAGGTGACATAGTTTCGAACTTTTATGATATGTTATTGAACTAAATGCTCTAATGACGTTTCATGATGATTTGAAACATACGTGTTCACAGTCTTTTTCTAAAATGTGGACTAGTGAGCTCGATTTTGACCTCACGTACCCCAGTTTTCGAACTTTATCGTAATTTATGGTGATGAATCCTTTTAATTAGTTGATAAACAAATGAGGTATCTAGACTGTTCACACGTTTTGTCTACAACTTGTGAAATAGTTTTTAAACCAAGGTGATCTGGTTTCGAACTTGGCTGAGACTTATATATCCAAAGTGTTGTATTCAGATTTATCCAACGTTGCCTTAGATATGGCTGCGAACTGAAAAACGAACGGAGGAACGTACAAACATATCAGTATCTCTTCTACCTTTGGCAGGGGGAATGATACAGCGGAAAAAAGTAGTCGTTACAAACAATTTCTGCATTTTCCAAAAATGTTACCAAAAATGATCAGTTGATGAAGAGTGTCGGTTTTGGCCTGGGGCTTTAGCCCCTAGTCATAGTAGTAGTACCATTTCTTTCTGAGTTGGCAGCCAAATATGGACGCTTGTTAACATTATTAACATTCGCGAAGAGGAACGAAAAAAAAAAAGATGTCACGTGAAATACATAGTGGCGGATTAACCGGGGGCCGTAGAGGCGTCGAATTAATTGTAAACAAAGAAAAATCGTGGCGGATTTAGCGGGGCTTATAGGGCCCGTGCCCGACTTCCCCCACCCCACGAAAGAAGTCACGTGAAATATACAGTGGCGGATTAACCGGGGGCCGTAGGGCCCGTGCGTCAACAAATCCAACCTTCCAGCAGCCCCCAGGCCGTCAGCACTGCAGTGTTTCCATTACATACCCAGGCATCGGTCTAATTCAAGTAGGAAGTCGTCGTTCTATCAGATTCATATATCACTCTTATATCTTATATTAGCCATAGTCTGCATTTACCTGTCCCTTCCATAACATTACCGGATCAGGCATACCCCCAAAATGGAGTTGCCCCTTGAATATGTTGGAACAAGCAAAGCGCTATACAGATAACCTTTTGTTTGTCGACCAAATCTTTTAAACTCATTAAGGAGTTTTATTAATTAGTTATGTATTGCTTCCAAAAGTCCGGTTGTCTTTGCCGGCTGCAGAATATACTATTTTTGTTTTACTTATTTATTATAGTACGCTAAGGTAAACAGACTACACTGCAAGTCACCATTTTAGATCATACCAGACATACTGACTTACTATAGTACGCCAGGATCAGACTACATTAACCATTATATCACAAAGCGAATCATGAAACAATATACCTTCTCGTCCTTATAGATCAATAGCCCTGGAGGTGTATTTTACGATGATACGTCACTGAATGGTGTTATAGTACATTGTGGATCGTTCAACGAACTAGACATGCGCCGTGTTGATAACGTCACTTCCGGCAGAAATACATGGGGTGACCAAAAAATCCACGTAAAATGCCCGGAACGTGATGGGGAAACATTTTTCCTGGTCGCCTTTCTATTGAAAGTAGAAGCAGAACAGGTACGAACAAGTATCTCATCGGTGCCTATGTGGTCCTTGATCCATAATATTTGTTTGTTTTATTGTTTTCTATGGTGTTTTACGCCGCTTGTTTACGATATTTCAGTTTTAACCACGCCGTTTGCTTGGTAAGTTACCAGTACTAACTGGTCCATTTATCCTGACACAAGCAAGTCAGTCGTAATGATACTAACCCACAACCCTGGGCCCAAAGGAGAGAAAGCCATTACTACCATTACTAAAGTCTTTGGTATGACTCGACCGCGGATCGAACCCGCACCGAGGCGGACGCTCTACCACTACAGCATCGAGGCGCTCTATGTCCATTTTTTAAATGAGCTGTGCTCCAGGTTAACCAAAGTGTAATTTATTTCACCTGTAAATACATATCTACCAGAGCGGCCATGATTTCGGACCCAAACAGACGTTTTATCTAAGTCTTCTTTGAATTATTGTAATAAAATATATTGTATTGTTTTGTATTGTATTGGCGAACATGCATAACACAATTAGGCGGCGCAGACCGATCTGGATCAATATAGGTCGTCAAAACATAATTTGTTTTCGTAGAGTAACCCTCAGTTCATAGTTCCCACAACTACACAAATTATCACACTTGTCGGCCATTTTGGTAGGCAAATATGACGAGCATTAATAGTATATATTTTATAAAAGAAATGTGTTAATTAGGGAACAGCAAGGCATTTGAATTTGACAACCGTATGTCGTTGATGGATTGATATGATCTGTTTGTATCGACTTATTGATGTAATTATTTTTGCACATGCAATTGTTTGAATTAATTATATTTAATATTTCTCTATTAAACATATAGTAAATGTGCTTATCAAAATGGCTGCCAGGGGAGGTAAATATTGTAGTTCTGGGAACTATGTATTGGTTTTCGTGCTTTGTCATAGTCATATATCAGACTAATCACCGGGCGATGAAATAGGCGTTCACTTTCATGAATATGATTTGAGCCGTCCCGCGAGAAAACCAACACTGTGGATTCTGCGTAAAGTATTGACCCGGATCAGTCGAAGCATGCCGGATAGACACTTTTGCCTCCTGTGGATTTTTTGTTTCAGGAATCACTACTTTATACCTCTATCTCTTTTACATGGAATGTGTCGGCCCGGATCAGTATGCAAGGACTGCGCAGGCTGATATGGGTCGATACATTACGTAGAGGCCAACATGTTGGTTTTCTCGCGGGGCGGCTCATTTAGTATCGTATACAATTGTTGTTGTGATACTTCAGATTTCATTAAGGTTATAATGTAATAATTTGATTTGCGATCGAGTTGACTGTCGTTTCAATCTGCTCTTGCTTTACCATCTATTATTGGACTAGATAATGAATACCGGCTTACTATCAGACCAGGGGTTAAGCTAAGGAACATTTCCTCTATTTGTTATTGAAATCAGACAGGCAGTTTTCAAGACGAATGATTCCCATCATTTGTTCTGATGACGCAGACATTATTTTTAAAAACATGTTAAGCTAAGAAACATATCATCGTATTGTTCTTGAAATAGAACGAGCATTTCGAGGTATTAGCGTGAAACGGTTGTTGTGTATGTTCTCCTATGTGGTATGCTGGTGTTATTCGCCCCTATACCCGCATATAAAATATCTCAATTTCAAATTCATGCATTAATTCAAAGGGATCACGTGGTGACACTACAGCGGCCAATTACGTCAGATTCAGATGCCGTGATTTCCTTGGAAACAAAGACGCAATAGACGCAACGACTGAAACCCATGGCGAATGGGGTGACTATGGCAAGTGGAGCGACAATTGTCCCCCATGTCGGCCGTGTGTGGTATCAGAACTAGGGTCGAGGCTTATCAAGGCAAAACCACGGATGATTCAGCGTTAAACGATATGAAAATGTATTGTTGTAGGTTTTAATTACTTGTCACTTATTCTTTAAGGTAGAAGAAGCGTAATAAAAAACCTCCACTTGAAACTCTTCCATGTTAATGCTTTAGCCTATGTTGTTAAGCACAGGACTTTAAACTTTTTTTTTTCTTTTTTTCTTTTTTTTTTTCATTAGCTAACACTTTTTACAGAAGTTTATATTGTACTTTCATTAAAAAGTAATTAAATACATTTCTATACATAAATATTAGCTTCTTTGAAGATTGTATTACTTGCAGTCACGGCTGAAGCTGATGTCGAGGCCCTGGGAAAACTTCTTACACTTTGTGATGAGTCAGAGCGTTTAGCTTTTAGATTTTCCCCTGTTGCAATGAAACATTCATTACAGTTTAATACTGCAAAGTCTTCCAACATTAGATCTTTAGACACCTTGATAAGCCATGGTATAATGAAGCGCCCAACTGCTGAAAATATTGCTGGATCAGGGTTGAACTTGAACCATTTGAAGGTGATCTTCAAGCGGTCAAGTGAAGATGGACTTCATGATTCTTTCACAGCAGCAAACAGTGATGGGTTACCAAGAATCACAAATTCTAAAAAAAGTCCTTGAGGAAGTTATTCCGAAGTTGGCCGAGCACTTTGAATCTAGTGTCGGCTCTTGATCTGTTTTACACAAACATTTACATGAATCGGATTATGTGGTTGTTTCACACAACCTATTTTATGTCAACTTTTTATGTGTGAATGTTGATTTAATTTGGCAATTCTGTTTGATACACTATATAGACAATTATTGTATTGTTCACTTTGATTTACTAACTATGTTTTTGTGATTTTTATTCAATTTTTCATAGTTGTGCTTTTACAAAATAAAAAAAAAATGACCATTATTTGTTATTGACATTGCAACTGACAGGCTCATATTCAATTGTTGGTATCTTGGTTTTCCTGATTTTGAGCTTTAACTCAATGAAGTAATAACTTAAGAGTGTATTAACACTACTCCTGATTAAAAACTATGAAAATTGATTTTTTTATTGCAAGTTTTGTAAGTATACCCTCAGACATTTCGCACTGAAATTATGATACAAAGGGGAGATAACCATAATTAGGTTTTTTTCTCAAACCTGTGGTTGGAATCTTCTTAATCTTCATATTATGGTCTCTTGTTATATGTGGATCAAGAATATAGCAAGTCAAACAACATTTGATCTTGTTTTGGCATTACACTCCCCTCTACCTTAAATTCGAAAAAAAACATCTTTCATACAAATTGTGTAATTTTCTCATAGAAAAACGGTACTCTTTATTTTGGAAAAGGGATTTTTTATTAGCTCGTGTGTTTTTCGAAGAAAAAAGTCGTGGTATTATGATATCATTGGCGTCAACGTCATCGTTGTCGTCTGCGTCGCACTACACTTTAATCTTACCTTATAACTCAGAAACCGTTTAACATTTTCAAATGAAACTTGGTACACATGTTCCTTGGAACAATATGCCTGTCTATACCAATACAAATATCAACATGTGTTGTTTGCCAAATTAACCCTTTCGCTGCCAAAGGCAATTACAAGGCTTTTGCAAACAACTCAGATTCAGGTGTATTTGGCATAATTTGACCCCAAAAGCTAACTATTTCTCTACAATATCGGAACCTCTAGCCAGCTCTTTTTACTTCAGTTTCTTTCTTCATAATTTGTTCAAGTCTTACTTATTGGTTGAAAATGATAGCCGATAGTTGTACTGTTATCATAGCAATCATTACTATATCGCAGATTTAAAGTCTTCCAGTCAGTCCAGCGCACTAAATAAATAGGAAAACACTGTATTGTCAAGAATAGTTATGGGTGGGATTTCTATAGGAATTTGGAGATAATATGATCATACACAAATGTATGATGTTGACCGTATGATATATTAGGAGTGGTCAATTGATTTTTACAAAACCAATAACTATTTCTGATCTAGGATATGAGACTTGTGCATTATTAATAGTATGTCTTGTTGGGGATTTTTTTAGATAAAAATATCTACATGCAATATCGTCATTCTACCTTAAATACTTTCAGTACTTTGAATCGTCCATCAGGACATTTGGTTTTGTTTTGTTTGTTTGTTTGGAGTTTAACGCCGCTTTCAACAGCTTTGGTCATATCACGGCGGTCAGTGCACCTACCCATGTTTTCCTGGCTTTCCCACACCAGTACTTACACAACATTCTTTCAAAGCCACTGACTACTTTCTCACATAGATCAGAGGTGAGAGGCAATGGAAAACATCGCCCGAAAGAATGTCGCCGCAACCGGGTATGGAACCCGTGACCTCCAGATCACGAGTCAGATACGCTACCAATTGAGCTACCCGGCCGGGTCAGGACATTTGGTAAAAGGTAGTGTCTAAGTGGAACACAATGCAGAATTTAGAAGAGACAGCTCGTTACGAGCTACATTGCTTGCAAAGGTCTTTAATTGTCTTTTGGTAGCGAAAGGGTTACTGAACTGCCTAATCCATGACATGCAGGGATGCAAATTGTCATAATTAGCAATTTTCCCTTTTGCAACAACTTTCTTAATTTTATTTTATAACTTCACTTTTAAATAAAGAATGTTCTAATTTATATAACTGCAGATGATTTCAAAGTCGTATGCCTTTTGTATATGTAAGAAATTGTTAAAATGTGTGTGGATAAGTGGGTCAATCCAACAGATAAGGCAGCCAGTTTGCAAATTTGTCAACAAGTCTGCAGTTCAAATCCATATCTGTAGAGGACATAACAGAACTCCGATAGTGCGCCACAACGCAGGAAAACCGACCTTCAGTACATTGCAGCCAGCATATACCCAGATAAACTTGCTTCTTAACGCAATATGATCGGTATGATTGCTGTCGGCCGTCTAATCAAACAAGCATTATGCAAGTCCCTTCAGAAAGAATATGACCAAATATTACCACTGTACACCAAGCAGGGATTGATTGGTTGGGGATTAACGCCGTTTTCAACAATTTTTCAGTCATATCACGGTGGATAGTTCACCTACTCATGTGCTTCCTAGCTTTCTCACACCCGTAATCCACATAACATACTTTCCAAGCAACTGCCTGCTTTACCACATAGACCTTTAAGCCCATTGGAGATTGGACACTTGTCACAGTGACTTTTGTCAAACTTCGGAAAGAATCAGCAAGAAGGGAAGACTTGTGTATCTCTTTTATTGACGCCGCGTGGAAGCGCGGCGTCAGTATGGGATAGGGTTTAATGTTGTACCTTGGGGTGACGTAATCGAAAAGGGAGCAACCAACACTATTATTGTTAAGAAAAACTCTGTTGTATGTTTGTAAAAAAACAACCTTTATGAATCAATAAATTGTATTAACTGATTTAAGAAACAACAAGATACAAAATACGTATGTCTTCTACCGTTATTACAAAACCTTAGACACATTTAATTTGTATTTAATAACTTTTCCCCATCTTCCTAGGCTACGCTTTTTTTTTTAAAGTTTGGTTTACGGCCCTGACCCGATTCATTATGGACTATGGTAGCCAGGTGAGCAATATAGGCACATCTTGGCCTTCTTGTTTAAAATAAAGGGACATTTTGGCCTTCTTGTTAAAACTATTTAGATCCTGTCTGTTTTCACATGTTATTCTTCCTTTAAGTAATGCTTCAAAATCATGAGCTGGGTCTTTGATGCTTTGCATCAAAATGTGTCTTGTTTAGTTATTTGGTATGACATCGACTTTTTCCCATGGAGTGGTACACCTTGACTGATAACCCATCGCACTTTCGCATATTCATTTGAACCGTTTCACAAGAAAACCAACATTGTTTACGCTGCGTAAAATACAGACCCGGATCAGCCTAAGTATGCTGCGCAGGCTAACCCGGACAGAAACTGTTCGCCTCCTTTAGTTTTTCTGTTTCAGGAATCATTACTCTATACCTCTATCTCCCTGAGACGGAATGTGTCGGCCGGGATAAGCTTGCTCGGACTGATGTGGGTCGATACATTACGCAAAGTTCATAATGTTGGTTTTCTCGTGGAACGGTTCATTTGGTATTTCCATGAGAAAAGGTGGTCTCAACGCGTTTCGAAGATGATGACACAGAAACGTCTTAACTGATCTGGATGTGAACACTCTAAACTTATATTGACTTCTTCTTATTCAGAATCAGAACACGCTAAACACTCCAAACCCCGATGAGACTGCACATAAGAAGACTTACAACCAGTAAGTTCCTACTCTAGTGCACTCAAAAATAAAAAATAAAATCCCATTTTCTTAAAACGATTGGCCATCTGTTTATGATTCCATATAATCACACCAACATTTAGCCTTGGAAAGTGAACCATTCATTATAACATCGCGTTCGAGATAGAACACAAGAGTGAAATGTTATTTGCGTGTATCTTGCTCCTTTTCCTGGAGTATTCATGTGGTTTTTTGATCGTCAACAACGTGCCGAGGAAAGTCAACAAGGTACTCACCGTCAGCAATGGGGGAATTTGGGGTGATTGGCAAAGAGCAGAGTTTTGTCCATCTGGAAGCTTTGCAAATGGGATCAGTTTTAAGGTAATTATTTCATATTTGTTTCATGAACTAGCAGGAATGCGTTTGCTTTAACCCCCCTTTCCAATATGGAGATGCATTTAGACGACTTTGAAGCTGACGATCTTTTAAAGTGCTCTCAAAAGCAACAATTTTTCCTTTTTGCGACAATGTTTTCAACATTTTTCGATAATTATACTTGCATTTATTAAGAGATTCCCTGTGTTTATCAAAATGATTTAAAAGTATTCTTCTGCAGAAATTGTTGTATGTAACAAAAGGTTAACACCGTATTCTGAATAGAATGTAAAGTAATGGTTTACTTATATTACTCGCTTGTATCAACCGATGCTGGCTCCCCGTATATTGCAAGATTCTAAATACATTGTACTGACCTTGTTAAAAAGTGGATCGAATCCGGAACCTTAGCATCAAGAGGCCGACTATCTACATCTGAGCATGTTTTGTCCAAGTGTGCTTTGTTTCGCTTTTAACAGTATTTAAATCGTATCAGAGCATTTTAAGCGTTAATCGCACCGATACATATGTTATCCCCAAAAACTTGCCTCGATAAAGTGAAGTCATAACTACTTTCTTTAAAATGTTTTGGTTCGATCTGATTCGGGTTACATTCTGGTCTCCAGTCTCGAGTGAAATATTTCAAGCACTACGTCATGGTGTCGGGAGCCACTTAAGCTTGAACCAATCAATCGAATAGCGTTGTGATTGCTTTGGTGATATGCTATACTCTCAAACAATATTTCTTAAACTAAAGGGGATTTTGGGACCCTGGGCCATGTGCAGGACCAACTGTCCGTCTTGACCTCACTGTAAACGTGACCTTTAACATACCCGGATCAGAAATTGCCCTCTTCTTAAGTCTTCTCTTCAAAGAGCCACGGATTGTGAGTTAGAACCCCCAATCGGACAACATTCTTTCCGACGTTTGACAAAAGTCACCGTGACAAGCGGCACTCGTCTTCAATAAATGGGCTTACAGTATATGTGGAAAAGCAGCCAGTATTTTGGAAAGACTATCCGCCGTGATATTACTAAAACATCGTTGAAAAAGACATGAAACCCTATTAAATCAATCAATCTTTTCGAAGAGACATTAATATGTTAAAGATATAAGTGAGCATTGAGTAGTGTATCATGAATTTGAGCCATTACACAGGAAAACCAAAATTATGTCCTCTGCGTAATGTATCAATCCAGATCAGCCTGCGCAGTCCGCGCAGACAATTCCGGACCGACACATTCGGACTCTTGGATAGAGAGGTATAGAGTGATGATTCATAAAACAGGAAATCTACAGGAGGCGAAACGTGTCTGTCCGGGTAAGCCTGTGCTGCATGCTTAGGCTGATCCGGATCAATACTGTACGCAGAGTCCAAAATGTTGGTTTTCTCATTTCTTTTGCTTGAAGGACACGGGTAACGTATTGGTTAATTACTACCAGTTATTAACTGATATTTTATCGGGCCTCAAATGTCTCCAAGTTGGAAAGAGTATAGCATAATTACGCATATTGGTTCCCAGCATCCCAATCTGTATTAAATTAAAGTTTATTCTAAAATTGAACAAACAAAATGACAGGTTTGTCGGCTTTTTTTTTTCGATACACGAAGTCACCCGTAACCCGCAGTTAATAATACTCTCACAGTTTTCGAATTAAAGATTTTAGACAATGTGCCCAGTGAGCCAATATTCTTAGATTTTTTAATAGGCCTGGACAGAAATGAATGACAGCGTCCCGCTTGGTTTCTGTTGGCCAGAAACCAAGTATAGCAACACAAACATGACTGTTTATTGCAAAAATGTAACTCTGGTATAGTCTAGTTATATGATTTACAAATAAAGTTTGAATTGTGTGAATTGTGTGGATGTTTATTCACTCCTCAACAAAAACATGTGACAAGACACAGTTATTATTTTGATACTCATCGTACTTGTGTAATAATTTTTTGAAAGATAATAACCATACTGATCTATCATTTACTGGAATTGTTAACAGGCCCTCCAGGCCCATTTTCTAAGAAAATGAATGGGTCCAGCAAGCATTGTATTGGTACTGGGCTCATGAGCCAATGCTAATTGCGACGACTGCTTTCAACTTGAGAAAATACATGCTGTGCTGCTAACGGTTCTTCATGTGTCAAAACAGTCAAAAGCCAACACATTTTCGGTTATAAACAATTCAGAGGTTATATATGTTTTCACTCGCAACTTTCCACAACATTAATATTGTCCAAAAAGAAACTGTTGGAAATTCCCTGACAAAATTGACTGCCAATTAAACTGATCCGAAAAACATCCCTAAGCCGTAAATGAAACTAGTATTACAATCTGGTCCATATTAATTTCAGATGAATATTTATGACTAAATTTTTCTCCAATTAAACATTAATAACCTTGCGAAAAGAGTGCCAAAATGGCCCGCAATATATCACCTGGGTGATGTTATAGTAGCAAATGTCTAACTGCTTATGTCGGGGAACATTTGGTGAAGAGTTTGTAAAACTGTCAGGAGTAGACGCTATTAACAAAACAGCGTATCGATAAAGGACATAACTTCTGATATAGACTTATATTCGTATTACAAACAGAAAAATGCATGTTTTTATTTTGTTTGTTTGTTTGTTTTTCTGTTATCTTTTAAAGCTTCCTTTTCCCATCATAAAAATGTATAGCTTTATTAACACGTGTACAACTTAAAAACCTTTTATAAGTTTGACCCCCTATTTATTGATTCATACTATTAACCTAATATTCTAACATAGATCTACTAAAATAAATTTACTGTAAGGTATGAGGGAGGATGGCCACGACCTTCACATATCTATGCACGTGGCAAATAAAGTTATATATTTACAAAAAACAAAAATAGGATATAAAGGAATAAGACTTTCTTAAGAAGCTGCGGAATGCAATGGGGAAGATTTTTCAAGTTTTCGTATTACCCCTATCTTTCCCGCTTTCTTTAAGGTCCGGGTTTTCGTTTAAGACAATTTTAAGAATAAAAAAAAACACAAGACCGTGTCACTACAAACATTCATTGATTGATTGTTTTGGTTTTTTACGCCTCTTTCAACAATTTTACAGTTATATTACGGCGGTCCAGCAATCCTGAGTATTTGGTATGACCCGGCCGGGGATTGAACCCGCAACATCCCGCTCTCGAAGCGGACGGTCTACGACTACACCACACACCTTCTCTATATGGCCACTTAAAAAAAGTGAAGACTTTTCCGCTTGAGTAGGAAGAGTCCGTTCTAAATTATTCCGTTTATGCTGGATTATATCAAGGAAAACAAAAGAGCCTACATAAGATATGACAAACTTATTAAAGAAGGATGTGCTTATGTATATGATGAGGTCAGCGGAAGTCCAGTTTTAGACCCAAACCAATAATGTTCCGGCCGAGGTCAAATTAATAACGTCTCTAAAAATGCACATGTAAAGCTAAATCGAATGATAGATCAATTCTCCTCTCTCTCTCTCTGTATGCTCTTTAAACATAAGAGGACAAAGCAAATTTATCGATCATGCCGGATTTGTACAATATTGCAAAACTTTTGATATTATTGGTTTATGCGAAACTTGGAAATCCCAATCTGATAATTATTCATTTTTTATTGATGGATTCACAGCTATTGATTATATAAGAACATGTAAAAGGGGGGTGTTTAGGAATTCAGGGGGAATAACTGTAATGAATAAAGATAGTATCATTAATAACGAATTTGTCAGAATTTATCTGAATGTGTAGTTTAATTAGCTTAATAAACAGCTTTTCAGTTTTAACAATGATATAATTTTGCTTTTTGTATATACGAGGGACATTCGGAAAGTTTTGAGACAACGTCCATTTAACAATGTTCCTTTGAAAAAATGTTATGCAACTTAAGCATATATGAGAATATTGTATTTCAAAAGCTTATGTCCAGATTATAATATTGTGATGTCAGCCATAATTTTAAATTCGTATCCATAGCAACATGCGCTGAGAAGACCCAACGCAACCCTAAATTTCTCGATTACACTGCACTATATTGAACACACAATCATAATAAAAACAAACGCGCGAAACGTTGTAAAACATACTTGATTCATAACGACATTTGCTGAAAGTATTCCGGAAGTAATGATTTAAATACACGCACCTAGAGAAGCATACTTACTAAGCGCATAATGCAAACGCAAACAAAAGGGGAACAGCGGATTTTCATAAAAAAATATGTCAACCTCGAGAAAACGCCACCGGAAACAAAGGAGCAGTTAGAGAGTTATAACGGAGAATATGTGAGTAGAGCACTTGTGGACAGATGGCATGAAAGTTTCCGTGACGGTAGAACATTTACAAAGTACAAACACATATCTGGTCGTCCGTCTGTGGTTGATGAAAAGGTTGCGATTATGTAAAGAACGCGCTTAATACAAATCGGCGAATGACTGTGAAAGATATTGCGAATTTGTGCAATATTGGTGGAGCAACTGCTCACAAGATTTTATCAGAAGGCTGTATTTGAAAAGTTGATGAAAAGACATGCGAAATGTGTACAGTGCATCGGGCGATTTTTTGAGAAGGAGTTAAATTAGGAACTGCGTTAAAACAGCCTTATTGATTAGACGTTACGTGAAAGCGACGTTACTGCATCTGGGACGTTGCAGATATCGTTTTCTACGCATTGTTGTTAATGTATATATTGCGTTATTTGTATGAAAATTGTACCATTCCGTAGAATATAACTTAAAGATACATTGTGCTAATTTTTATTCACTGTTTCCGACTTATCATTAAAAAACAAAGCTAGTCTCAAAACTTTCCGAACGTCACTCGTATATCACCTGAGCACTCCACAGTATATATCGAGGGCTTGGCGTGAAACGGTTGTAACTAAAATTGGTATTTTTTTTACCAAGGTTAATCACCTCGCCACAAAGTCTTTATAAGCGTTAAATCATTTTTCTTGGTAAATAATGCAAATTTAGGTGCCATTGCTCGTTCTGAGCAATGGCACCTAAATTTGCATTGTTTACAAAGGGGTCAAAATTGCCCCTAAACCAGGGTTTTCAAAATAGGTTTTGAGTTACAACCGTTTCACGCCAAGCCCTCGATATGATGTTGAAAATCCAAATGGAATAGAATTATTGAATGAAAAGTTGTTGAGGATTATCAGACAGTACCCATATGCTTATGTTTTACTTGCTGGAGATTTGTTACTCAAGAACTAAGGATTTACAAGGTTTCATTGAAAATGACCGTATTTACCATATCTTCCAGAATGTAAACGAGTATCCATCGGATCATTTTAATATCCCTAGAAAATCAAAAGATTGTATCATATTGAACAAATTTGGACACACTCTTATTGATTTATGTCGCACGTACAGTTTCCATATCATAAATGGTAGAATATACGGTGATGTAGATGGCAATTTTACCTGTTTTTCGAATGATGGCAAAAATATGTTTGACTAAATAATCGTATCATCAAATCTATTTGAAAATGTTAAATATTTTTTATGCCGATAATATTGAATTTCTAGATCACTTCCCTATAGTATGTCATCTTAAATTTGAAACCATTGTAAATTCAAACACTGTAGCAGATGAAGATTGTAAGAGTACAGAACGTTTTGAGCAATATAAATGGAAAGATGAGTCAAAAGAGGGATTTTAAAATAATTTTGCATCATTTCTCCCAAATTTCTACGAAAATTTTAGATTTCCTATAAACTGTGTTGAAAAGGTAGAAGTTCGTTTTTCGGACGTGTATTATAAATCTGGTATTTCTATGAAAATGACTTATAGAATGACTAATTCTAAACGTTATTCTTATGCTCAACCACCATGGTGAAGTAATGAATGTCACTAACTAAAGAAATTGAAACAGTATAAATTTAAACGTTTCCGTTTAAGTAATTGTACTGATGATTTTTTACACTATAAATGTGTACGTAACCATGTAAAGAACAGCGACTGTGTTATGTACGTGATAATATAACAAAACTGGTGCAATCTTAAAAGAATGCTAAATTATTCTGGAATTTAATTCGCCCGTCGACTTTTATAAAAAAGAAAGACTGGTTGTATAAGTAACAACCAATGGTTTAACCATTTGAATGATGTGTATCAAAATAATGAAACTGTTACTAACATTACTATATTGGGAGATATTGTTCACATTTGTGATGTGGCATATCTAAATGAGCCTATTCGGACTGATGAAATAAATAAGAGTATTGTACGTGTAAATTCAAATCGTGTAGCAGGTCCTGATGAAATTTGTATTGAAATGTTTAAGCATACTACATATGCGATATTGTCATTTTTATCTCAATTGTTTAACCATATATATGAAACCGGTCATTTTCCATATACATGGAGTAATAGTATTCGTGTGCTTTTACATAAAAAAAGGAAAGACCAATGACCCAAATAATTATAGGGGCATATCACGCCTTATTAATAGTTTATGCAAAGTGTTTATTAATGTTTTAAGTAATAGATTATCGACATGGGTTGAACGTAATAACTTATAAAATGAAGCACAACCAGGTTTTCGTAAAATCTACAATATTACAGACAACATTGTTATACTACAATCTCTTTGTCAAAAGTATCTCTCAAAGAAACGTGGTATATTTTATTGTTTATTTGTAGACTTTTAAAAAGCTTTTGATTATGTTAATCACGACAAGCTTTGTGATTCATTACAATGGAGGAGTATTAATGTTAAATGTTTGAAAATATTTAAATGAATGCACCAGCAACTTGGTTTTAGAGTTAGAATTGATGACTTTCTGTTATCCCACGTTAAACGTGAAAGAGGCACGAAACAAGGCTGCGGGAGTTCCCCGATTCTGTTTACTCTGTTTATAAACGACTTGATCGAATATTTACGAAAATAATGTACTACAGGTGTATTTGTTTCAAACAATATTGAGGATATTTTAGCCCTGCTATATGCAGACGACATTTCTTGTGTCTCAGATACTATATTTCATTTGCAGAAACAATTAAATGTGATACATAAATTTTGTCTATCAGTTGGAATGAAATTAAATATAGACAAAACGAAAATAATTGGTCCGAAATGGTGGTGTTTTAAAAAATAACGAAAAATGGTATTATGATGGCAATAAAGTTGAAACTGTATCATATTATACATATTTAGGTTCCATGTTAACGCCTCGGCTTTGTTGGACAACAAGTAAAACGAACCAAGCAATCTAAACTAAAAAAGGCTTGTTTTAGCATATATAGATCGCAAAACAAATTTGGATATTTTAATCTGAAAGATGTTTTTAAATTATTTGATTCTATGATAACACCTATTCTCTGTTTTATTTCTGATATTTGGGATTATGAATAAAGTCACGCCATAGAAAGAGTGCACATTTATTTTTGAAAAACGCATATGTTGTCTTAATCAAAATATCGCTGATTTTTTCGCCTTAAGTGAATGCGGTAGATACCCTCTTTCGGTAACGCATATGACACAGTGAATTAAGTACTGGATAAAACTTACAGAAATGCCTTCAACAAGATATCACAAGAGAAAGTTGGTGCAACGCATCAATGTCACCGGATATCCATAGTGCAGTTATGCATAACACTAACATTATAGTAGTTGAATAAACAGTTATCAACTGAGGGGCATATTGGAACATCAGGGGTGGGGTCAAGTGAACATGTATCATAACTTGCATTGTTTTGTCAACGAAGTGAATGATAATTGAAGCCTTTCATTGTTTATGATCAATCTCCATTCCAAAGTAGGTTGACCATACACACAACCAACTAATTATTGATCATAAACAGTAATGGAAATGAGTAATCTTGTCAATCATTAGTCCTAGTATGTATACAGTGCTTTCATTCCGGAACAATTATAAGATTTATGAATTCCACATACACTTTTCAAGATGTTTGTCAGAATATTTGAATTCTATTATTTTTCAATAAAACCACAAAACAGACAATTTATGATTTGCATGCAATAGTACGTCATTTTACCTTTCCTCTATTAAAGTCAACAGTGGACACCTTTGCAGCAATCTACTTTTAAAACAATGAGATAGGGGTTAAATCGCTGAAGACATGAGTTTCTCTTTTTCTCAAAATGATTTTAGCTTGGCATCCTAATTATATCATACTTTAACAAATGTTGAAATGTAGTCCAATATTTATAAATTAGACCACCTTCGAAATATAATATCAACTAAACAGTTAAATCTCATTGAAATTGTTGTATAATTTAAACTTAATTTCGAACATAAACTGAGCCCTACAACATGTTAATTTATTTTAATTCTTTCCTTCCTTTTTTATAATGAAAATAACAAACTACTCATGTTTTAAAATTATATTATGATGAGCGACCTTGTGTCAATGATGCATAACAATATGCAGATCGGAAGCAATATGCCTTTAGGGAATTAAATGACACATTTATAATTGTCAAGGACGAAATAATTTTGTACGAAAGACCCGATTATTTCTTTTTCGCAGAGGTGTCGTTCTTGAAACTCTCTTTATAGGCAGAGTGTGTTCGTTCAAAGTATTTTTTCTATTAAAACCAGTTTTATCTCGGTTTGTTCTTTTCTTCATTTGTTTCGAACCAAATAAACATTTTAAATCACCTATGATTTACTATTTGTAAGTGAGTGTAAAGAGCGGCTCTCTGCAAAGGAGATTGATCTACGCAGTTGGTATTCGCGAGTATGTTAACAAATAAATTAGACTGTGCGACGTAAAGGTTTGTAGTTATCGCCTTTTGATTACATGTAGTATATAATGTAAAATAAAGTATACCAGTCTAGCTAATAGGGACTGTTTTGTCTTCGTAAATAAAACAAAAAAACATAAATGCGAGTCAAAATAAAGAAACTGAAAATCTAAAACATCGGAATATTTATTTCATTTTAGATGTGTCATTACTTAGTGTTTTTAAACAAACACAATTGTAATATGTTCAAGACATCTTAAAGTGATTCTTTCTAATAATAATCCCCCCTCCCATGTCATTTCCGAAAACCTATTAAAAATAGAAGTCGCGGGCTTCTGGCCGGCGACTAATAAACAATGCTACCATATGCTTAGAAGGCTATATGAAAATGGCAGAAATACTTGGGCATCTACAATTAAAAATGTGTTATATGAGTGGTTTTGGATACGTATGGATAAATGACGGTGTTGGAAATTGTAGTCAATCTTTAAAGTGCTTTAAAAATATCTTATAGATTGCTCTCTCCAAAATCTTAAGCAAAACATCAGAGATTCACCTAAGTCAAAATGTTATCAACACTTTAAATCTCTGTTAAATGTAGAAATGTATATTTCCATAAATATGTTATATTATTGTCGTCGCATATTGTTAAATTTTAGATGTTCCAGTCATTGATTGAATGTAGAAAAAGGTAGACACCAACATATTGATTATTGCTTGAGATTCTGTAATATTTGTCTTGATAGAAACTGCTATGTTGTTGAGGATGAATTTCACTTTTTGATAGTATGTCCAGTTTACAATGAACTTCGTCTTTTTTATTTCCAAGAAGTCTGGACAAATTCATACCCAACTTCGAGGTTGTTTTATGACATAATAAGTGAACGTAGAACAACATATGTAAAATCACTGATAGCATATCTAATTGAGGCATTTAAAACAAGAAAATGACTTTTAGATGATCAGGTCTCTAATTAAATTATAAAGAAAGTGTTGTATACTTATTATTGGAAGCCGCCAGTCGGTAGCTTCCTGTAGGAATGTGTTAAAATTTAGCGCAAGGAGATATATAGACCTGCCAGTGTGACCACATATCGAGATTTCTCGTTGTATTCACTTAGTGTATTAATTTATGGTAAATTACTTTTCGAACATCCCTTTTACACTCTATAAACATGTGCGAGTTTTAAAATTAGAAAAAATATACAAAGGTCGGTATATTAATTTAATGTATACATGTATATAGATAGATATTTTATTTATTGACATAAGCTAATACAGCTTCTATTCATATTACAAATTTAACAATAACTTACATGACATGTCACCTTTCAAATAAACAATAAGCAAAGAGTTTATGGAAGAAAAATTGATAAACAATAAATAATAAAATATATAAATACTGGTAAGGTTATACTAATAAATTTTTCAAATTGTTAATGTAATTAATTCTTGTTTCTAAAGAGTATTTAATATATATGGCCAAATCAAACAAAATGTTAGGACTTTTCCTTTGAAACAGTAAAACCATTTTGTGCATAGATGGACGTATATAGTAAAATGTCCTTAAATATAAATTTCTGATACGGTCATATCTGTTGCAGACAGAAAGGAAATGAAACTCATCTTCTATGTCATTATTATTACAAATTAAACACAGACGTTGGTTTCTGTCGACTCTATTAACACGATATCTTCCAATAAATTCTAAGTTGATTTGGCAAAATATTCATATAATGTTCGAGTGAATGTTCATTTTTAATATAAATGTATGTAGATAGAAGGCTAGATTTATGTACATCGTCATACCAGTTCTGTTTAAAAATGTCAATTAAACGACTTTTGAATGTGAAATGAAAAGTTTTTAAATTCATCTCATGTTGAGTATTCCATACATAACCAAATCCATTTTCTTCTAACAATTTCTTAACATTACTACACCAATTTGCATGACCATTTCTACAGTCTTCTAGTAACTTTTGATACAGAGTCTTAATAAGAATATTTTCCGATGCAATTATTTTTAACCAATATTTAATAATGCTTGAAAATCTGTTTATGTATAAAGGATAGCGGCCTAATTCACCATAAATAGCTAGAGTACTAGTTGTAGTTTTAACACCTAAAAGTTTTTTATAAAAAATAAGATAAACCCTTTGAATTTATTTAGACTTAGAGTGGCCCCATATCTCTCCCGTATATCCTAATATTGACCCAACGAAGGAATCAAATAACTAGCAACTAGTTTTAGCCGTAAAGTTAAACTTTTTCAAATTAGCTAGGAGAACATTTAATGCTTTTATGCCTTTTCCAGACAATGTCTTTTGGTTTAAAGAAAAATTACCAGTGTAATTAAAGACTGTTTTGTTAACACTCTAGAAGCCGCATTTTTGGCTTGAGCATGTTGAAACTTTGTCAGAATGTTTGTGTTAGTGATATCTAGGCCAAGTTCGAATATAGGTCATGTTGGGTCAAAAACTAGGTCACAAGGCCAAATTGAAAGAAAATCTTGTTAACACTCTAGAAGCCACAATTTAAATTTGAGCATGTTGAAACTTTATCAAAAAGTTTGTCTTTATGATATCTAGGCCAAGTTCGAATATGGGTCATGTCCGGTCAAAATCTAGGTCACTAGGCCAAATTTAAGGAAAATATTGTTTACACTCTAGAAGCCACATTTCTGGCTTGAGCATGTTGAAACTATGTCGGAAAATTTATCATAGTGCTATCTAGATCAAGTTCGAATATGGGTCATGTCGGGTTAAAAACAAGGTCACAATGCCAAATTTAAGGAAAATCTTGTTAACCGTCTGGAAGCCACATTTTTAGTTTGAGCATGTTGAAACTTTGTCAGAATATTTGTATAAGTAATAGCCAGGCCAAGTTCGAATATGAGCCATGTCAGGCTAGGTCACTAGGCCAAATTTAAGCAAACTCTCGTTAACACTCTTGAAGCTGCATTTTAAACTTGAGCATGTTAAAACTTGATCAGAAAGTTTGTCCTGATGATATCTAGTCCAAGTTCGAATATGGGTCATGTCATGTCAAAAACTAGGTCACTAGACCAATTTTAAGGGAAATCTTGTTAACACTCTGGAACCCACATGTTTGGCTTGAGCATGAGAGAGTTGTGTCTTAAATAGCCCATTCTCAGGTGAGCGATTCCAGGGCCTCATGGCCCTCTTGCTTTTATTTAAGAACAACTGAATAATTGAATTTAGAATGAAAATCGCATCCGTTGTCGATCTTCCTGATCTAAAACCAAATTGGGCATCAGAAAGAATGTCATTTTGTTCTTAAAACAGTGTTAATCTACGATTTAAAAACCGGTAAAAATCTTTGCTAAACAGCTAATAAGGGTTACTCCGCGATAATTATTTACATCGTCGGAACTGTTTTTCTTATATAGAGGGATTATGATTCCCTAAGCCCACTGTTCTGGGTAATAACCTGAATTAAATATTGCGTTAAAAAGATCAGTCAAGTGCGATGAAATAATGTCATAAGACTCTGTGAAAAATTCATTCATCAAACAGTCAAAACCTGTTGCTTTAATTTTATTAAGGTTGCGGATAACATATTCCACCTCCTGTACTGAAATAGGCCTATCTAATTCCTCAAAATTTGAGATATCATCAAAACTGAAACTGCTGCAAAATTCTTCGGCATTAATATCAGATACCTGCTGAATCTCTTATGATATATTAGAGAAATAGTTGAAAAAGGAATTAATAGAGATGTTATTAATTTGCACATTTTTCTTAGGACGAAATAGATTCCAAAAGTCCCGAGGTTTTTTATGTTTAAGATTTACAATTGATTTGTATTTCTGACGGAAATATGATCTTTTCTTTTTCTGAATAAGAGTTTTATACCGCCCTTTACTCTCACACATGAAAGTTTTGCAATGTATGTCTATACAGCTGTTTTGCTATTTTGCATTCATTATCAAACCATACAGCTTTTTTAGTTTGTGTTTCTCTAAAATTACTTGTATTGGAATATCTTATGTTGCGATAGAATAAAGGGTCCGTAATGCCTCGGAAAGTTTCTACAAAAGCTGCTAGTGTGGAATTTAAATTATCCTTATTTAACAAATGGGAATTAAGGGTTAACTTGTTAAGTTCTGGTAAGCTTGAAATCAATTTACCAATATACATGTTTAGTTAAGCGAAATTCATACTGTATGTAGTTTAAACAGTAAAATAGAGAACCATCTACTGAAATGGTTACTTGCCTCATACACTTTATTATTTCAATAGTATCTCAAAACGGGAACCAAAAAAAGGCGCGCTAAATGTAGTCTGGTTCCTAACATCCTATGATATAGTGTCACTTTCATTAATATCACGGTAAACACGATTTCGGTGTATTTTGCGTAGCCGACAGCATGTTTTATCACGGACGCGATGTGAACTTCCAGAAAACTTAAATGAAACTGCATTTCATACAAACAGACACTTTAAGCCACTTCTGCAGCAAATATGTTTTGAAAAAATTGTGGGAAAAGTAGAAATGTTTTCAAATTTATTCAATTATAATTATGATTGTTCTTTCAATTATAGAGAATGTCTTTATTTTTGAATACCGGTAAATGCTTTGAAAGACATTTGTTGCAGAATTGTTGTATGTGGAAAAGGGTTAACAAAAGAGTTTCTTAAAACGTACTATACATGTTCTTTAACATATCTTTGCTTATGGCCCTGTCACACTACAACGTATGGCCTTAACGTATGCCAGCGTATGAGATTTTTTGCCAATACGTTGGTGTACGTTGATATAGGTTAGGGGTACGTTAGGTGTTCGTTATCAGCACGATGTCATACGCTGTCATACGTTCATGAACGCCGAGACAAAAAAAATGTTTTGGGTATGTTCAAAACTTTTGAGCGTATGACAACGTATATTTCATAGGTTAAGCATACGTTATAGATACGTTGGAGGTACGTTAGACATACGTTGAAACTCGCTAGAGGTACGTTGCTGGTATGTTAGGCATACGTCAGCGGAGGGTGTATCGTACAGCTAACTTATTGACAACGATTGAGTAACTTATTTCTAACGTATTTCTAACGTGTTTATAACGTATGTTGGCGTATTTGAAACGTGTATTGACGTATTCAAACGTATTGTACGTATGCTAGGCGATTGAGTAACGTATGTAACGTATATCTACCGTATAGCTAGCGTTCCTTTGGCGTACAATGAGCGTTTTACAGGCGGGGTATATAACAACAACAACAACTTGCGTGTTTATAGCCAACACATATGTTACAACAATATAGTGTATATATATATAGGGTCCATGTGTAACTCAATCGGTACTACCATTGAGCAGTTCAACCAGAGAGGATGGATACATACCAACTAGCCGTTCTCCAACATCAGCATGACATCAATCAATTAGAACTCGCACAGGTCCGTGCCATTATTAAAAGGAAGAGGCGAAGAGCTAGAAGGAGGAGGTTCTGGATCAGACCATGGATCGGTAGACGACGTCAGTTTGGCATATATGACCAGCTTCTTGTGGAACTCCGTAACGAGGACAGGGCATCCTTCCACAACTTCATGCGTATGCCTCCAGAAATGTTTGACGAACTGCTAACCAGAGTGGGTCCCCGGATAACCAAAGGACATACTAGTTACAGGGAACCCATCGAGCCTGGCATGAAGCTTGCCCTGACTCTGCGTCACCTTGCCTGTGGGAGCAAGTATGCATCGATGAAGTTCGGGTGGAGAGTACCTCACAACACGCAGTCACTCCTCGTCCGAGAAGTCTGTCAGGCCATCATTGATGAATACCTTAGCGAGGTGATGAATTGCCCCACCCATTCTGATGGATGGCGTGCCATTGCTGACCAGTTTTTTCAAAAATGGAACTTGCCTCATACATGTGGAGCACTTGATGGGAAGCATGTTGCCTGCCGGAGTCCTCCAAAGAGTGGATCCATGTACTTCAACTACAAAGGATTCTACTCCATTGTACTTATGGCGCTTGTAGATGCAGACTACAAATTCATCTGGGCAGATGTCGGTTGTATGGGATCAGCATATTCAATTCAGATAGTAAACAGTTAATGGCCGATCTCGCCTTCTTGAACTTTGGCTTGCCCATGCTGATGAGGCTGTCACGAACATAGTTGGCGAAGGCTGTCCTGGTGGTGACTGGCTGCTGGGCTGCAGGCTGCAGACTTGCGAGAAGCTCTCCACTTTGCTGGACTCTCTTCTGGAGGGAGGTCAACAACGCATCTTCACGGTCTTCCTGCAAACGCTTGCCCTTGCCCTTGGTCACTGTTGGCATGTTTTCGTCATCCAAGGCAACACCAACCTCGACACAGGCAGTCTCTGCAGCACACAAGTCCCCCTGGTGTTCTTCAATTGTGGCCTTCACCTGCAAAGACAAAATAATAAATTTTAGGAACATTAAAAAAAATCAGATTATAAAACATACTTAAGGTGGTTCCAATATACACATTTACAAGGTGGATAAAAATTTGAAGTAAAACAGTAAGAGCATGTGAGAATGAGTTATTTTATGTATTAAAACTTATTGATAAAAGTGTAATTGATTTTCAACAAAAGAAAAAAGCATGCAACACAAAAAACAATGTCAATATTTAATATAATGTGTAAAAAGATGCTTTTATAAGCCAAAGTATACTGATAAAAATTAACCGTTTTTCAAACCCAAGGCAGTCTTAAATACGAAGAATATTAAATACACACACGTTTAATTTAAAACGCAGTATGTTAATTGAGGGCAAGGAAGACGAACATTCATAAAAGATTATATAACTTTTACAATATTGAAAAATTTGTTTGAAAAAAACATTTTTTTCCTGCACAAATTGGCAAAATATTGAATTAATCATTTAATTCCATGCAAATAACATAATAATTTACGAGTTTTCGTCTTCGTTGCCCTTAATTGGCATACTGGCTATCATAATACATTAGTAGGAATGTGTAATTCCTTGTAATTGATTCTGTCTTGGGTTTGAAAGAAAACTCATATTTTCATTGCAAATGGTGGCGTTTACGGTAAGGAGAATAACTTTATCCGTTTTTTCTGACCTTCCTTGAAAAAACATATCATTAGGCTGAAGTTACATTAACTTTTACCATTCAATCAGTTTTAATTACTTTAAAAAGTAGGATAATCACGTTACCTCACATATCTTGAGATATGATGGTGTATACAGGAGAGAAACCCCTTAAAGTCACAAAATACTTTTATTTTGTTCAATTGACCAATAAGCTATTATATTTAACAAAACAAGCTGGTCTGTTGATCAACTTTATCTGGTATGAATACTAATGTATAAATCCCAAACGATATTTTGATCGATACACCTTTATCATATTGTTAAAAAAAAGTGAATTTGGTATTGAAATCATGATCTTTTACTATGCAGTCCGAGATTCTAAGCTTGCATTGAATGTATAATGATTTTGATTTATGATTTTAGCACACAATACACCTATTGTAAACAAAAATGTAAACAGCGTATCGTTCAAATTAGCGTTTTATATCTTTGACATAATTATCGCGAAAACCCATAACAAATGACGCTGTGCTGCACATTTTTCGTTTAAAATGGTCTAGTTTGATTAGTTGTGAATTGATTTTAACCAACTTTTTGGCAGTTTTGTTATAAGAGTTATTGCCTTTCATCATATGCAAAGAAAAAAATCACCTATATATTATGTAACATTAATATACAAAGGTAGTGTGGGCCTTTAAGGCCTAAACGTCGTGAGGTCACAAGCCTGGCAGAAAGATAATTAATTATTTAAATTGTAACGAGTGTGATTTTTAAGCGAAACTTACAGATTTACAAGGCTCCGGACGGTGTCTGATGACGGAATTCAGGAAATCGAAGTTGTTTTTGATCCATAGCTCCCTCTCGGTCAGCTCACCAGGAGCGCCGTCACCACTCTTCTTCTTGTGCAGCCTGGTATGTGTATCCCGGAGTGACTTGAACCATCCTTGAAGATGTTGAGCTGAAAATACAAATAGGGATTGATATGAGTCCAATGAAAACATTAACAATTACGATGCCAAATTAGGCAAGTCCATGTTGGTCGCAAATTAATTTCTTAGTCTACATTTACATGTTTCAACATAACGACACATTTCTCAACATACTCGTAGGCACATTTTACATAAACACAATACTAGTATTCATTTTGAATGTGAAAAGGTTAAATATTCAAGAAAAAATATGTATCAAATGTTGTACTTACATTTTATTGGTGGTTCCATACTAGCACCCTGGTCTTCCCAAAGCTTGGCCTTAAGGTCAGTTCGCCTGTACCCACTTAATTTGCAGTCCCAGATCATTGGATGTACTTGCAAGAACTCCAGCATACTCTCCTCCTGTTCTGCGTTGAGTGAAAAAACAATCTTCTTAGCCCTCTTCTTTGCCTGCAGCTGATTAGGCTGGCTGGTGGAGTTGGAGGCAACAGAATCGACAGAGCCTTCACGGGATGGAGGAGTCGGTGAGCGAGGTTCTCTCGATTGCGATCGGCTGGTAGGAGGAGAGTCATTGGCAGGTTGGTTGCACTGGTCAGGCTGGTTTGACTGGACATGCTGATCAAGCTGGTCTTGCTGTTCTTCAGGTGGTGGTGATGGTTTGGAAGGTTGATGCATACTGAGTTTCCCTCTCCCTCTCCCTCTGGAAAGTGCCTTAGACCGTTTGGGTGGCATGGTACGTAGATGCTGACTGAATGAGGAAATTCCTAAAAAGCGGCGAGGTATTTGTACTGTTATGTCACGTGAGTGTTAGACACACCAAGCACGTTGTGCATGCGCTACTCATAGGCTACCCATACGCTGGAAATTCGTCGAGAACGTCAGACACTCGTTGAAAATACGCCCAGATACGCTCCCATAAGTTATGTATAAGTTAAAGATACGCTATACATACGTTGGACATACGTTGGACATACGTTCTGTATACGTTAGATTCGTTGTGTATACGTTATGTATGCGACCAATCCACAACAAATTTGATTTTTAGGTACCCGGGTCGACGTATGCCGGCGTATGGACACTTTTTCAAAAAAAAATCATTCGTTCGGCATACGTTAAGTCCATACGTTGTAGTGTGACAGGGCCATTAACAAAATATTGACTTTAAATGTTTGTAATGTAAAAGTACTCCTATTATTAATCTAAAGTCATGATTTTACATTTTCATGCACTGGTTTAACTATTCAATTTTCTTTAACTAGTTCCTATTTTAAAGTAGAAAACATTGTAGCAAAAAAAAAAAAAAATTCCTCGTGAGCAATTTCTCCTTTTATCACAATTTTTTTCAAAAGTCGTCTGCTGCAGCAGTTTTAAAATGCATATATTTTAAATAAATAGTTACCAAAATATTGACTTTACCCACCCATTGAATTGTAAATTGTTTGTTTTATTGAAAACCTTACCAGTGTAAGATTGGACGCTTTATGATTAATGTTGACTGTACGAACATTGTAGACATGCCAACATTTTCCCTCTTGTCAGTCTTTCGGATTACGTGAACATTGAAATACGTTTCCTTGAATTTTTTAATGCTAATCACGACACGAGTTCACATCATTTTCGTCCACTCGAGATTGTTCATTTGTAATCCGACAGCTTTGATTTTCAATTGCTGTTTTTGCCACAATAATTTCAACTCTTTTCAATTATTACTATCATTTATATATAATGTTCTATGTTTTTTACTTGATGATTTCAAAGTCTGTCAGGTTAAACATCATTAAAATCATTGTTGCAAAAGGAGAAATTGCTCATAATGAGCAATATCTGCATTTGCCAAAATAATTTCAACACTTTTCAATAATCATACGATTATTTATAGAGATTTTTAGATGACCTGAGCCGAAGGCTCAAGGTGATCTATTTTGATCACTCTCTGTCCGTCGTCCATCGTCCGTCCGTCGTCCGTCGTTAAGCTTTAGCTTTAAACATCATCTCCTCCTAAACAACCAAACTTCACAGGTATGTTTTTTTGGTGGTCTTCTTTCAAAATTGTTCAAAGATTTAAATTCCGTTCAGAACTTTGGTTGCTGCGGCATCAGAAAGGCGGCAAAAAGTCCAAAAGTCTTCCCCTCTGAATGTGCTTGTAAGATTCCAATATAATTTGGTAGAAATGTTCCTCGGGTGACCTTCTACAAAATGTGTTCAAGCCAGACCGATTGGTTGAAAAACATGGCAGTCAGGTGGCA
Organism: Serripes groenlandicus; assembly: GCA_031761405.1. Lineage (NCBI taxonomy): Eukaryota > Metazoa > Mollusca > Bivalvia > Cardiida > Cardiidae > Serripes > Serripes groenlandicus. The sequence goes on from JASEVX010000013.1 coordinate 42,279,768, forward strand.
TCAGAAAAGGGGGAAAAAGAAAGAAAAAGAAGATTCCATTTTAATGGCAGTGCTTTTCTTATTTTAAGAAATTGAATAAGGATCTAACTTCAGTGACCCTCTTCTTAATTTATTCAAACCGTATTGATTGGTTACACAATCATAGCAACCAGGGGTCATCACAAAAGGGGAAATTGAACTTTAAGCTACAAATGACAACTTCTACCATTCCACTGGACCAATTTTGACCAAACATCACAGGAATGTGCCTTTGGTGGTCTTCTTTCAAAATTGTTCAAAGAATAAATTCCAATGAGATTTTTGGTTGTTGCGGCATCAGATAGCGCGCCAAATGTCCATTGACCGATTGGTTTAAAAACATGGCAGTCAGGCGGCATCAGAAAAGGGGGAAAAAGAAAAAAAATGAAATTCCATTTTAATGGCAGTGCTTTTCTGAATTTAAGAAATTTTAAATTCAGTGACATTCTTCTTAATTTGTTCAAACCGTATTGATTGGTTACACAATCATAGCAACCAGGGGTCATCACAAAATGGGAAATTGAACTTTTAGCTACAAATGACAACTTCTACCATTCCACTGGACCAATTTCGACCAAACTTCACAGGAATGTGCCTTTGGAGGTGTTCTTTCAAAATTGTTCAAAGAATAAATTCCAATTAGATTTTTGGTTGCTGTGGCATCATATAGGGAGCCAAATGTCCAAATTTAAAAGTCTTCTCCTCTGAATCTGCTTGTAAGATTCCAATATAATTTAGTAGAAATGTTCCTTGGGTGACCCTCTACAAAAGTTGTTCAAGCCGTACCAATTGGTTGAAAAACATGGCAGTCAGGCGGCATCAGGAAAGGGGCAACTATATATGAAAATGCTTGTCTGATTTTAAGAAACTTGAATAAGTATCTAACTTCAGTGATCTTCTACTTTATTTGTCCAAGCCGTATTGATTGGTTACAAAATAATAGCAACTAGGCATCATCACAAAGGGGTGAATTGAACTTTTAGCTACACATGACAACTCCTACCATTCCACTGGACCAATTTTAAGTTAACTTCACAGGAATTATCCTTTGGTGGTCCTCTTTCATAATTGTTCAGTGATTTAAATTCCAATGAGAACTTTGGTTGCTTGGGCATCAGAAAGGGTGCAAAATGTCCAAATTTTCCTTAGGTGACCCTCTATAAAAGTTGTTCAATTCGTACTGATTGGTTGAAACACATGACACTCAGGTGGAATCAGGAAAGGCGCAAAATAACAACACTTTTTAATTCATTCTTATTAGAGTTCTTGTTAGATTTCAAGATACAAATGGCCTTTACTGATAAGCTATTTCTTTAACAGTGTCCACTTTTGCAGTTACATTTGCACTCCTTGATTAAACCTTCCCAGATATTTACAGTTAAATATTTGCTACTAATTTACTAGTAATCAGGTGATCGATTTAGCGACATCTTGGCCCTCTTGTTTATATTTTGTACTTGATAATTTCAAAGTAGTCTGTAAACCCTTATCCACTTTCATGACTTACTGATACAATCCAAAAACAGATTTTCTGTTTGTCAGCATTATTTGACAGAAACATTACCATAACAGGGCGTGTGTTCAATACAAATAGTAGATTATTTTTGGTACAAATTGAAATTTAGCATAACCTCTTGTCCATTTATCTTTAGTATTATATGTCACGTTTTGTGATCAGTTTAACTCTAAATCATCTCATTCACTTAGAACACAGACCCTGCCAGGTTAAATATCCTACATACAACTTATATCTTCAAATACCGATATCAGCATTACTGACTACAGAATAATTGTTTCTAATGTTTGTGGATTTAAATGTTCTTTTTTCTTATGTTTTCATGTGCAATAAAATATTGCAGCTTCTCTTATATGCTTTGCGTCAAACATTCATCTTGTTTCTATATTTGAATTACTTCAAAAAGTTTATGATGTCACTCCAATGAATTTATTATGTACATGTAAATTATGTATAATGGGCCGGAGGCCTTACATTACTGAATACAATATTTGTTTTGTTTTGTATTGTATTTTATTATATTGTGTTGTATTTGTATGCTGTAATACTGAGAAAATTGGGAAAAATCCCCACACAGAACCGTGTTACTAAAAAAAGTAACTCGTTATGGTTTATACATTACAATACTATATACTACCATATAAAGAGGCTATTTATAGTAACATGGTCTTGTGTGTTCCAACATTTTATCAAACGAAAGCATTACCATCAGTAGTATCATTGTTATATTTGTAGTAGCTTAACGCCGTCTTGTGTGTTTTTTTTTTTTATATCTATCTCATATAAAAACTCGGCCTCCTGTGCATTAAGCATGCTATATTTTCGTAATAATAATGCATTTATTTATAGATTGAAGGTCGGCAAGGTGACGG
>JASEVX010000013.1:42287173-42324673 GCA_031761405.1 Serripes groenlandicus
GTAGTAGTAGTAGTAGTAGTAGTAGTAGTAGTAGTAGTAGTAGTAGTAGTAGTAGTAGTAGTAGTAGTAGTAGAAGAAGTAGTAATAGTAGTGGTCGTAGTAGTAGTAGTAGTAGTAGTAGTAGTAGTAGTAGTAATAGTAGTAGTAGTAGTAGTAGTAGTAGTAGTAGTAGTAGTAGTAGTAGTATAACTAGTTGTAGTAGTAGTAGTAGTAGTAGTAGTAGTAGTAATAGTAGTAGTACTATAAGTAGTAATTGAAGTTGTAGTGGAAGTAGTAGTAGTAGAAGAAGTAGTAATAGTAGTGGTAGTAGTAGTAGTAGTAGTAGTAGTAGTAGTAGTAGTAGTAGTAGTAGTATATGTAGAAGTAGTAGTAGTCCACGTAGTAGTAGTAGTAGTATAGTAGTAGTGGTAGTAGTAGTAGTAGTACTATAAGTATTAATTGAAGTTGTAGTGGAAGTAGTAGTAGTAGAAGAAGTAGTAATAGTAGTGGTAGTAGTAGTAGTAGTAGAAGAAGAAGTAGTAATAGTAGTAGTAGTAATAGTAGTAGTAGTAGTAGTAGTAGTAGTAGTAGTAGTAGTAGTAGTAGTAGTAGTAGTAGTAGTAGTAGTAGTAGTAGTCCTATAAGTAGTGATTGAAGTTGTAGTGGAAGTAGTAGTAGTAGAAGAAGTAGTAATAGTAGTGGTAGTAGTATTCATTCATTCATTCTCTTTATTTCCTCCGTTCGGAGATTAATTGAATACATTCATTATATCAACTGTTAACAACAAGTAATTGGACTAGTTTTTATACATAAAATGATATGGAAATTGAAAATCAATCTTTACATAATAGTACTCAGATTGTAAATAGTCACAATATGTATATATGCATATATTTACACACACACACACATATATACACATACATATACATATACATATTCACACACACATATACACATATACCCACGTATTCACACATACACAGAGTCATTGTATCGTCTAAGGTGGGCCGTTGAAACATTTGTATGCGAATAATATAGCTTCGCAGCGAAAGTAATACTCTGAATCAGTGGTGACTGATGTAGGGCTTGCACCTAAACCATTATCAAAAACGTTTCACTGGTTGCAAGCATTAGCTCAGTATATACTTCATGGCCAATATTGGTGTACATGTATATGCCACTAAGAAATAATCGTTTCTTATCATATGTTGCGCTACATTCTGTTATTCTATGTTTGATAACATCTAAATGTATACGGCCACACAGATCACATGACGAAGGTTTTTCTGAAGAAACAGTCACCCACAATTTAGCCATAAAGGCTATTTTATGTGCAGCTATCATTGTACCATAGAGATTATACAGGTTGCAGGCTGTGATTGATGTATGCAATCGACTGAACCTGACGAAATCAGTCGATTGCATCCTCATTAACCACTCATTAGTTTCCAAATGGTCAACAACATTATTGATACATTGCTTCCATACTGGTTTATGTGGCAGGAAGCAACCGTCATTTACATACATATTCATAAGAAAATTCAAGTTGTATTTATTCAATAATGAACATATATCTGGAATGTAACCACGTATTGATTTTGTCGGGTTATATACGAATTGCATAAATTTTCTCATGAAAATCTTTTTGCAAAGAGAGCTATTCTCAAGGCTCAATATTTTGTGCAGGAATATTAACTTCTTTTTGTCAATCAATGATGTGATTCGCTTAATTCCAAGCATTGATTCGCACATATCAGACCTTGTTCTGATATTAAATCCCTGAATAGTTTTTACAATAAAATGTTGCAAACGGTTGAGCTTGAGTACGTCGCAACTTGTTATATTACTCCATAGCTCACACCCATACAAGGCTATTGGGATAATGATTGTGCTATACAGCTTAACAGAATTTAATGGATTTAATGCATTAGGTCTCATACCAAGATCAGCCATTGCATAAAAGGCATTTTTTGCTTTCTGACAGCGTTCTGAAATGCGATTTGTTAATTTTAGAGATCCATCCTGTCGTATTCCGAGATGTACAACACTGTCAATTTCGTGAATGTAGGATTCTCCCAGTAAAAACTTGACAGGAGCATTTTTCTTTTTGTTATCGTTAAATACAACGACATTGGATTTCTTGCAATTTACTTCGAATTTCCATCTAAAGGAATACCTGTACACAATGTCAAGCAAATTTTGCAGATACATAGGCGTTAATGCAATTACAGATAAATCACAAGAGAAAGTTGATGCAAGGCATCAATGTCGCCGGAAAAGACTGCATTGATTTATTTATGTATTCTTGACTTTCCTTAGTCTATTCAAACATTAGGAACGTTTATTTATTATTTGTTTTTATTTACCCTCGCCGTGCAGAATTAACTATTTGGCGAGCAGACAAAGTTAGATACAAGGGAGTCCGGGTGCGATACCCTAGCTCTTTCCGAAAAGACCCCTTGGTTCTTTTACGTGCCCGGTGTATAGCACCGATACACGCGAGGTTATTTTTCCTGGAAAGGACCAGTACTTAACCTCTAGTTGAGTGGGGGACGCTTAAAAGCATCCCTCAAATTTCCAGAACCTGGACCGGGATTTGAACCCCAGACCTCTGGATTGACAGTCCAGTGTGTTAACCACTGGACTACCCCGCCACTCTGGGAGGAACGTTTAAATGAAAACATTTGCTTATAAATTTTATATGCATACCTATACATTAGGGTATCTATAAAAAAATAACGAAATGTGTACACATTTATCTGGCTTAAATTTAATTTTGCTGTTGTTACTTATTTAAATAATAGTATTCATTAATATAATTTCAATGTTTGTCAATCTTATTCGAATCACAAGGTAAATATCCTGGTATTGCTTTAAAGGGAGGTAATTTGAAGAAAAACAAAAGTCTTCAAAAGGAGAAATATATCAGCACAGGGACACTATATTACATGTAATATAGTGTCCCTGATCAGCATTACCGTCTACAGTTTAAATTGTTCTATTGTTTGTGGATTTAAAAAATGTTCTTTTTTTCTTATTTCTACATGTACAACGAAATATTGCGGCTTCTCTTTGACGCTTTGCGTCAAACATTCGTCTTGTACTTGTCTAAAATAAAATAATATCACTCGCTTTTTCATATCGAAATGCGCATGCGCGAAAATCGATGTTAAAGGTCACGAAACTACACAACAGAATAGGGTCTATATTTAGCTTAGAAACAGTTCCTACTTTAGATATTCATGGATTAACATTATTAAATGAATTCTACACAAATCAAGACATCTCTTTGAACATGAAAACAACATTTAGTAAGTTAAAATTGCTATTAAAAGGAGAATCCGAAATTGACCTCAATGATGACACATAAGAGTCTGCATTAGGGGGTGTTGGTTCACGTCTTGAAGGGACCACTTTTGTGTTCGTAAATAAGACAAAAAACTTAAATGCGAGTGAAATAAAAAAAACAAAAAACTGCAAACATTAAAAAATCGGAATATTTATTTCATTTTAGATGTGTCATTTATAAGTGTTCGTAAACAACCACAATTGTAATATGTTCAAATCATCTAGATTTGTTTCTTTCTAATAATAAGCCGCCCTCCCATGTGATTTCCGAAAAGCTATTAAAAATAGAAGTCGCGGGCTTCTGCCCGGCGACTAATCAGCAAACGCAGGATTCCCACAGTTAGCATGGATTGGCGAATAGAGACGTAGGCTATACTCTGAATTTTCAAGTTCTTTAAGTAAGTCATTTATAAAGATAAGATAATAAAATGTGGAAGCGACCCCTCCCTGACGTACGCCTTGTTTTACCGGGACTGGGAGTGATTTATTGCCATTTGCCATGACAAAGCAATTCAAGTTTGTATAGGAATCCCTTATTATCCTCCATACTTTTCCAACTATTCCTAGATTATGGAGTTTATAAAATAGCGCATTGTGCCATACGCTATCAAAGGCACATTTAAAGTCAATGAAAGCCACGAATGCTTTACTATGTAGATCCGCGAGTTCGTTAATAGTTTCCTGTAGACAAAACGCGGCTGTAATACAACTTAGCCCTTTTTGAAACCCTTGTTGCTGTGGAGATGGAAATATGGTTTTATTACATAATAATAAAGCATGCATTCTATCTACCAATATCTTCTCAAAGATTTTGCAGAATGAAGGTATCAGTGAAATTGGCCTATAGCTAGTAGGGTAATTTTTTGGCTTTCCGGAGCCTTTGTATATCGGTACTATGTAACTATTACGCCAGGAGTCGGGTGTACTTTCAAAGCGTAGAATAGAGTTAAAGAGCTCTACCAAGGCATGCACTATTGGTGTTTTACCATATATAATATGTTCATTAGTGATGTTGTCATGAGATGGACTTTTCCCACGTTTAAGGTCAACTAAAGCCTTTTTAACCTCGTCACATGTGAACTCGCGTTCTACTGTTTGTGAGAGCGTTATTGTAGTAGGATTTAGTCTAGCATAATTTTCCAGCGTTTCATCGACTTCTATTTCAAGTTTACTTTTGGGATTTAACGCGTGTGTATCAAATATATCAGTAAAGTATTTTTCAAACCCGCTTATGACATTTTCAGCTTTATAGTTAATATCTTTATATATTATTTCTGATGTGTGTTGACGGGGTGTTTTCTTATGACGTTTCATTAAATTCCAAAATAGACGAGAGTCTAGCTGAGAACATCGTTCGAGTTCTCGGAAAATATTGTTTATGTAATTGTTCGATGCTATACGTTGGGTTTTTCTGAATTCTCGTTTGGCCGCCTTATAATTAAAATATGAGGGATAATACATACCACGTGGTCTCCCTTCAATTAACCATATTTTGCGTTTGTCTCGCGAGTAAGTGTGAGCCGCCTTTACTTCGGCAGTCCAATATGGTTTCGCGTGTCTATTAAATTTGCGTTTAGGAAGGGTTTCGAGTGATGCATTGTTAATCGCTGCTACGATGTAATCCGATAATTGGTTTGGAGTAGTATAGCTATGTATAATATCGGTCGAGAGGCTATCCTCCAGTTTTTTGTGATATTCTTCTATGATATCATCTGTACATTTATTCCATGCGACTCTGTCGCTGTGTTGGTATTGTTGGGCTTGTTCCGACAATTGCGGCAGTTCGATTTTAGCGATTAAGGGTAAATGGTCAGACGTAATTACTTCTTTTTCGGATATCGTTACAATGTCCTTGCATTTCTTAATGAACGACGTTTCGACAAGTATATGATCGATAATTGCCCGGGTTTTTATATATGTATATTCAATGTTTGGAAACAATGGGGTATTACAAAGGGATAATAATCCTGAATCGGACAGAAAGTCACTGAATAACCTATCCTTTTCCGATTGGTGCCCGTTATTCTTAGTTTGTACATATGACAATAATTTTGCATTAAAGTCTCCTAAAAGGATAACGTTGCCGTTTTCTGAACAACTGTGTGTAATTGCACTCAGACAATACAACGTTTCTGCATATTTATCAATGCAACTATCTGCTGGCATGTATACGCCTATTATATAGATGGGTGTACACAATTTTCTATCAATTTTGATGGCCAGTATACGTTCGTTTTGAAAGCAGTCTACTTTACTAATATTCTGGCTGAGACACTTCTTAAAAAGAATAGACACTCCTCCTTTACCACACTTCAGTGGTCCATATTGGTCAATCGAAGTGTCCGCTATGGAGAAAACTTCGTATCTACTGTTTATTGAGTTCTTAAAATAGAGAGAATGTGGCATGAGTTTGTGTTCTACAATCACTGAAACGTCTACACTGTTTTCATCTAGAAATTCCGAAAGGGCAAATGCTGATGACATAATGCCACGCGCATTCCAACACATAAGGTTTAAAGTCATAAATGTAAGATATAAAATAGCGTACTTATACATTATCAATGATTAATTATATCGTCTAAACAGGTTAGTAAGCTTCAGTGTTACTACTTGCCCAGCTGTCGATGTTTTCATTCCAATCGTTGTAATCATTATATACACTCTGTGACTGTGAATTATTTTCATTTTCATAATTGTTTTTGTTGTAGTCGTCGTTATAGTCGTTTTCACGGTGTGTATCGTATCTAGTACGTCTTTTATTTGACGTGTTTCGTTTCACATATCGTCTATTTGTTCGTTCCTTTTCCATTTCGGCTTTACTTTGCCATTTACGAATAGTCAAATCCGGAGGCCAAAACTCGTCGTCTTCGACTTGGCTTGAGCAGTTTTCAGGAATGTTGATTTTTAGCCGCAGATCCGTATCGACCATAAAACATGTTTATATATGTACATTTTACACCGCTATCTGTTAAATACTGATATATGTCGTTATCACTGACATCGGCGTCTATGTTTCCTACATAGTATGACACAATCCGTTTCTTTTTCACTGCAATGAATTTATCGGCCGACGGCCTATGATTGTTTTCTTTCGTTCGTTGATCGTCTGTATGTTCGTGATACTTTGGATTTTCGTTCTGTTGTTTATTGCGACGTTTTTCCCTGTCGTGTATTTTAATATGAATCGTCGTATTATTTTCGTCGCTCTGTCTTGGCTGAGTTGAATTAACAGAAAGAGAGGTATCCTTTTTTAATCCTGTTTTTTGCGTTTCCATGACTGAGTTCATGATTGTGTCTGTATTGTTCTCAATTAATAGGTGAGCCAGATCAGGCTGCTTCGTTTTTACGACATCTGCAAATGTAGAATTGTGTTCGGCATTTGAGCTTTCCTTAGCGGTACTTGCTTCCCGACTAATTGATTTGGTTGCCGTTGTTTCCGAATTCACCACAGCCTTGTCTACATGTATCTTTTTATTCATGCACGCTAGGCTGTTGTTTAAGTATTCGACGTCATTTTGCAATTTATCAACCGTTGCGGTGTCTCCAGACCTACTTCGCAATCCGTTCACTGATGCCAAAATAATCTTTGCGTTAGTGGAGATCGATTTAGTATCATTGGCTATGTCCATCAGGATTGCATTGTTATGTTTAACAACATTAGACACAGCTGCAAGATCAGATTGCAAGTTCAACAGCATGGTCGTTATATCCGGTATTTCGACTTTCGAGCAGGAGTGACTCTGCGTTGGTGTTTGGGTGTTCATAGTTGAATCGTGTATAGTATGTGCTGTTAAATTAGCACTATAGTCGTAGGTGCCATTCGTGGTACTGCTGAAAACATCGAGTATATCACGGCTGCAGTTACCCTTTGTAAACATGTCTAGGATATAGCAATCATGGGCTAGTTTTCGGGATTTAGACGAGTTCGGGGAATTTCTGCGGTTTAAAAGTTTTGTTTTTGGACATGTCTGATTCTGTTTAGCACGCTCTGCAAGACGTTCTCTATAATCGTTAACAGAATCGGAATCATCCTTACATAGTCGAATAAGGTCTGCAATATATACATCCTTCGGCTGGTTGTCGAGTGCCCGATCTAAGTCTTGGTAGAATTGTTGTGGCTGCACCACTTGAGAGATGGTGGCATTACCAGAGTATACATCATCGTCAGTTTGGCTGCTAAACGACGAGTGTTGTGAGTTATCTCTGTCCATATTTTAGCGTTTATTTCATTCTAGCCTTAAGTACAAGTACAATGAGGGAAATGGTTAAATATTTACCCTGTGTCACACCTCATTGTATCACATGAAACGTTTCTCGGGGCTTTAATACAGCAATTTTCCCCCACTAGTTGCCTCTTGTCGTTCTAATTTGCGTGAGCGAAGTTCAGTCTATACAATGTTCAATCTTCTCATATACTTCGCCGAAGGGTAAATTTAAATGGCTACCACTATAAATAGTCTATCGATAGCTATTGTCTTTCTTCGAAGTCCAATTGTGCATTTTTCTCTCACTGTTGTCAGCAAATTTTCACATAAATCGATGCACAAAGTATTTATAAGTGTCTCTATCAATTTTCATAAATACCTTTTGATTGAAACGTGAATTATCATATAAATCTTCCGGAGCTCCCGAAACCGTGACCACCTGTAGTAGTAGATAATCGGCGAATGCAGGATTGCCGCATCTGAGGGTATGCCCGATGTTTAAACTATATTGCGAGTCCTCTAGTTGTTGTAAAAGTTCATTCATATATACGAGATAGTAAAATGTAGAAGCTACCCCTCCCTGCCGTACGCCTTTCTGTATATTTACAGTACATGACGTCGCACCGTTTACACGGATACGGCATGTTAATTTCTCATATGAATTGATTATGATCCTTAGGATTTTACCTTTTAGTCCTAATTGTGTTAGTTTTATTGTAGCTTAATTGCTACAATGTAATAACATTATAACTAAACGTTATTACTCACGGAACAGCTTTCCAACGTGGTTCTGGTCCAATGTAGTTATTACTGGGTCTATGTCTGTCTATGTCTGTACTATATCTGAGCCCTCGATCTCGGGGAGGACGTCTTATATACACCTGATGGTCAGGTGTAAACCACGGACCCGGAAGTCATATCCAGCGCAGATGTCGTCGCGCCGGATACAACACTCCTCCCTATCCTAAAAACTGGGCCCCATCAGCGTTAATTCGCTAATCTTCTTATCAATAATAAATAATTCGATATTTACAATATATACAATACATTTTCTCCATCATGTAGGTAATGGAGATTAATTACTCCCATCTGAAGCCGTCAGTGACTAATGGAAAAAACTCGTACCATTTACATGGTCAGATACTTCCATCCGCATCCGACGACCCCTAATGGGAAGATTCTTCCGTCTTTCTCAAACGGAAACATTTTTGATGGAGGGAACGTAAAGTCGCAAATTATCCCCCAATAGGTCTTCGTAGTAAAGAGGACGGACTACAGAGAATACAAACGGCGACCATTCTCCCTAGTCCACCCGAGAATATCAGAGACCGGGACTCCTCTTGCTGTAGCTATCATTTGGGCTACATCCCCAATGAAAATCGGGGTGTTGATATGGGCCCGTCCCGCATTACTTCCTGCCCTAGTGACAGGAGATAAGTAAGGCGAGTCGGTCTCCAACAGTAAACGTGACGGACGTATGGTACGCAGTGCGCCGGTCTGACTCTCGTTGAAACCAGCCACTGCCGCTGTAAACCCAAAATGACAATTCGGGAAAGTGTATGTCCACGTAGCAACGACACCAGAATCGCCGGTAAAGCAATGAAGGTGAACTGGTTGATAACGCCCACAGGCAGCTTCAACCAGTTCCAACCCCCGGCGATATGCACTGCAATCAGACGAAGTTTTGCTCCTGAGATGCAAAACTAATACCTGACCGGGGCAGGCGAAGCGCAATACCTTGCAAAATACTTCCTCCTGCCTCTTCCAGGTAGATACGGGCATTGTCCAATCCAGGCCTATCTCACCCATACCAACCGCTTCCGGACTAGCCAGAGCCCTACGGAGACTCAGAAAGTGCTCCTCCCTGAAAGCCCCAGCCTTTTTTGGGTGTACTCCAACAGTGATTTTCACGCGTGGATCCCTCGGCGGCTCGCATGGGTACGTTTCCGGGTCACAGTAAACAGCAACCATTCCAACCAACTTAACCGGAATGAGGGGCTGCAATGGAGATTTGTATTCCATCACAATTCGCAAAAGATCATCGCTCCGATATGATCGAAACTTACTTAGCTTTGGATTGTGCAGCACCTTCAAAGCAGTCCGGTCCAGGTGAAAATGGGTATCAATAGCCTCCAGTAACTCCCCACAATCCGTTATATTATCACTGGGCGTAGAGGTCATATTGGGTTGAATAGGCAACGGCCCCTCTCCAGTACCATCAGGTGAGACCCCAGCTCTCATCTCTTCCAAGGACACACCCGTCCTCGGCCCCTGACTGCCGATGCCCTCGTCCACTCGCTCTGATAAAGACCTGGAGCAAAGAGAAGAAGAAGCAACTGCCCCCAGCCCCGAAACCACCCGCGCCCGATCCTCCCAATTAGCCTTAAACTGACGCCTATCCATTGCAGACAAAGAGCTCAACAGGCTAACTAGAGGTCTCCAGTGAATAAGACAGGCCACAGAGTTTAACGGTCTTAATTTAAATTGGGCGGGAATAAGCAAGCCCTGTGCCTCAGCTAGCTTTCGCATTGCCTCTTCGTTCGGTCAGTTATTTCGGACTGAGTAGACAGCGTTCTATGCTTATTTAAAAAGTGCAATGCCTCTCTCAAACCAGATCCAGGTCCACAGACGAGTTGTGCCAGTTCACTTATGCAGTCAAACCGCAAGCCGTGGAACTCCGGACTCATGAGCTGAGCATCTGATTCCCCATCATTAAGTAAGGATGGTAAGTGTTTGCTCAGCACATGCCTCCGAAGACACCGCAACGACCTCCCACACGCCGGACACAAAGACGAACCCTCTTTTTTCTTAACCGTGACCGGCTGCACTGGCGTACTCTCTGGGGCTGGTTGCTGCCCCAGAAGTTGCCCGTCAACTCGTCTGATGCCCTTCGTATCCAGGGTCACTCTAAGTTCCGCGTTGATCCCTTCAACAGCCTTTGGGATCATGGATACCAGACCGGAGGAGACCAGGGTCACTCCGAGTTCCCCCTGTGCCGTAACCGTAGATGCCTCAGGTTCGATCCTCTCAACAGCCTGTGGGATCGTTGATCCCAAACCGGAGGAGACCAAACCCATGGATTTCTTGGTTCCAGCAGCACGAATTTCCTACTACGTTTCCTACCTCTAGTTTTCTTTTTTAAGGTAGGGGGATTGGAAGGACCGGGAATTTCAGGTACGGACGTAGCCTGTTCAGAAACTACCGCTGACTCTTCCAAACTTATCTTCGGTTCCTTGCAAGGAACAGGAGCGCTTAATTCAGTATGACTGTCGATCTTCTGACCGACATTCACACTGACATTGGGCAAATAGCGTATATCTTTGCACATTTGCGATCCTCCATATTCGGGTTGCGGGGGGATCACACGACTACGGAAGGATACCCCAGACCTTCTCGGAAGATGCTGATTAATCCAAGCATCATCGAAGAAGAACGTGGCATCCTTCCGGGCTCCATCCAACCACGTCCAATTACCTTGGTTCCTAGCAATACCTGCTTGTCCTTCCACCAATTTACGAAATTTCAAGGGAGGAAGTGTGTAATGCCTTTGCAGACAGTCAAACAACTCCCTGGGCCTCATTAAATGGCCTTGCTTGGTCCTAAGTTCCACCCTCGAGACCGCCTCCTCCATCCCATTACCTCCCAACTGGTTAGCCATATCTAAAAAACAGAACACGGTATTTACTTCCTCTTTTCTTTACACAGAGGACAGGCATATTTACCAACCCTCAAAGCATCATCTGAGGAGACGTTCACACAGGAACCATGATACCACTCATCACAGTCGTCACACGGTATCATGAATTCTCCCGTGTACGGCCTCCTACAAAGACAATATGGAGTGCTTTGATAGCCAGTGCTGTTGGGGACAGATTTTATCAATTCCTGGAAATTATCCTTGTAATGGCTAACCATGGAGGCAGTTGTCTGGTTTTACAAAGGGCAAGTCTGTCATGATTGGCGATCATAATTGTATTTCTCACCTTGACCCGATACAAGTAAGAACTTAATTTTGAGATAATTATTCCCGGGCCTTTCCATGGTGGTGATAGCTTCTTACACTTTCCCTTAATCTGGGCAGTGTCCAATATGAATACTATATCGCCTGAATCGAAGCATTTTTTGTTAGCGCGTAAATCATAATCTCGTTTCATTCTTTCCTGAGATACTCCAAAGACCTTACGCGCTATGTCATGAGCAGACTTCATTGCGCCCTCCAGATTTCCTACATAATCCTCCTTGCTATCATCCGCATACCCTTTATTCTGCATTATGGGATATACAATGTCAACAGGAAGATTGAGCTCCCTTCCCAACATTAATTTGTTGGGCGTAAACCCAGTATCCCTGTTGACACAAGAGCGCATAGCACAAGCTATTTGTGGTAAAAACCTATCCCAATGCGTCTGGTGTTTGCCGATGTAGCACCTAATGGCATCTAACAGAGTTCTGTTAAATCTTTCCACTTGACCATTAGATGACGGACGGTAGGGGGTCGTTCTAGCCTTATGAATGTGGAGCAGTTCACATATCTTTTTAAACAAGATACTTTCAAAGTTCCTCCCCTGATCCGTAAAAATTTCAAACGGAAATCCGAAGCGAGAAAAGAACTCGTTTACGGCTGCGTGAGCAGTGATTTCTGCAGTTTGGGACGGCAGTGGAATACATTCAACCCATTTGGTTGTTTTTTAATAAACGAACTCTGATGTCCCCACACAGAGTTATTATCTATACCAGACACACTCATTGCACTCGGACACCTTACCATCTGTACCACCGGTTCCTTCCCTGCAATGAGTTCAATATGTGAATGAAACAGGCTATCACAGTCACTTAAATCTGAATCCGGCTCCAGATTAATATTAAAAACATTAAATGACTCTTTCAAAATATACGCGTCTTCTAAAATATTCAACGCCTGGGCCATAGAATCTGTCGTATCTCCCGCCGTAAGGCTGGAGTTGATGCCCCTTCCATTGTTAATGGAAGGTTCTAAAGCCCCTGCTAATGAACCTAAATGGCCTCCCGCCGTTAGGCTGGAGTCGGTCACCTTTCCCTTTAAAATGGAAAGTTTCAAAACTTCGGCTTTCGACTCACTTTGATCTCCCGCCGTAAGGCTGGAGTTGCTGCCCCTTCCATTGTTTATGGAAGGATCAAAAGCCTCAGCTTTGGACTGAAAATGGCCTCCCGCCGTTAGGCTGGAGTCGGTCACCCTTCCCTTTAAAATGGAAAGTTTCAAAACTTCGGCTTTCGACTCACTTTGATCTCCCGCCGTAAGGCTGGAGTTGATGCCCCTTCCATTGTTTATGGAAGGATCAAAAGCCTCAGCTTTGGACTGAAAATGGCCTCCCGCCGTTAGGCTGGAGTCGGTCACCTTTCCATCTTTAATGGAAGATTTATATAAAAGTGCACATTGGCTTATGGAGGGATCTCGGTTCCGAGTGAACGAACGCCATGCTGTTAAAGGTATGACGTCATCAACATCGGTCGCGAACTCAAACCAATTCTCATGAGCCCTAGTGCATTGTTGACATCCCCCACATGGTAGACTTTCCAGAATTGCTCCGTGTTTATAATATTTACAGGTCCCTGGTTGTGGGATACGCGACAAAGCGTCTGCATTTGCATGCTTTGACCCTTTCCGATATTGAATCTCTAAGTCATATTGACTGAGTTCCTCAATCCAACGCGCCAGCTGTCCCTGAGGCACCTTGAAATTTAGCAGCCAAGTAAGGCTATTATGATCCGTACGCACGAGCACCCGTTTCCCTAACAAATAATGTCGGTATTGTCTTGCGAAGCGAACGACGGCCAGCAACTCCTTTCGGGTAGTGCAATATCTTGTCTGTTCTGGGGAAAGCGCAAAGCTGCCATATGCTATGACCCGCTCAGCTCCCCCCTGTATCTGCACTAACTCGCACCCAATTGCCACGTCGCTAGCATCGCAATCCAAAATGAACTGATCGTGCGTAGTCGGTAAAGTTAGTACCGGAGGTGACATTAAGGCCAGCCTAAGATTCTTAAATGCTTGAATTTGTCTGTCGGTCCACTCAAATTGCTGTTTTCCCGTTACGTCATAAAGCGGTACTGCGATTTCAGCGAAATTCTTTATAAATGACCTATGATAATTTGCGAGGCCTAGAAAACGCTGAACGTCTTTTGTGCAATTCGGGACCGGCCAATCTCTAACTACCTTAATATGATCCTCAGTGACTTCTAGCCCATTCTTGCTTACATCCCTACCCAGGAACTTTGTTTTCTTCTGGAAAAACTCGCATTTTCTCGGCTTTAACTTTAACTGGTATGATCGCAGTCGATCAAACACCTTCACCAAGTTGTGAAGATGTGCATCAAAGGATGCGCCCATAACAAGGATATCGTCTAGAAAAGCTAGGACGATATTCCAATTGAGGCCATGCAACACTAAATTCATAACTCTCGCAAATGTAGCGGGAGCATTGCAGAGCCCAAATGCCATACGCACAAATTCGTACAGGCCGTACTTGGTTATAAACGCTGATTTCTTGCGGTCTTCTTTAGCTATTTTTATTTGCCAATATGCCATGTTAGCGTCAAGCCGAGAAAACCATTCATTCCCCTGCAGAGTATCAATACATTCCTCTACATTGGGTAACGGAAATACATCCTTAACCGTGACATTGTTGAGGGCCCGGTAATCAAGGCACCATCGAGCAGTCCCGTCCCGTTTGCGTATTAACACCGGCGCAGCAGCCCAATCCGATGCGGAGGGCTGAATCACCCCCGCTTTAAGCATTTTTTGGAGGTGCGCTTCCTCCTCCTCCACAAAACAGACGGGAGTGCAACGCATTTTCAATTTGACCGGACGAGCCTCGCCGGTGTCAATCTTATGTTCTACTTTGGTAAAATTTCCCAAATCGAACTCATCCCTAGCAAAAACGTCCTGATACTCTACAAGCAAATTAGCAAATTTATCTCTCTGATCATGCTCTAGGATCGTTATTGATCTATTATACATGTCTACCAAGTGTTTGGGAATTTCTATCTCACTTAACTCGACAGCGTTCACCGATCTTATTCCCCCCGAGTGAGCTTCTGGGGTTGGTGAAATGGTGTTTGTATAGTGAGCCTGCGCTATTTTTGTGTCTTTCTTTAGCGTTATATACCTATCTGTTATATTTAACACACACACGTACGGTTTAATGCAATGTGCAGGGTGCACACTACGTGGTAACAAGATAGGTTTACATGTGTCAGGCTCTATCACATACCCAGGCATATCTTTATCTACACTGCAAATAACATGCGTCATTGAATTCGGGGGTATTACTGTTTTTTTAGCAACGACCACATCCGAAATTTTGAGTTCACGATTTTGTTTATATTGCAGTTTCAATTTTTGCTTATTGATTACCAAGCAGGGAGTATCTTTTGAGCCGGAAGGAACATCAATTGTAATACCATGGGTCTTCATGAAGTCGAGTCCCAACAACATCGGGTTCTCAATGGGCGCTACGTATAAGTTCTGAACATACTTCGTAGCTCCCAGTGAGATCCCCACGGGACCTACCCTGAACCCGGTCATAGACAAATCCTTTCCAGCGGTATGCATTTTAACCCTACCTAGTATCTTTGGTACTGGTTTTAAACTATTGAAGAGATCATCAGAGAGTATCGATACCTGAGCAGCCGTATCCACCACCGCACCAATCGTTACATTATTTACTACCAAATCAACACATAGACTTGTCAGTGGGTTGACTTGGCAGATTTCAATTTCATCCATTTCATCGAAGTTATTTGAATTCTTAGACTGTGTAAAGAGATCGGATACGGTCTGATCTAAGTCGATATAAGGTAGATCGAGGCCCGAGTCACTGGTGGTAACTGAACGGGTCGGAATTAAGCCTCGCTGTCCGACCCCGAGTCGTTTAAAGAGACGTCCGCATCTTCGTCCGTCTGGATTTGCGATACTGACGCCTCCCCATATTTTAACTTCGGGCATTTGTCACGAAAATGACCAATTTCACCACACGAAAAGCATGTCAGAGGAGCTGTTCGGCTAAGCCTTTTGACGTGTTGCTTTCCCTGCTGTGTGGTCAATTTTGCCAGTGTATCAATCACAAGATCGACCTTCTTCTCTATATTCGGGATTCTCCCCTCTAAGTTTCTAAATTTGCCTGAGTTATGTGCGCTGTCTATTGAGGGCTTATCGTATGTGGGTTTTGATTTAAAGTTACGTGGGGGAAATAGCCCGCACGTCAAACTCGTCATCACTGCTCTCTTCAGCAGAGCCAGTAAGCCTATCCACACACCGAATATCGGTCCGATCCTCAAATCGCACTGATTTGGGCTTGCCATAAATCTGCTGCCTGTTATGCTGATAATTACGGATTATTTCTATGGCTCTTTCTATACTCATTGGACTCGTGTTAGCAGCATAAATGGCAGCATCTTTATCCGAGCAGCCCTGGCAGAACCTCTTTACTGCCATTTTGTACATATGATCGTCATCCATATGTTTGAATGCGTCATATGCCAGGTCCACGACACGTTGTCCCCATTCTGGGAGGGTTTCGTCCGACGCTTGCTTAGCCCTTTGAAATTCAAGAATCAGATTTTCCGTGATATCTCGAAAATCAAACCGCTGAGCAAACTTCTCTATCAGTTGGTCGTTGGCAATTTCAGGGTCTCTTTCTACGACATGAGCGTAAAAATCGCTCTCTTTTCCATCCAACAACCAACACAGGCGACGCCTCCGCTCGAATTGGGACCAATTCGATTCAGTGGCAAAGGAATTGAACTTAGCGAAGAAAGATTTCCACTTACCCGTTCCGTTGAAATACAGTGATTTAGGTACACTGAAGGACCGTCTGGTTCCCCGGTCACGAGCCGTATATCCATAACGATCCTCATCACCATCGGAATCAGACTGGCCATGCTCATACATAACGTCACGTGATGTTGTGGATCTCCTTCGCGATTGTATATTCCTTGGCCTATAATCAAAGGGCGAGTCCTGTGGACCCCTATTACGGACACGCTGTCCGTCAAATGAAACATGACGAGGAACATGTTTATCATGTTCCTCTAAAATGTCCCTTCCCGAAGGGTATGGGAGATTGTCCATTCCCGCTGGTCTGTAATGCGAATCACTGACCTGCTGGAACTCATGTTTCCTAACCACGGGTTTATTACACCCTAAATTCTCCCTTCCCGAAGGGTATGGGAGATTGTCCATTCCCGCTGGTCTATAATGTGAATCACGGACCCGCTGGAATTTGGACACATTACCTTTAACCTCAGTAGGTCCAGAGACGGCGGCTGGGATTTGATCAAGACCCATTATATTTCTTAGAGTCCCATGGTCCAAGGATACCGTAACATGCCTCCTTCCGTCCCAAATATATGAGTCATGAGGAGTATGATCCGTACCCATGGCTTCTGCAAATGCCTCTCGGACCGGGGTATGCCTGAAATCCCCAAATGATGAGGGTTCTTCCTCTTCCTGCCCAGACCTGACCGGACCATTATTCTCATGGTCAGGCGATTTTTCAGGCCTACATTTCGGTAAACCCAGACGCTCGGATGACACATTTTCATGCCCCCTCCGACCGTCTGATTTTCCCGAACCACGATTACTCCAAGTATCCGCTACCGCCTCCCAAGCCAACTGATGTTTAGATTTGTCAGATTGCTCCTTAACATTCTTTTGGACTGAACTTTCATAATCAAAATGGGCAGGATCAATTCGAGATTTTATTACTGCAAGAACTTCTGCAGTAATATTCGTTTCTTTCGCCTAAGACTTTGAATCTTCCTAATAGCCCGAGGACCCATCTGAGGAACAGAGCGCAGCTCCTCAGTCGAACAAGTGTAAATATTTAATTTACAAATGTCCCGATCAAAGGTTTGAATACCCTCTTCTCCGTTGTCGGAGACCTCCAACTCCAATTCATGCGCTCTGGAAACTGACGGGACCTCGGTTTTGCCTGGCGGCAAAAGTTCATTTAAAGATTCATTATCTTCGAATTCTGAATTAACAGACATCTTAGCAGAATTTGAGCTGACAAAAAATGTACCGGAGCACCTAAGCAGGTAATGTAATATTCACTTCCCGCAAGAAATGCTGGTAGCAAATAATTTTCCAACGAAAAAACGATGGAAAAGATATAAAGTAGGTGTATTTTACCTTATATCTCTGGTCAACCTTGATAATAAATAGTCAATCTGTAATCGAAAAGAAAATATAGAAGCATGTAATTTATTTAAAGCCATAGCATAATGCTTTACCCATGGATGGCTCGGCGTACTACAAATGGATCCTTTAAAGGCTGATTTTAAGTGGTCCCCAAAGTGTGCACCTCGCGTGCACCGTGCCAGCGTACTTCCACTATTACGTGGATACATGTTTAAAGTAGCCCGACCGGAACACCCGAGATCCAGACTCCATGGATTCTATAGAAAAACTAATGAATTAGTTCTCCGAGAGAGCATACCGTGCCCACCTGGCCAGCGTACTTCCACTTTTACATGGATACATGTTTAAAGTAGCCCGACCGGAACCCACGATATCCTCCACAAGAAATCTAGTGACCAATATAAAAAAAATGCACTCCCACTGCAGCAGCCGGGAAACCCCCTCCAAAGAAACACAAATTGCATCAAAAATAATCAGTCATTATAAAGCTTATATGCATTCCCATATACAGAAATACAACGGTAAAATCAAATTTAATCGGAATAAATACTGAAATCAATTATCAAGGTCATTCAGTCAAAAAAAATTTTTTTCCTAACTCTAAGCAGACGATAGGAGTTCAAGTTACGGACGTCATAAACATCGTCTGCTTAACCGCAAATTATCAATCCCACCTTACCCGAAGGAAAGTGCCGGGAATATAGACAATAGGCAGAAGCGACAATGACAATTCCGTCACAAAGTAAGGTACGGGATTTTTAGAAACTCACAGACTCTCATTACTTAATTATTTTTAAAAAAAAAACAAAAAAAAACGCACGTGCTAAACCGTTCTCACACAAGTAAAAGCTGGGCGGATAACGTTTCACGTATGTGCATTTGAATGTCGAAACAAAACATTCAACACAAAAACATAACGCCCTGACTGTTGTAAATTTAAATTTAATTTAAATGAATTTAAATGAAAAAAGATTATTGGAAAAGATATTTTCAAAAGAAATAGTCGTAACAAAAACCACAACGTTTTAAATTGTACACATGTTTCAAAAAATAAATGGCAACCAAATATCTATGCTAGGTGACTATAACTCCCAAAGCCCTAGGAAAAACCCTAAAAGGCGATGGTTTAACATAACGCCCTGTACAGCCACGTAAACATAAACCAATGGATCTCCAATATAAAACATGTATATGGCGCACGTGCAAAACATGAGCGCCACGTGTACACAGTGTAATGAAGTTTAGATTTCACTCAAACTACTCTAAATTGTCCAAAAGACAAAAGCAGTCCAGTGAAATATATGTATTTCAGATATTTGCAAAAGACAAACTGTCAAACGAGAATTTTGACCATTTCTCACAATATCGCAATATCTGAATAACAATGTTGTGAAAGCAAACAGCATTGCCATAACGCAAGCCGCTTCGCAGCGCCATTATTGTAGCTTAATTGCTACAATGTAATAACATTATAACTAAACGTTATTACTCACGGAACAGCTTTCCAACGTGGTTCTGGTCCAATGTAGTTATTACTGGGTCTATGTCTGTCTATGTCTGTACTATATCTGAGCCCTCGATCTCGGGGAGGACGTCTTATATACACCTGATGGTCAGGTGTAAACCACGGACCCGGAAGTCATATCCAGCGCAGCAAAGAAAAGGCCTGTATGCCACACAGAATCGAACGCGGCCTTAAAATCGAGAAAGGCGACGTACACCCGACTTTTCTTTTCGGATATGTCGTATAGGTTTCTTGTAGATTGAAGGCTGCTGTCATGCAACTTAGATCTTTTTGGAAACCTTGCTGTTGTACGTTTGGGAACGGAGTGTTTCTAGACCGTAAGAATGTCTGTATTCTGCCTAAGAGTAGCTTTTCGAATAGTTTACAAAAGCACGGGATTAACGATATAGGTCTATAACTCGAAGGGTTGTTTTTATCCTTTCCCTTTCCTTTGTAGATAGGAACTATAAGGCTTTCTCTCCAGTCTTCTGGAATAACCTCTTGGTCTAACACACAATTAAATAAGTCCGATAAACATTTATAATATAATTTATATAGTAATTGAAGTTGTAGTGGAAGTAGTAGTAGTAGAAGAAGTAGTAATAGTAGTGGTAGTAGTAGTAGTAGTAGTAGTAGTAGTAGTAGTAGTAGTAGTAGTAGTAGTAGTAGTAGTAGTAGTAGTTGAAGAAGTAGTAATAGTAGTGGTCGTAGTAGTAGTAGTAGTAGTAGTAGTAGTAATAGTAGTAGTAGTAGTAGTAGTAGTAGTAGTAGTAGTATAACTAATTGTAGTAGTAGTAGTAGTAGTAGTAGTAGTAGTAGTAGTAGTAGTAGTAGTAGTAGTAATAGTAGTAGTACTATAAGTAGTAATTGAAGTTGTAGTGGAAGTAGTAGTAGTAGAAGTAGTAATAGTAGTGGTAGTAGTAGTAGTAGTAGTAGTAGTAGTAGTAGTAGTAGTAGTATATGTAGAAGTAGTAGTAGTCCACGTAGTAGTAGTAGTAGTAGTAGTGGTGGTAGTAGTAGTAGTAGTACTACAAGTAGTAATTGAAGTTGTAGTGGAAGTAGTAGTAGTAGAAGAAGTAGTAATAGTAGTGGTAGTAGTAGTAGTAGTAGTAGTAGAAGAAGAAGTAGTAATAGTAGTAGTAGTAATAGTAGTAGTAGTAGTAGTAGTAGTAGTAGTAGTAGTAGTAGTAGTAGTAGTAGTAGTCCTATAAGTAGTGATTGAAGTTGTAGTGGAAGTAGTAGTAGTAGAAGAAGTAGTAATAGTAGTAGTAGTAGTAGAAGAAATAGTAATAATAGTGGTAGTAGTAGTAGTAGTAGTAGTTGTGTTGTAGTAGTAGTAGAAGTAGTAGTAGTAGTAGTAGTAGTAGTAGTAGTAGTAGTAGTAGTAGTAGTAGTATAACTAGTTGTAGTAGTAGTAGTAGTAGTAGTAGTAGTAGTAGTAGTAGTAGTTGTTGTAGTAGTAGTAGTAGTAGTAGTAGTAGTAGTAGTAGTAGTAGTAGTAGTAGTAGTAGTAGTACTATAAGTAGTAATTGAAGTTGTAGTGGAAGTAGTAGTAGTAGAATAAGTATTAATAGTAGTGGTAGTAGTAGTAGTAGTAGTAGTAGTAGTAGTAGTAGTAGTAGTAGTACTAGTAGTAGTAATAGTAGTAGTAGTAGTAGTAGTAGTAGTAGTAGTAGTAGTAGTAGTAGTAGTAGTAGTAGAAGTAGTAGTAGTAGTACTAGTAGAAGTAATAGTAAAGGTAGTAGTAGTAGAATTAATTGTATCACTAACACTGTTGCTTTTTATATTCATTAGGGAGGAAACATTGACGACACAACCGCTAACTACGCTAAGTTCAAATGCAGGGATATCGAAGGGACCTCTATTGAAAACACAATCCCATCGCTATTTGGCGGTATCTGGGGTCATTACGGAAGCTGGAGCGACAACTGTCCCGATTCCTCCGCCGTCTGCGGCATACAAACGAGGGTTGAGGTCAGCCTCGGCGGCGGCGGCGATGATACAGCCTTAAATGATGCCAAGTTATTTTGCTGTGATGAATAATGCGACACGTTTATTTGATTTAACACTTTCCTTCATACAACAAACTTGATGCAGATGAATTTGAAAACATTTAGTCAGAAATACGGAAAATCTCTTTAAAAGAAAAAGCAATTATTGAATAGAGTTAAACACGTTGTGACCAAAGGATATATCGATCATTATTCCTCCGCTTTCAACAATGTTTTAAAAAGTATTCTGTTGCAGAGACTTTTACTATTTTTAACCATTTATATGTATACACTTATAAAGATTTGATGACAGCAATGAATATAAAATAATAAATGAGGGAACCAATTCTTGAATGCTTTTGAATGCCCCCTTTCCCCTTGAAATTTGGCAGTTTTGTTTCACTTTTACACGAAAATGTTCAACATACATTATATGAGTAATGAGTGACGAAAAGGCAGAAATAACACATTTAATATGAGTAAAACTAAGACAAGCACTGGAAATAATATGCAGAAAAGCAATGTGAAAACAAAGCATCAACAGTACTGTTAAACTGACTGAAAACAAGCATCAACGGAACTGTTAAAATGACTGAAATGAGACACGTGAAAACAAGCATCAACGGAACTGTTAAAATGACTGAAATGAGACACGTGAAAACAAGCATCAACGGAACTGTTAAAATGACTGAAATGAGACACGTGAAAACAAGCATCAACAGTCCTGCTTAAAGGAGGAACGTGAAAACAATCATCAACAGTATTGTTAAAATCAGACACGTAAAAACAAGCATCAACAGTACTGTTAAAACGCGACACGTGAAAACAAGCTGCTACAGAACTGTTAAAAGGAGGCACGTGGATACAAGCATCAACAGTCCTGTTTAAATGAGGCACGTGGCAACAACCATCAACATGATTATTAAAATGAGCACGTGAAACAAGCATCAACAGAACTATTAACATGAGGACGTGAAAACAAGCATCAACATAACTATCAAAATGAGGCACGTGAAAACAAGCATCAGGAGACAAGCAACATCAGAACTGTTAAATTGTGGCACCATCAGAACTGTTAAAATGAGGCACCATCAGAACTGTTAAATTGTGGCACCATCAGAACTGTTAAAATGAGGCACCATCAGAACTGTTAAATTGTGGCACCATCAGAACTGTTCAAATGAGGCACCATCAGAACTGTTCAAATAAGACATGTCACACCAACACCGACCTTCGTGACTGTGCTGATCCAGTTCAGTCTGTGCATTCTAATTTAGATCGTCTCCCCTGTTTTCCATCGAGGAATCCGCTGGGGTCGAGTGGTTAGCGTCGGGCATTTCGAAACCGGGTGTCCCGGGTTCGATCCCCAGTCGCGGCACTACGGTCATGGTGGAGTGCCCTTGGGCAAGGCACATTTTCTAGCCTAGTACTGGTTTGTTTACCCAGGGATCATGAATAATTAAAATTAATTGCGCGCTAAATGACCTTAGCTGTCGATGCGCCATAAAACAATATACATTCATTCTGTTTTCCATCGAGTGAAACTAGGCGTACATGCGTCGTGAAGGCTTCTTAAGGCCAGCGATTTGAACAGCCTCGGTGGTGTAGTGGTAGAGTGTACGCCTCAAGTTTTTCGATCGCCGGCCGGGTCATGCAAAATACTTTATAAAATGAAGTAATTGCTGCCTTCATTGCCGCTAAAGGTTACGACTGACATGCTGGTATCAGGATAAATGGACCAGTACAACTGGTAAATGAACGGTGAAACGCTGTGATATAACTTAGCAATTGTTGAAAGCGCCATAACTTAACAATCATTCTATCAACTAGCGATTTTAAGCATTAATACGTCTGCGTACTATGAAGACTCTGACGAAGCTGTGCGTCCACACAGTCTCCCCTGGATCTTCACTCTCTGCCTATGTGTATTGTCGTTTGTGTTGCTAAAGTTTAGAATTGTAACCCTTAACCGACTATTTACTAACGCTCACAAACGCCGATCAAGTATGTAAACTGTTTGTAGATATTCGATATTGTAGTATTTATTTATTAATTTTAATTCCTCCTAGTGGAGATTGATAAATATCAAATGAATAACACAAGTTTGAGTTAAATTAACAAATAGTATGGATATAAAGCGTCGTTATGCAGTGAATGTACAAATAATAATATGGATATATTCACTGTTATATAGAGAGAGTTACTGATTTTCTTCATGGATATGTGCTTTATGACCTCGTGTCATCTTTAAAGTTCGATTATTCGAGCATAGAAAGCATTTAGGTGCATTTTGGAACTGCGTATGATTTCCGATCACAGCGATTACACTAGGTCCCTAGGGCAGTTATAGGCATACACCAATGAGTGTTTTGGAGCATTGGTCTTTCTGTTTCATGTGAGATGTCGATTTCAGGCGGAGGATTCCGATCTAAGTTCTTCCGCAATACCAGCATTAACCTCCTGTCGTATGCTTGGTATAAACGACGTTTTCTGAGACGTCAAGCATGGACACTCACAAAGAACTTGTTTTATACTATCGGGAGTAAACGCAGAGCACAGTTTACAATACAGATTTTCAACATCCGGAATGGTTACCCATATTTTAGCAATTGTTATGGCAATATTTGGCTTTACGTTTGAAAACGCATCGTAAATAACACTTGGGTAAATTGCAGTGTGCAACCGTCTAAATCTAGAAAAATCTTGGTCGACACCTATTCTCAATTTCGAGTTGTCGGATTCATATGCATTGACAACAGTATTTACTGATAATTTCAAGCTACTTTTAGACGGCCGAAATCCTGCATTGTTCAATATGCATTGATCATATTTAAGAGACCATACATATGCAATATTCTGAAAATATTAGGGATAAAGCCTTTTGAGACCCTTGTCGGATTTTGTATAAAAGCCAAAGCTTTTTTGAGAAGCAAGTTTTTACTCAGTGATCCGTTTCTTAAACTGAGGAGTTTGTGTATAAACATTAGCTTTTGTATGTCAATTCTAGATGATAGACGATAGGTGCCGACCATAGATTCACACATGTCGGATCTTGTTCTGGTTTTAAAACCCTGGATAGACTTTACAACATAGTGCTGCAACTTATTAACTGCATCTATATCAGTCTGTGACATGTTGTTTCAGAATTTACGGCCGTATAGTATTTTTGGAACAACTATACTCTTGTATAGTTTCACTGACGTAATGGAACTAAGTGCATCAGATCGCATACCTGCATCGGCTAATGCAAAGGATGCATGTTTACCTTTTTGACATCATTCTTTTATTCAATTAGATCATTTAAGTGATGCGTCTTGCCTGATTCCCAAGGGTATCGCATGGTCATGTTCGTGAATATATGTGTTCCCGATAAGAAGCGAAAGTGGAGCGTCATGTTTTAACCTATAAAATACCACGATGCTTGATTTACTCGCGCTTTCTTCTAACTTCCATTGCGTCGCGTATCGATATACAATGTCTAGTATGACTTGAAAATTGTTGGGGGATAAGGCGATAATAGACAGGTCATCAGCGATAGGGTTACCACATCTGAGATCATGTCCTAGATTTAAACTGTAATCGGAGTCCTCTAATTGATGTAAAAGTTCATTTATATAAACGAGGTAATACAACGTTGAAGCAATTCCTCCCTGCCGAACGCATCTCTTTACAAGAAGTGATGTGCTACCGCTACTGCGTACATTGCACGTTAGATTATCATAAGAATCGACAATGAGTAGAAGGATTTTTCCGTAAAACCCTAGTTGTGCCAGTTTAAGGAATAGCCAGACAGAATCAAACGCGGCATTAAAGTCAAGAAACGCGACATATGTACGACTATTCTTTTCTGACAGATAATATACTGTTTTCTGTACATTAAAAGCTGCCGATATACAGTTTAGTTCTTTTTGGAATCCTTACTGTTGGACATGATGGAATGTAATTGACTTCGATGAAAGGAATGATTGGATTCTGCATAGTAGAGTTTTTCAAATACTTTACAAAAGCACGGGATTAATGATATTGATCTATAACTGGATGGGTCACTTTTACTCTTTCCCTTCTCTTTGAAGATAGGAATGATGAGGCTCTTCTTCCAGCTTTCGGGAATAATTTCATGAATTAGAACGCTATTAAATAAATCAGAAAGACATTTGTATCAGACGTAAACTCCATGTATGATATGCTCATTAAGGATAAAGGTCATGTGACGGGCTTTTACCTCGTTTTAAATATTTTACAATATGTTCAACGTTTTCGCGAGTAAATGGGGGCTATCATAACCTTGTAAAACGTATCATTTTGTTCGGCTGAGTTGTCATTCATGAAATGCTTAACCAGTGAATTAACTTTGTCTGTAAAGCCAAACGGGTGAACATCTAAGGTTTCGGGAAAATCAAAGGTACATGTATCTTTGAAGAATTCTGAAAAACCGTTTATTATATTTACTTCTGCATATGTTATATTCTTGTATACAATTTCAGCACATACGTTCGGTACATTTTTCTTTTTCATTTTAATCAGTTTCCAAAACAGGTTTATTTCTAACTGGGCAGTTTTTATCAAGTTCTTCGAATGTTTTTTATTGAGGAAGAGATTAGAAGCAATGCGCTGTTTTCGCCTGAAATTGCGTTTTGCAGATTTGTATCTCTGGTATGACTCATACTCGACCCCTCTTGGTCGACTATAGTTAATACAGATTCATATTTTGAGGTGACAGGTATTGAGATAATGTATTTTCAAATGAATTCAATTCGCATGCATAACATTTTATCATAGGCGATACTCTTTCGATCGGTTAATGTTACTTGCTTCTGTTTAGTTACATTAACCGATGCAATTAAAGGTAGGTGGTCTGATGTAAATACGTCCTTTCCTGGTAACGTTTTATACTGTTCTATTTTGTTTATATAAGTGTCTGTTCTATGAGTATTTGGTCAATCTTAGACGACGAACTCTTCATCACTGTGGTGAAGTGCTATAAGTCTATTGTTCGCCATAAACTGTTGTAGTAATGACGATTTGTCACTGATGGTGTCATCATGCATTTTGCCAAATCCTTGAAGACGCACATTAAAATCACCAAGTACATGTATTAACACTTTCCAATTAATGAATACGAGTGCGTAATAGCCTCAAGTTCGGTAATTGTTTCATAATAGTGTTTAGTGTAACTGTCCGACGGCATCTATACTCCAATTATATAGATGCGCTCAGAATTTATTAATTTGAGTTCAATGCCTATTATTCTTTCATTATATAGACAATCGATAAGACTAATCGAAGACTGTAATGATTTCTTAAATATAATGGCTACACCCCCTTTACCAGACTTAGCCGGACCGTACTGGTCTATCGAGCTATCACAAACCGAAAATGACTCATATTTTGGATTTATGCTATCAAGGAAAGACTTAGAATGGTTGAAGAGTTTGTGTTCAGATATGATGCCAATATCAATATTATTCTTGTCTAACATATCGGAAAGTGCATACGCAGACGTCATCATTCCTCTAACGTTTCAACCCATTACATTTAATACCGCCATAATAAAGAATATTTGTATCACTTACCCATTATATTATTATGTTTTGGCGGACATTAGTAGGCTTCTCGGTTAGAAGTAGCCCAACTACCAATGTTGTCGTTCCAGTCGTCGTACTGATTTCCCCCTGTCCTATTTGAATCGTTGACGTCTTTCTCATTTGGTTGTTATCGGTTTCGTATGAGTTGTTGTTGTTGTTGTTGTTGTTGTTGTAATCGTCGTATGATCATCTTTTTTGAGTGTTTCGTCCGTAGTTGTAGGGTCGTCGACAGTGTTTCATATGTGTGTTTCTACCCAATTCGATTTACGTTTCAATTTCATAAAAGTTAAATCATTCGGTCAAAACCCATCACACTCAACTTGATCTGCAAAAGTCTACCGGCATATTGACTTTAGCAGCTGATCCATTTTTCCATAATACATAGTTATATATGTTTTTTGTCAGTGATATATTGATATATGTCGGAGTCTGTTGACTCAGGATCTATATTACCGTTTTAATATAAATGAGTATTTTTCCTGCGCATGGCTGTAAATCGTTCCGATGATGCTTCGTCCTGCTCTCTTGTTTGAGAAGTCTGTGTGAATGTGATATGTTGCGAATTTCGTCCATAGTGTTTTTTGTCAGTGATATATTGATATATGTCGGAGTCTGTTAACTCAGGATCTATATTACCGTGTTAATATGAATGAGTATTTTTCCTGCGCATGGCTGTAAATCGTTCCGATGATGCTTCGTCCTGCTCTCTTGTTTGAGAAGTCTGTGTGAATGTGATATGTTGCGAATTTCGTCCATAGTGTTCACTGTCCTTCGTTCTTTTTCACGCTTTGTGTTATACACCTTGTTATTTCTTTTCTCTTTATACGATGGCATATTTTTACTAGATATACATGGGGATCGTATTTCAACCTCTATCACCATATAATTCATTTCAGGTCTGAATGCTTACTGAAAATTTCTGCAGTATTGCATGTCTTTTCCACAATAATTTCGATTTTGTCGCATTCTATAGACTCAACGAGGGGCTCCGTTCTTGTACGTTTGGATTTAATTCTCTCATCGCTTGTGTCTTTAACTGACTTCGGAGTTTCGCACGTTTTAAGTACAATGTCTGCATATGTAACTGCAGTTTTACTTAACACACCGCACTGTGTGTTTAGGATCAAGTCGTTTATTCGTTTATTCATTGTAGCAAAATGTTCAGCTGTGTCATATCAACGTGTATTTTGTTGATGGTTTCGTCATCTGTAACTCTCGATCTGAGTCCGTTCACTGACGCTAACATTGTTATTACATTTACTGTTACCTGTTGGAAGTCATTAGACAGGCTTCTCAATAACATTCTGTTTTGTTCTGTAGAGTTTTTAACGAAAGCCATGTCGGATTGTAGTTTCAGTGGCATTGTTATCATTTCATGTACGTCTTTCACTGCACGAGCTGTATATGATGGACCCTGAGATTGATGGCTTTCCCCATTATCCGTAGTGTGGTGATAGGCCATGCTTAATGTTTGGTCGCAGTCAGCAGCATTTTGACATTGTGTAAATATGTTGTGAATTTCTTTCGATCTGGAGCCATTCAGAAGAATATGCAATACGTAATGTAACGTGTACCGGCGTTTAAGTAACAATCTTGTGCGTATTTTCGAGATTTGATTGAGCTAGTTGAATTTCTTCTGTTGACAAGTTTACATTGCTGAAAATTGCAGTAGCTTTAACACGATCAGCTAGACATTCCCTGTAATCGCCAATACGCTCGGGATCATTTTTGCACAAGTCTACGAACTTCTGGATGTAGGAGCTTTTCGGAAGATTTTCTAAAGAGTGGTCTAAATCTTGGTAGAATTGCTGTGGACGTGGTTGATGGGAGACCTGTTCATCTTCAGATGTTTCATCTCTGTAAGTTAAATCACTGCTGTCAGTATCCGTGTTTAAGCTGTTTGATCTGTCCATGTTCATTCAATTCGAATTAGAATAAAATTCATCTGCCTAATAAGTATCCGCCTGGGTTACCAACCAAGTACACTCCCTATATATCCGGGTCACCAGAAAAGGGGTCATTTCTCGTGCATGGTAGGGGTGAGATGTTCTCACCCGAGTCTATTGTTCTCCTGATTGTTCAAAAGTCGCAGGGCGAATGTTAGTATGGCGGTTATATATACATGTAGCACGTTGGAGATATCTATTGTTAGCAAAGTAAAAAAGTCGTTATTTTCCACATAAAATCACTTCAGTAATAGATGCACAATACCATCATAGAGTTTATCTTCATAAGTACCCTGTACACAATCCCGTGAAATCGTGGAATTTCTCGAGAGCTAAAGTCAAAACATCTTGCCAGGCGCACTCGATCGATCACTTGAAGTAGTATAAGTAGTAGTAATAGTAGTAGTAGTAGTAGTAGTAGTATAAGTAGTCGTAGTCGTAGTCGTAGTAGTAGTAGTAGTAGTAGTAGTAGTAGTAGTAGTAGTAGTAGTAGTAGTAGTAGTAGTAGTTGTAAAAGTAGTAGTAGTAGTACTTGTAGTAGTCGTTGTAGTAGTAGTAGTCTTAGGCTGCCGACTGCGCAGGCTGATTTAGGTCGATGCATTACGCAGAGGCCCTTTGTTGGTTTTCTCACAGGACGGCTCAATGATGTTACATTCCATCCGCAAAAAGTGTGCGACGTCAGTGTATTTGACCGCATTAACATATTATTTACTAAAATACGATATGAATAATATGTAGAGTGTGTAAATGCCAACTTTTCCTCTGTTGTACTAACGCAAATGCTAACATCTCCTTCGAGACTCCTCGCGGGCATCGAGTTACTTTGAACTAGGACTTAAAACCTCATAGCAAACTGATTGCATATTAATCGGTTGATGCCTGGTCGATATCTGGCAGAGCATCACACATATCGGGCGAGCGCCCGGCCAAATTCGCCTCTCTGAGCCCGGTCGGAAATCGGGCAGGCATCAACCGATTAATGTGCGATGATTTTGCGATGAGGTTTTAAGTCCGAGCATGTTGAAACTCTATTTGAATGTTTGTCTTGATGATATGTAGGTCATGTTTAATTATTGGTCATGTCTGTTCAAATACTAGGTCACTAGGCTCAATTGAAGGAAAATCTTGTCAACACTGCAGAAGCCACATTTTTTTAAAATTTGGTCAGATTGTTTATGATATCTAGGCCATGTTCGAATATGTATCATGCCGGGTTAAAAACAAATTAGGCCAAAGTGAAGGAAAACATTTTTTTCTTAAGCAGCTTGAAACTTTGTCAGACTGTTTGTATTGATGATAACTAGTCCATGTTCGAATATGGATCATATCAGGTAAAAAAGAAATAGGCCAAAAGAAGGAAACTCCTGATAACACTCTTGAGGTTGCATTTTGAATCTTTGTCAGAATAATTGTCTTGATGAGTTTTGCATTGATCAAACACT
This sequence comes from Serripes groenlandicus, assembly GCA_031761405.1. NCBI lineage: Eukaryota > Metazoa > Mollusca > Bivalvia > Cardiida > Cardiidae > Serripes > Serripes groenlandicus. The sequence continues at coordinate 42,317,357 of JASEVX010000013.1, forward strand.
TTCTCCCAGTCTAGTACATGGTTTAGAGAATTATTTATACTTGATGGAAGTTGATTTAACATTGACATATCTCTCAATATAAAAAGGCAGAAACTTCGAAATATTCTCTCTTAACCTATTGTCAATTTTTTTCCTTTGATTCTTTATGTCTTAAATGTGTATACTTGTGATTTCTTGCACTCAGGTGAGCGATATAGTGCCAACAACGACCTCCTGTTTTCAAATTGGCAGTTTCATAATAATAACTGTTTTTGATATGATCTTTCTACTTCTTAAGAATAAATACATAATCATAAGCTGCAATTGTTATTTCCTTTTACATTTTCCCTATTTCTCCAACCTTTCTGCAGCCCCCAGGCCGTCATCACTTCACTGCTTTGATGTATGGACTATTTGGTTAGATCAGCATGACAGCGGATGTATTTGGCGTAATTTGACCTAGAACAACTACAACCAATAACAGGTGGCTTCGAAATTAACGATCAAATGTAATCCGCCGTTTCCGAATAATAAGTGTTTTGTGATTTGATACCGGGCGTCCATGGTTCGATGCCCGTTAGCACCGGTCATGGTGGAGTGCAATTGGGCAAGGCATATATCCTCGTTTATTACTTGTTAGTCTTACCAATGATCTTGAATAAGTGCGCTGTCGCCGTGACATAGCAACACTCATTTAATCAAGAAGGAGTAACATGTAGTAATACATCGATCGCTTAATTGGTCGAGGCTGGTGTAGTGGTCGAGGGTCTGTTTCGGGTGGTGCGGGAGGTCGCAGATTCGATCCACGACCGGGTCACACTAAATACCTTAAACATGTAGTAATAGCCTTGACACCCAGCAGTATGTGGTTATTATATTTGACTGACTCGCTGTTTTGAGGTTGATGCACCAGTCTTGTTGGTAACTCACCAAGCTAACGCCGTGATATAACCGAAAACATGTTGAAATCGGCGTAAATCACCAAGGTAACGCCGTAATATAACTGAAAACATGTTGAAATTAGCGTAAATCACCAAGGTAACGCCGTAATATAACTGAAAACATGTTGAAATCAGCGTAACTCACCAAGGTAACGCCGTAATATAACTGAAAACATGTTGAAATCAGCGTAAATCACCAAGGTAATGCCGTAATATAACTGAAAACATGTTGAAATCTGCGTAAATCACCAAGGTAACGCCGTAATATAACTGAAAACATGTTGAAATCAGCGTAAATCACCAAGGTAACGCCGTAATATAACTGAAAACATGTTGAAATCGGCGTAAATCACCAAGGTAACGCCGTAATATAACTGAAAACATGTTGAAATCGGCGTAACTCACCAAGGTAACGCCGTAATATAACTGAAAACATGTTGAAATCGGCGTAACTCACCAAGGTAACGCCGTAATATAACTGAAAACATGTTGAAATCGGCGTAACTCACCAAGGTAACGCCGTAATATAACTGAAAACATGTTGAAATCGGCGTAACTCACCAAGGTAACGCCGTAATATAACTGAAAACATGTTGAAATCGGCGTAAATCACCACGCAACACGCGATTCGAACATTGAAGATCGATATACAGTTTACATACTTGAACCGCGATTAGGGGCGTTAGTGACTAGCCGGTTAAGGGTTACAATTCTAGATTTCTGCCAAAAAACGACAATACACATGGGTATACACTGAATACCCAGGGGAGACTGTGTGTCAGAGTCTTTGTTGTACGCAGATGCATTAATACTTCAAACTGCTGGTTGATTGAATGATTGTTTAGTGTTTTATGGCGCTTTCAACATTTTGTTTAGTCACATAACAGCATTCCCTCGTTCATTTACCAGGAGTACTGGTCCATTTATCCTGACACCCGAAAATCAGTCGTAACCCTGAGCGCAAAGGAAGGCAGCCATTACTACATTTTATAAAGTATGTGGTATGACCCGGTCGGCGATCGAACGCGCGACCTCCCACACCCGACCCAGCCGCTCTACAACAGCATCACCGATACGGTTCAAAGCGATGGGTGTGGCTATATCGGGGACTTGGCGTAAAACGGTTGTAACTAAAATTTGTATTTTTTTAACAAGGTTAATCACCTCGCCATAAAGTCTATATAAGCGTTAAATCATTTGTCTTGGTAAACAATGGAAATTTAGGTGCCATTGCTTGTTCTGAGCAATGGCACCTAAATTTGCATTGTTTACAAAGGGGTCAAAATTGCCCTTAAACCTGGGTTTTCAAAATAGGTTTTTAGTTATAACCGTTTCAGGCCAAGCCCTAGATATTATCAAATCGGTTGGATGTTTGTTTGGGTTAACTGGCCTTAAAAAGCCTCCATGACGTATGTACGCATCGCCTCGCTTGATGGCATACGGGGGAGAATATCTAGACTAGAATGCACAGACTGAACGGGATCAGCACAGTCCCGAAGCTCGGTTTTCGTGTAAGGTGTCTCATTTTAATAGTACTGTTGTTGCTTTTTTACACGTGCCTTATTTCAGCAGTATTGTTGTTGCTTGTTTCACATGTCTCATTTTAACAGTACTGTTGATGCTTGTTTTCACGTGCCTCATTTTTACAGTTCCGTTGATGCTTATTTTTTAGTGATTTTAACAGTACTATTGATGCTATGTTTTCACATTGTTTTTTCATATTATTTCCAGTGCCTGTCTTAGTTTTACTCGTATTAAATGTGTTCTTCCTGCCTTTTCGTCACTTATCACTCATATAATTGTATGCTGAACATTTTCTTGTAAAAAGTGAAACAAAGATAAAGGGAAAGGGGCCTTCAAAAGCATTTAAGAATTGATTCCTTCATATACATTTTATATTCATTACCGTAATAGAAAACACCAAATGTTTATAAGTTATATTTAAGGTAATTGATTTCATAAATTGAGAGAACTTGTGATCAGACCGTTTTGCCTACATAACCTTATTTCATTGTGTATACATGTAAATATAAATGGTTAAAAATAGTACATGTTATTTTTGTGAAAAGCATTGTTTAACCCTTTCCAACATACACATTGCTTTCTGACGCCTCTGCAGCAGAATACTTTTAAAAACATTGTTGAAAGCGGAGGAATAATGATATATCCTTTGGTCACAACGTGTTCAACTTTATTCAATAATTGCTCTTTCTTTTACAGAGATGTTCCGTATTTTTGACTAAATGTTTTCAAAGTCGTCTGCCTCAAGTTTGTTGTATGAGGAAAAGTGTTAAATCCAAAAAAAGTGTCGCATTATTCAGAACAGCAAAATAGTTTGACATCATTTAAGGCCGTATCATCCCTGCGGCCACCGAGGCTGCGCTCAACCCTCGTCTGTATGCCGCAGACGGAGGATAATTTGGGACAACTTCCGCTCCAGCTTCCGTACCGACCCCATAAATCGCCAAATTGCGATGGAATTGTGTTTTCAGTAGAAGTCCCGTCGAAATCCCTGCATTTGAATTTAGCGTAGTTAGCGGCCGTGTCGTCACGGTTTCTTCCCTAATTAATATAAAAAACAATAATGTTAATATTAGTGATACTATTACTAGTACTACTACCACTTATACTATAACTACAACTACTACTACTACTTATTTTACTACTACTATTATTACTACTACTAAAACTACTACTATTACTTCTACTAGTACTACTACTATAACGACTACTAGTACTACTACTATAACGACTACTACTTATTACTAAATAAAATAAATAAATACTTCTACTACTACTACTTATTTTACTACTACTATTATTACTACTAGTACTACTACTATAACGACCACTACTTATTACTAAATAAAATAAATCAATAAATAAATACTTCTACTACTACTACTTATTTTACTACTACTATTATTACTGCTACTAAAACTACTTATATTACTACTGCTAGTACTACTACTATAACGACTACTACTTATTACTAAATAAAATAAATAAATACTTCTACTACTACTACTTATTTTACTACTACTATTATTACTACTAGTACTACTACTATAACGACTACTACTTATTACTAAATAAAACAAGAGAAAGTTGATGCAACGCATCAATGTCGCCGGAAATCCATACTGCAGTTATGCATAACACTAACATTATAGTAGTTGAATAAACAGTTATCAACTGAGGGGCATATTGGAACATCAGGGGTGGGGTCAAGTGAAAATGTTTCATAACTTGCATTGTTTGATCAACGAAGTGAATGATAATTGAAGCCTTTCATTGTTTATGATCAATCTCCATTCCAAAGTAGGTTGACCATACACACAACCAACTAATTATTGATCATAAACAGTACTAGAAATGAGTAATCTTGCCAATCATTAGTCTTAGTATGTATATATACAGTGCTTTCATTAAGGAATAATTATAAGATTTGTGAATTCCACATACACTTTTCAAGATGTTTGTCAGAATATTTGAATTTTATTATTTTTCAATAAAACCACAAAACAGACAATTTAGGAGTTGCATGCAATAGCACGTCATTTTACCTTTCCTCTATTAAAGTCAGCAGAAGACACCTTTGCAGCAATCTACTTTTAAAATAATGAGATAAGGGTTAAATCGCTGAAGATATGAGTTTTCTCTTTTTCTCAAAATGATATTAGCTTGGCATCCTAATTATATCATACTTTAACAAATGTTGAAATGTAGTCCAATATTTATGAATTAGACCACCTTCGAAATATGATATCAGTTAAACAGTTAAATCTCAATGAAATTGTTGTATAATTTAAACTTAATTTCGAACATAAACTGAGCCAAACAGTTAAATCTCAATGAAATTGTTGTATAATTTAAACTTAATTTCGAACATAAACTGAGCCCTACAACATGTCAATTTATTTTAATTCTTTCCTTCCTTTTTTATAATGAAAATAACAAACTACTCATGTTTTACAATTATATTATGATGAACGTCCTTGTGTCAATGATGCATAACAATATGCAGATCGGAAGCAATATGCCTTTAAGGAATTAAATGACACATTTAAAATTGTCAAGGACGAAATAATTTTGTACGAAAGACCGATTCTTTCTTATTCGCAGAGGTGTCGTTCTTGAAACTATCTTTATAGGCAGAGAATGTTCGTTCAAAGTATTTTTTCTATTAAAACCAGTTTTATCTCGGTTTGTTCTTTTCTTCATTTGTTTCGAACCAAATAAACATTTTAAATCACCTATGATTTACTATTTGTAAGTGAGTGTAAAGAGCGGCTCTCTGCAAAGGAGATTGATCTACGCAGTTGGTATGTAAACCAAATTAGACTGTGCGACGTAAAGGTTTGTAGTTATCGCCTTTGGTTTCATGTAGTATATATAGTGTAAAACAAGAGAAAGTTGATGCAAGGCATCAATGTCGCCGGAAAAGACTGCATTGATTTATTTATGTATTCTTGACTTTCCTTAGTCTATTCAAACATTAGGAACGTTGAAATGAAAACATTTGCTTATACATTTTATATTCATACCTATACATTAGGGTATCTATAAAAAATTAACGAAATGTGTACACATCTATCTTGGCTTAAATTTAATTTTGCTGTTGTTACTTATTTAAATAATAGTATTCATTCATATAATTTCAATGTTTGTCAATCTTATTCGAATCACAAGGTAAATATCCTGGTATTGCTTTAAAGGGAGGTAATTTGAAGAAAACAAAAGTCTTCAAAAGGAGAAATATATCAGCATTACCGTCTACAGTTTAAATTGTTCTATTGTTTGTGGATTTAAAAATGTTCTTTTTTTCTTATTTCTACATGTACAACGAAATATTGCGGCTTCTCTTTGACGCTTTGCGTCAAACATTCGTCTTGTACTTGTCTAAAATAAAATAATATCACTCGCTTTTTCATATCGAAATGCGCATGCGCGAAAATCGATGTTAAAGGTCACGAAACTACACAACAGAATAGGGTCTATATTTAGCTTAGAAACAGTTCCTACTTTAGATATTCATGGATTAACATTATTAAATGAATTCTACACAAATCAAGACATCTCTTTGAACATGAAAACAACATTTAGTAAGTTAAAATTGCTATTAAAAGGAGAATCCGAAATTGACCTCAATGATGACACATAAGAGTCTGCATTAGGGGGTGTTGGTTCACGTCTTGAAGGGACCACTTTTGTCTTCGTAAATAAGACAAAAAACTTAAATGCGAGTGAAATAAAAAAAAACTGCAAACATTAAAAAATCGGAATATTTATTTCATTTTAGATGTGTCATTTATTAGTGTTCGTAAACAACCACAATTGTAATATGTTCAAATCATCTAGATTTGTTTATTTCTAATAATAAGCCGCCCTCCCATGTGATTTCCGAAAACCTATTAAAAATAGAAGTCGCGGGCTTCTGCCCGGCGACTAATAAATAAATACTTCTACTACTACTACTTATTTTACTACTACTATTATTACTACTAGTACTACTACTATAACGACTACTACTTATTACTAAATAAAATAAATAAATAAATAAATACTTCTACTACTACTACTTATTTTACTACTACTATTATTACTGCTACTAAAACTACTTCTATTACTACTGCTAGTACTACTACTATAACGACTACTACTTATTACTAAATAAAATAAATAAATAAATACTTCTACTACTACTACTACTACTACTACTACTACTACTTATTTTACAAGGGTTTCAAAAAGGGCTAAGTTGTATTACAGCCGCGTTTTGTCTACAGGAAACTATTAACGAACTCGCGGATCTACATAGTAAAGCATTCGTGGCTTTCATTGACTTTAAATGTGCCTTTGATAGCGTATGGCACAATGCGCTATTTTATAAACTCCATAATCTAGGAATAGTTTGAAAAGTATGGAGGATAATAAGGGATTCCTATACAAGCTTGAATTGCTCTGTCATGGCAAATGGCAATAAATCACTCCCAGTCCCGGTAAAACGCGGCGTACGTCAGGGAGGGGTCGCTTCCACATTTTATTATCTTATCTTTATAAATGACTTACTTAAAGAACTTGAAAATTCAGAGTATAGCCTACGTCTCTATTCGCCAATCCATGCTAAATGTGGGAATCCTGCGTTTGCTGATGATTTATCTGTAATTGCATTAACGCCTATGTATCTGCAAAATTTGCCATTGTGTACAGGTATTCCTTTAGATGGAAATTCGAAGTAAATTGTAAGAAATCCAATGTCGTTGTATTTAACAATAACAAAAAGAAAAATGCCCCTGTCAAGTTTTTACTGGGAGAATCCTACATTCACGAAATTGACAGTGTTGTACATCTCGGAATTCGACAGGATGGATCTCTAAAATTAACAAATCGCATT
>JASEVX010000013.1:42329673-42347478 GCA_031761405.1 Serripes groenlandicus
CCGATATGCTGTTTTGTTTTAAGCGTCTACTCCTGACAGTTTTAACCACTCTTCAACAAATTATCCCCGACATAAGCAGTTACAAATGTGCTACTATACCACCACTCAGGTGATAGATTGAGGCCATATTGGCACTCTTTATAAAACTTTCCGTGAGGTTATTAATGTTAAATTGGTTACAACTTTAGTCATAAATAACATGGACGTGATTGTAATACTAGTTTCATGTACGACAAAGGGAAGTTATTCGGACCAACTTCATTGGCAGTCATTTTTTGTCAGGAAGTTTTCGACAGTTTCTTTTTTGACTTTATTAATGTCGTGGAAAGTTGCAAGGGAGTACATGAATATCCTCTGAATTGTCTATAACCGAAAATGTGTTGGCTTTAGACTGTTTTGACACATGAAGAGCCATTTGCAGCACAGCATGTATTTTCTTAACTTGAAAGCAGTCCTCAAAATTAGTATGGGCCCATGAGCCCAGTACCAATACAATGCTTGACTATATCAGAGTAACATTTATGCAAAAAAATCATGTTTGTTTTGCTATACTTGATTTTTGGCCCATACTGGGAAAACCAAGCGGGAACGCTGTCATTCATTTATGTCCCCTGGCCTATTAAAAAATCTAAGAATATTGGCTCACATGGCCCATTGTCTAACATCTTGATTACGACAACTATAAGAGAACTTTTCACTGCGGGTTACGGGCGACTTCGTGAATCGAAAATAAAAAGCCGACACACCTGTCATTTTGTTTGTAAATTTTAGAATAAACTTTAATTTAATACAGACTTGGTTGTCGGGAAAGAACCATTACCCATTATGCTATAATCTTTTCAACTTGGAGATACTCTACTCAATGCTCACTTATATCTTTGAGATATTAATCTCTTCGAAAAGTTTGATTGATTTGCAAAGGGTTCACGCCGTTTCAACTATTTTTCATAATATCACGGCGGATAGTTCACCTACTCATGTGTTTCCTGGTTTTGTCTCACACCAGTACTCCACACAACAGACTTTACAAAATACTGGCCGCCTTTTCACATAAACTGTAAGCCCATTTATTGAAGACGAGTGGCGTTTGCCACGGTGACATTTGTTTTAAAAACATCGGAAAGATTGTTGGCCAATTGGGGGCTTGAACTCACAACCCGTGGCTCTTTGAAAAGAAGACTTAAGGAGAGGGCAATATCCGATCCGTGTTTGTTAAATGTCACGTTTACATTGAGGTCAAGATAAAAATCCCCTTTAGTTTAAGTAGATTGTTTGAGAGTATAGTATATAATTCAAAGCCATCAGAACGACATTATGGTGATTGGTTCAAACTTAAGTCGTTCCCGACGCCATGACGGAGTGCTTGAAATATCTGACTCGAGACTGGACACCAGAATGTAACCCAATCAGATGTAACCAAAATATTTTAAATGTGTAGCTAAATGTGTAGCTAAAATATGTATCGGTGCTATTAACGCTTGACATGCTTTGATATGACTAAAATACTGTTTAAAGCAAAACAAAGCACACTTGGAAAAACATGATCAGATTTAGAGCGTTGGCCTCTTGATGCTAATGTTCTGTGTTCGATCCACTTTTTAACAAGGTCAGTATTTAGAATCTCGCCATATACTGGGAGACAGCATCGGTTGATATAAGTGAGTAATATAAGTAAACCATTGCTTTACATTCTATGTAGAATCAATTTGTAACCCTTTGCTACATTCAGTAATTTCTGTAGATGAATACTTTGAAATCATTTTGATTAACACAGGGAATCTCTTTATAAATGGAAGTATACTTATCGAAATGAGTTGAAAACATTGTGGCAAAAAAGAAAAGTTGTTGCTTTAGAGAGCAATTTAAGAAATCGTCTGCTTCAAAGTCTTCTTAATGTATCTGCAGATTGGAAAGGGGAGTTAAAGCAAACACATTCCTGCTAGCTAATGAAACAAATATAAAAGAATCACCTTAAAACTGATCCCATTTGCAAAGGCTCCAGATGGACAAAACTCTGCGCTACGCCAAGTACCCCAAGTTGCCCCATTGCTGACGGTGAGTACCTTGTTGACTGTCCTCGGAAATCCACATGAATACTCCAGGAAAAGGAGCAAGACACACGCAAATAACATTTTACTCTTGTGTTCTATCTTCGAATGCGGTGTTTTAATGGTTCACGTTCCAAGTCTAAATGCGTAAACGTTGAACAGTATCGTGTGCGGACCGTTTTATATAACACCGCACGCGGACCTGCCAATCATTTATGTAAATCAGGTTACTTATTATTCATAGGTTCCCATGTACGTAAAAACGATTACAAAGGGAAAGAGGTTGACAATCTATTTTGAAAAAAACAACTGTTTACTCTTCTATGATTGGACAACACAATGCTTATTCTCTTTTCTACATTAAAAACTCCCGTTCAATCGGTATTGTTTCTGAAATCACTGTCGTTGCATCAACAACGCTATATCTAAAATGAAAATAAAACTACATTTTACAGAGACATACATTTGTAAAGCAATTTCCACTTGCTGACGCATTTGAAGCTGGTAACTTTTGAAAACAATTTGGCAAAAGAAGACATTGCTAATAATGAGTAATTTCTCCTTTTGCCGCAATGTGTTCTAGGTTGAACATTTATATCACTGACAAAGTAGATATGATTGTGATATCTTATAATTTCCACCTGTTAAACCTTTCGAAAACAATGTGGCAAACGGGGACATTGTTGATGTGCAACTTTTTCTTTTGCCACAATATTTTCTATTCTGTTCTGAAATGCGCTTTTTGCACAACATATTTGTTTTGAAAACAATGTAGGAGACATCGCTCATAATGAGCAATTTCTCCTTTTGCCGAAATATTGTCTATTCTGTTCTGCAATGCGCATAAAAACCTGATATATTACCCTGCAGACACAAACCTAAATAAACTTTATTCTTTATAAAACACAACATTTTTAACAATTTTAATTTCTACTTAATTTGTTGTACCATAGAATCCCTTGCAAATTGTCATAATTAGCAATTTCTCTTTTTGCAACAACGTGTTTAATTATATTATTGCCAGTTGCATATGTGGGAATTTGTTAACATGTGTGTGGGGGAATTGCGCAGATACATCAGCGAAGATTAATGAGTGACAGGTAAATCATGTTCACTTATACACCTTCGGAGAATTGTTATTGTATGTGGTTACCTACATGTCGAGGGCTTGGCGTGAAACGGTTGTAACTAAAATTGGTATTTTTTTTACGATGTTAATCACTTCGCCATAAAGTCTTTATAAGCGTTAAATCATTTTTCTTGGTAAACAATGGAAATTTAGGTGCCATTGATCGTTCTGAGCAATGGCACCTAAATTTGCATTGTTTACCAAGGGGTCAAAATTGCCCCTAAACCTGGGTTTTCAAAATAGGTTTTTAGTTACAACCGTTTCACGCCAAACCCTCGATGTAGAATACGTGTCTTTTTTGTCTGATTTGACTTTTGCTTATGATTGCATTCGTAATTAAGTGAAATATTTCCTACGGACTACAATCATTCATTTAACCCTTTCACATAAACTACAAATTTGCAGCAGACCACTCTGAAAACATTTATAGTAATGTACATGTATGGAAACTATCCATTACAGAAGGTATATTTATTGAAAAGAGTTGACATTGTGGTAAAAAATGGAATTGGATCAAAATAAGCAATTTCCTTTCTTGGCCTTAAAGTTTTGTTCAAAATATCATCTTCTGCAATTGCGTAAAAAAATGTGTCTGCATGTGGGAAAAAAGTTAATCTTCCTTTTTTTAACGAGAAAACCACATAGCGTCGTTTTATCATTCATATGTAAATAAACCCTCTCATGGTTTTAAATATGATTATGTTAAAAGTTACCATCTACATGCACACGCATTTTGACGCATATTACTTTTTCGAAATCATTACTCTATACATCTATTCCCCTGAGACGGAATGTGGCCGGATTAGCCTGCGCGTGTGAAATAATGAACATTATTTAGTAGGACAGGGCTAATCCCCATGCAGACAGTATTTTTGTATGACAGGGCTTTTTGAACCAGGATATGTAATAATTTAACTGTCGAGATTTCACATGTCCAAAGTGATGAAAGAGACTACCAAGCAGTATATATACCAGGGCTCTGGGTTGAATTTTTCTTTCGCCACCACTTTCGCCACATTGAAATAAAGTTCGCCACTTTTAAATTTTAGGAGACGCTTTTAATTTTTAGGAGTCATTCATTTTCGCCACTTTTGACAAATATTTTACACATTTGTTAGCCACTTTTCTTTAATTTCAGGGATAAACGGAGAGGAGAAGAAATATTTATATGCAATCTCATCAATGGGTGCAATAATTGTTTGTACTCGCCCATAATTAAATAGATTGTTCCCAATCAAAAATGACAAACTTACATTGTCATTAAATCATGAAAGGCCTACGTCGAGCGTCAAAACCTGCTTCAAAAGGCGTGCCGATATATTTAATGCATCTATAATTGCCAATTATCATATGTACGGCCTTCAATATACTTAGTAGTCCCACTCATTTGGGAGGTCGTGCTTCACACTGTATATTAAATTACTTTATGAAACTAGCTGCTGTGTTTGACTACTATTATGCCACACCCGGACTGCTCAGGCTGATCTGGTTCGATACATTAAGCATAATACATAATGTTGGTTTCCTCCTGGAACGGCTCTTATGCGAATGGTAAATCCCAGACAAAAGGCAATATAAATATAGCAACTTTTGAACAATACTGCAATGCAATAAATAAACAAAGATTGGAAGTGTAGCCCCACTACTTTTATTCCAAATATAACTTTACTTTATGTCAAAGCAGAGTCACCGAATCGATAAACGGGGGCTCAATGCACGTATAGACCAACACAGATCAGAGTGGCAGAGTGCTGGTTTCGATAGCCGATTAACTAACCAATCAAATTACAGGTTTTTGTTCACGCAATTGTCATAGAGTTATATAGCCGAGTGCGAGGGTGGATAACCCTAGCGAACGAACGAACAATGCCGGAGAACAGACGAACAATGCCGGAGAACGAACGAACAATGTCGGAGAACGAACGAACAATGCCGGAGACCGAACAAATAAAGCCAGAGAGCGATCGAACATTGCCGGAGAACAGACGAACAATGCCGGAGAACGAACAATGGCGGAGACCGAACAAACAAAGCCAGAGAACGATCGAACAATGCCGGATACTTCATTATTTTAACAAAGTCATCATTGTCCGATGGGAAACCACTTCAGTGTAATGAATTCATCTGAAATCCCCTGGACAAAATTGTCTGCACGACACTCCAATCCGAATTGTTTCCCTTTGACCTCAAACAACGTCGAAATACTACAAGTGATCAAATCAATCATTTTCAATGCATCCTATACATATATAAAATGAATTTAAACTAATGTCATACATTGAATGCATTCTGGTGATGATATATACTAAATTAAATGCAAACAAAGGTTTTTTCAGGGACTATTTGGTTAGATCAGCATGACAGCGGATGTATTTGGCGTAATTTGACCTAGAACGACTACAACCAACAACAGGTGGCTTCGAAATTAACGATCAAATGTCATACAGGAATTCGCCATTTCCGAATGTTTTGTGATTTGATACCAGGCGTTCGTGGTTCGATGCCCGCTAACACCGGTCATGGTGGAGTGCAATTGGGCAAGGTATATTACCCCGTCTATTACTTGTTTGTTTAATCTGAGATCTTGAATAAGTGCGCTATAACCGTGATATAAAAAACGTTAATTTAAACAAAAAGGAGTAACATGTAGTAAGACATCGATCGCTTAATTGGTCGAGAATGGTGTAATGGCCGAGCGTCTGTTTAGGGTGGTGCGGGAGGTCACGGATTCGATCCACGGCCGGGTCACACCAAATACCTCAAAAAGGTAGTATTAGCCTTGATACCCAGCCAGGAGTATGTGGTAATCATTATTGACTGACTCGCTGGTATAAGGTTAATGCACCAGTATTGTTGGTAACTCACCAAGGAAACGCCATAATATAACTGAAAACATGTTGAAATCGGCATAAATCACCACGCAACACGCGATATAAACATGTAACATCGACATACCGAGGGCTTGGCGTGAAACAGTTGTTACTAAAAACCTGTTTTGAAAACCCTGGTTTAGGGGCAATTATGACCCCTTATTAAACAATGCAAATTTAGGTGCCATTGCTCAGAACGAGCAATGGCACCTAAATTTCCATTGTTTACCAAGAAAAATTATTTAACGCTTATGTGGACTTCATTTCGATGTGATTAACCTTGGTAAAAAAATACCAATTTGAGTTACAACCGTTTCACGCCAAGCCCTCGATACAGTTTAAATACTTGATCCGCGATTATGGGCGTTAATGACTAGTCGATTTAGATTTAGGCCAACAAACGATAATACACATAAGCAGACAATGAAGACCCAGGGTAGTCTGTGTGTCAGAGGAGTCTTCATTGTACGCATTGCATTAAGACTTCATATCACTAGTTGATTGAAGGATTGTTAAGAGTTTTATGGCGCTTTCAACATCTTTTTAGTTATATAACAGCATTATCTCTCGTTAATTTACCAGGAGTACTGGTCCATTTATCCTGACACCAGAAAGTATGTTGTAACCCTGAGCGCAAAGGAAGGCAGCAATTTCTACATTTCATAAAGTCTGTGGTATGACCCGGCCGGCGATCGAACCCGCAACCTCCCGCACCCGACCCGGACGCTCTACAACTGCATCACCGAGATGGTTCAAATCGCTGGATGTGGCTATATTATCAAATCGGTTGGAGTTTTGTTTGGGTTAACTTGCCTTAAAAAGCCTCCACGACGTATGTACGCATCGCCTCGCTCGATGGCAAACAGGGGAGAATATATAGATAAGAATGCACAGACTGAACTGGTTCAGCACAGTCCCGAAGGTCGGTTTTCCTGTGACATGTCTTATTTTAACAGTACTGTTGATGCGTGTTTTCAGGTGCCTTATTTTATCAGTGCTGTTGATGCTTGTTTTCACGTGCCTTATTGTATCAGTGCTGTTGATGCTTATTCACGTGCCTCATTTTAACAGTTGTGTTGATGCTTGTTTTCAAGTGCCTCATTTTAACAGTTCTGTTTACGCTTGTTTTCACGTGTCTTATTTTAACAGTTCTGTTGATGCTTGATTTCGCGTGCCTCATTTTTACAGTTCTGTTTACGCTTGTTTTCACGTGCCGCATTTTATTAGTACTGTTGATGCTTGTTTTCACGTGCCTCGTTTTAACAGTTGTGTTGATGCTTGTTTTCACGTACCTCATTTTAACAGTTGTGTTGATGCTTGTTTTCACGTACCTCATTTTAACAGTTGTGTTGATGCTTGTTTTCACGTACCTCATTTTAACAGTTGTGTTGATGCTTGTTTTCACGTACCTCATTTTAACAGTTGTGTTGATGCTTGTTTTCACGTACCTCATTTTAACAGTTATGTGGATAGTTGTTTTCACGTACCTCATGTTAACAGTATTGTCGATGCTTTGTTTTCACATTGCTTTTTAATATTTCATGTCCAGTGCCTGGCTTAGTTTTACTCGTATTAACTGTGTTTTTTCTGCCTTTTCATCTGTAATTACTCCTTTAATTGTATGCTGAAATTTTTCGTGTAAAAAGTGGAACAAATCTAGCTGAATTTAAGAGGGAAAATGGCATTCCAAAGCATTTAAGAATTGATTCCTTCATATACATTTTATATTCATTGCTGCTGTAATAGAAGACATCAACTTTCCTAAATTGAGAGAACTTGTGACCAGACCGTTTTACCTACATATCCTTTTTTCATTGTGTATAAAATGAATATAAATGGTTAAGAGTAGTACATGTTATGTTTGTGAAAAGCATTGTTTAACCCTTTCCCACATACATATTGCTTTCTGACGCCTTTCAGTAGAATACTTTTAATAACATTGCTGAAAGCGTAGAATTTATTTATTTATTTATTGGGGTTTTACGCCGCTTTCAACATTATTTCAGTTATATCACGGCGACAGTTCACTTTTTCATGATCCCTTAGAAAACAAACCAGTACTAGGCTAGAAAATGTGCCGCGACTGGGGATCGAACCCGGTTTCGAAATCCCCGACGCTAACTACTCGACCACAGCGTATTCCTGAAAGCGGAGAAATAATGATATATCCTTTGGTCACAACGTGTTCGACTTTATTTATTAATTTCTCATTCTTTTACAGCGATTTCCCGTATTTTTGACTTAATGTTTTCAAAGTCGTCTGCCTCAGATTTGTGGTATGAGGAAACGTGTTAAAGGTGCTGAACTCCAGATGGAGACCAGCATTTAGAAATGTTGAAACTTCTGTAAATATTGCTACATGTAATAGTAATTACAAAGTAAGTACTAAATAGTTCAAAACTATTTTGGCAGTAAATGTTGCAATGTCATGAAAATAGCATAAACTATCAATATTTAGATGTTTATTGTACTGGAAAGTGAAAATTATTACTATTATTTCATCCCAGAAGTATGACTATACTATCTATAATCTGGAGTTCAGAACATTACAATCCAATAAACGTTTCACATTACTCATCACAGCAAAATAGTTTGGCATCATTCAAGGCCGTATCATCGGCACCGCCGACGCTGTTCTCAACCCTCGTTTGTATGCCGCAGACGGCTGAGAAATCGGGACAGCTGTCGCTCCAGCTTCCATAATAACCCCAGATACCGCCACCTTTCGGTGGAAGTATGTTTTCAGTAGAGTTCCCATCGAAATTCCTGCATTTGAACTTGGCGTAGTTAGCGGCTGTGTCGTCACCGCCACCCTTATGAATATAAAAAACAACAATGAAAATGTTAATGATACTATTACCACAGGTGCCAGTCTCGTTAAAAATCAAATTCCTTTTCAACGGGCAATTTTTCTGATCGCAATGGCTGTAATTTACCATAAGATATTCGCGTGGAATTATTATTTTCAAAGATGTAACAGCCAAAGCAAGTTCTGTACCAATGTTATTAGAGCTAATAGAAGTATAAGCAAGATATAGCTTTTACTGTAAAACTACTGCTCGAGGACATCACTGATGTTACGTGAGGTCCGAGTAAAAACTCGTAAATTAGATGATTTTCCCATTTTTAAGAAGTGTCATATAATGTTAATGCCCTTCTAGCAGAAACTAGTTCACTAGGCTAAATTGAAGGAAAATCTTGTTAACTCTGTAGAAGACGCACTTTTTGCTACAGCAGCTTGACATTTGATGAGACTGTTTATCCAAATGATATCTAAGCAAAACTAGATCACTAGGCCAAATTGAAGAAAAATATTGTTAAGACTTTGGATGCCGCATTGTTTGCTTCAGCAGCTTGAAATCTTGTCAGAATGTTTGTCTAAATTACATCTAGGTCAAGTTAGAATATGGGTCATATTGGGTCAGAAACAAGGTTCAAACTCCGAAGGCTGCATTTTAACTTTGAGCAAGTTGAAACTTTGTCAGAATGTTGTCTTGATGATATCTAGTACATGTTGGAATATGGGTCATATCAGGTAAAAAAATATAGATCACAAGGCCACATGAAGGAAAATCTTGTTAACACTATGGAGAATAATTAATACATTCAGAATAATTGTCTTGATGTGTTTTGAATTTCAGTACATTGTATAATTAAGGTGAGCGAACTAGGGCCATCCTTGCCCTCTTGTTATTTTATTTTTATTTGTAAATATGTCTAATTGGTGGTTTTACCATTTTGATCGCGTCACTTGCCTACGTTGCACTAAGCTCTATGCACTAACAAAGTAGAAGTAGAAGTTAGCTGGTCTCTAAATCATCAAGGATGGATGAGAGCGCTTTGTAACGTTATTGTATGGAAATAGTTCCATCCTAGCAGCACGTGAAAAAGATCTGAGTGCAATATCAATGCGTGCAATATCGAACCGTGCAATATCGACAGATAATAAATCGTTTTTCGAAATGGAAAATAGAAGGAAACATATTAAAGTATACAATAAACATTTGTATTTGTATTATTTATTTATGTAGTTCTGGGAATAATATATTGTATTATGTGTCAATGTAGTTCAGGGAACTATATATTGTATTTTTACGCCGTAATCCTTTCTAAGAAATTGATACTATTACCATACCTGTGAAGCTTCAACCTTCATCTCAAAGGAAGTAAGAAATTGTGACATCAAATCGTGTCTGGGGCAATAATAGTCGGTTGTCCAGGCTCCCCAATCCGCAACACCGGAAGTGATATCACCACCAAAGCCGTCTTGGTCAATAAACCCGCAATGCAGTCTAATACCGTTCATCGCCGTATCGTCGCCGTCACCTTGATGACCTTCAATCTATAAATAAATGCATTATTGTTACGAAGAAAGAGCATACTAAATGCACAGGCGTCCGAGTTCTTCATAAGGGGTAAAACCCGAACAAGACAGCGTTAAGTTAATTCATATAAATAATGATAATAATGATGGTAATGGTTTCGTTAAATAAAATTTGGGAAAAACCTACGCATTACCATGTTACTATAAGAAGCCTTTTATATGGTAATGTTTAGTATTATAATATATTATAATATGAACGATATAGATAGAGTATTTGTAGTAACACAGTCCTGTGTGTGTATTTTCCCAATTTTCTCAAATGATCATTACGATCATAAGTATAATAGTATACGGAAAAAATAGAGATACTATTTGTAGTAACACGGTCTTGTGTTTTTTCCTTCAAATAATTCGGACTTATAAGAAAGACAGGAAAAATGGGGTAAATACTTCCCCATTGAACGCCGAAGTTTGTTAAGAAAGCCTTATTACTTTATGTACTTTACCGATATGCTGTTTTGTTCACAGCGTATACTCTTGACAGTTTTAACCACTCTTCAACAAATGTTCCCAGACATAAGCAGATATACATTTGCTACTATATCATCTCTCAGGTGATAGACGGAGAGCCACCTTGGCACTTTTTATAACCTCTTAAAACTTTCCGTGATTTTATTATTGTTCAATTGGAGACGGATGAAGTCATAAATATTCATCTGAAATTAAAATGGACCAGATTGTAATACTAGTTCATTCACTCCTCTACTCCGTTCCCGTTAAACGGTGCTGTATTTTGTTGTGTTTGTGGACAGTTAGATTTCTCAAATAGTGTGTACCCAAACCCTCGTAATTAAATAGAGAAGTTGCCCTATATTCTTCCACACAACATGTTTGGTATTCAACCTTTCTTCCACATCATTGACTGTTTAACGAAAAAATTCGTTCTAATTAGGACAAAGGGATGTTATTCGGATCAGCTTAATTGGCAGGCAATTCTGCTAGGGAAATTTGACAGTTTCTTATTGGACTTTATTAATATCGTGGAAAGTTGCAAGTGAAAACATATATATCCTCTGAATTGTTTAAAACCGAAAATGTGTTGGCTTTTTTTAACTGTTTGACACATGAAGAGCCATTTGCAGCACGGCATGTATTTTCTTAAGTTGAAACCAGTGGTCGAAATTAGCATGGGCTCATGAGCCCAGTACCATTAACATGCTTGCTAGGCAAAATTCATTTTCCTTGAAAATAGGCCCGATGGGCCTATTAACAATTCCAGTAAAAGATAGATAATTATGGTTATTTTCTTTATAAGAATTATTATACAATTACGATGAGTATTAAAATAATAACTGTGTCTTGTCAATTTAATATATTTTGAAATGATGACATGCTTTGTTGATGAATGAATAAACATCCACAATATTCCAACTTTATTTGTAAATCATTTAGTTAGATCCTATCAGAGTTACATTTATGCTATAACAAATCATGTTTGTTTTGTTATACTTAGTTTCTGGCCCATACTGGGGAGAACACAGTGGGAACCCTGTCGTTTATTTCTGTCCAGGTATATTAACACATCTAAGGGCCCATTGTCTAAAATCTCAATTTCGACAACTGTGAAAGCATAATTTACTGCGGGTTACGGGTGACTTCGTGTATCGAAAAAAACAAAACAAAAACGACAATCCACACTTTTATTTCGTTTGTAAATTTTAGAATGAACTTTAATCTAATACAGACTTGGTTGTTGGGAAAGAACCCATTATGCTATAATCTTTTCAACTTGGAGATCTCTGAGGTCCGATAACATATTAGGATTTGCCGTTAATCGACATAAAGCCTGTTATAGGAGGGAGTCGCGAGTTTGAATACTATTTGCACTTTGATCCAGAAGTATTATTTACTGCATAGTAAATATAACGGGAATTCGCCTTTCTGGAAATTTCTGCAAGAGATAAAACAGATAAGAATTGCCCACTTAAAATGGACTAATCGGAGTTGTGGATGGGTGCAACATCAAATACCTAGTGTCATGGCTTTACAGTTCATTTCTTCGTTATTTGCGTTTATGGCGGCGGCTTGTCCCTGGAATGCGGCATCCATTTGGAGGGAATTTTCTTAAAATGGCTGTGAACATCCTATCCCAGGGTTCAAATGCCTACCTTCTACTTGAAATATTTTGTCTTTTGAGTTGAAATATATTGTTTAAAAAAGCCTTTGCCAGTTTCTACCACAATAAAATAACAATGTGTATAGTGCAGTCTTTGTTAAGTCTTATCCCAACAAGTTCTATTAGACAATGTAGCAATAACTAACAATATATATCAGAGAAACAAACACATGAACGTTTACTGGAGTCATTGCAGACAAATTGTTTCTACATTGTCAAAGGGAGCAGTCAGAAATTAAGAGAACATATTTGATTCATCAAGTGCTTCTGGACTCATCTCCAATAACAGTTAATAATTGGAAACAATTTACGTTTCATGACATTCAATTGACTGTTTTTCAATACTTACTTCCAAACTATTTTTGAACTATGTATTACTTACTTCGTTTGCACTTTTAGCAATATGTGCAGAAGTTTCAACATTTTAAAATGTTGATATCCATCTGGAGTTCAGCACCTGTATGTATATTGTTTGAAAGTAAAGTATATCATCAAAGCCATCATAACGACAGAATGTTGATTGGTTCAAGCTTAATACACCATGTCTGAACATAAAAATATCCATTTTAATCGCTTCCCAATGCACAAGTTACATAACAAAGTAGTCTCATTTGTCTCGGTGTCATATCTGGTTCAAAATTTATGCCAATTATTGATTTTCTAAGAAATCCAAGATGGCCGCCAAAATGGCTGCCAACGGACCCCATGGGACAATATTTCGCATTGGGAACATACATTTTCATTTACTAGATACCCTGAGGATTACAAAAATGTAGGTTAAAAAATATATCCTCGGGGTGCATGGGGACCCCACTTTCCTACTAAACTAATGACATAGTGCTTGAAATATCTGACTCGAGCCTGTAGACCAGACTGTAACCCCAATCAGATCGAAACAAAATCTTTTAAAAATGTAGTTATGACTTCTCATTATCTAAGCAGGTTTTTTGGCATTACTTTCCTAACATATGTATCGGTGCGTTTAACTCTTAAAATGCTCTGATATAACTAAAATACTATTGAATGCGAAACAAAGCACACTTGGAGAAAAGGCTCAGATGTTAAGAGTCGGCCTATTGATGCAAAGGTTCCTGGTTTGATCCGATTTTTTTACAAGGTCAATATTTGGTATCTCGCCATATACTGGGAGCCAGCATCGGTTGATATAAGTGAATCAATATGAGTAAACTATTGCTTAACATTCTATGTAGAATAAATTTGTTTAAACCTTTGCTACAAACAATCATTTCTGCAGAAGACGACTTTGAAATGATTATGATAAACACATGAAATTTCTTTGTAAATGGAAAAATAATTATCGAAAAGAGTTGAAAACATTGTGGCAAAAAGGAAATAATTGTTGCTTTGGAGAGCAATTTGAAAACATCGTCTGCTTCAAAGTTGTCTAAATGCATCTGCAGATTGGAAAGCGGGGTTAAAGCAAACACATTTCCTGCTAGCTAATTCAAAACAAATATGAAAGAATCACCTTAAAACTGATCCCATTTGCAAAGGTTCCAGATGGACAAAACTCTGCTCTATCCCAATAGCCCCAACGCGCCCCATTGCCGACGGTGAGTGCCTTGTTGACTCTCCTCGGCGCTTCGTCAATGAGCAGAATTCCACATGAATACTCCAGTAAAAGGAGCAAGAGACACGCAAAGACCATTGTACTCTTGTTTTCTGTCTGCAAACGCTGTGTTATTATAATGGTTCACGTTCCTAGTATAAATGTTGGCGTGATTACAAGGACTTATAAACAGGACATGGCCAATCGTCTTCAGAAAATGGGATTTTTTAATTTATTTTATTTTTGAGTACAATAGGGTAGGAACTTACTGGTTGTAAATCTTAGTTACATGCAGTCTCATCAGGGTTTGAGATGTTTGGCGTGTTCTGATTCTCAGTACGAAGCAGTCAATGTAAGTTTAGACCTTGCATATCCAGATCAATTAATACGTCGCTGTGTCATCATCTTCGAAACGCGTTGAAAACCTCTTTTCTCGTAGAAATATCAAATGAGCCGTTCCACGGGAAAACTAACATTATGAACTTTGCGTAATGTATCGACCCATATCAGCCTGCGCAGTCGACACATTCCGTTTCAGGGGGATAGAGGGATAGAGTAATGATTCCTGAAACAGAAAATCCACAGGAGGCGAACAGTGCCTGTCCGGGTTAGCTTGCGCGGCATGCTTAGGCTGATCCGGGTCGATACTTTACGCAGAGTAAACAATGTTGGTTTTCTCGTGGAACGGCTCAAATGAATGTGCAAGAGTGCGAAGGGTTATCAGTAAAGGTGTACCACATCACGGGAAAAAGTTGATGTCATACGAAATAATTAAATAAAAGTGATACAAATGTCTTCCCTTCTTGCCGATTCTTTCCGAAGTTTGACAATCGACACTGTGTCAAGTGTCATTCGTCTTTCTCCAATGGGCTTAGAGGTCTATGTGGTAAAGCAGGCAGTTGCCTGGAAAGGTTGTTGTGTGGATTACTGGTGTGAAAAGGCTAGGAAACACATGAGTAGGTGAACTGGCCACCGTGATATGACTGAAAAATTGTTGAAAACGGCATTAAGCCCCAATCAATCAATCCCTCCTTGGGGCACAGGGTTGCTGGGATCAAATTACGACTGTAAGGATACATACTACCGGTAGAACCGGGAAATCATCCAGGAAACGCCCTAGTATAACAGTATAAGTCTGTTAAAACGTTGTAAACCATCAGTAAAAACAAACAAACAAACACGAACATTTTAATGGAAAATATGTCACGTTTTGCTTTCTTGTACAGTGTTACTTTTTGGTCATATTCTTTCTGAAGGGACTTGGATACTGTTTGTTTGATTAGATGGCTGACAGCAAACATACCGATCATATTGCGTTAAGAAGCAGGTTTATCTGTGTTCATGTTGGGTGCAATGCACTGAATGTCGGTTTTCCTGTGTTACGGCGCACTATCGGAGTTCTGTTATGTCCTCTACAGACACGGATTTGAACTGCAGACACCTTGGACAATTTGCAGGCTACCTTATCTGTTAGGTTGACCCAATTCCCCCACACACATTTTAACATTTTCCCACATATACAACAGGCATACGACTTTGAAATCATCTGGAGTTATATAAATTGGAACACTCTACATATTTAAAAGAGAATATAATTAAGAACGTTGTTGCAAGAGGAGAAATTGCTAATTATGACAATTTGCATCTCTACATGTCATGGAGTTAGTCGGTGAATTGATCCTTTCGCTGCCAAAAGGCAATTAAAGACCGTTGTAAGCAATGTAGCTCGTAACGAGCTGTCTCTCCTAAAATCTGCATTGTTTGCCACTTAGACGTTACATTTTACCAAATGTCCTGATAGACGAATCAAAGTACTGAAAGTAATATATGGTAGAATTGCGATATTGCATAAAGATTGTTTTATCTAAAAAAAAAAAAAAAAAAGACAGACTAGTAAAAATGCAAGATTCCGTGTTCGATCCACTTTTTAACAAGGTCAATATTTAGAATCTCGCCATATACTGGGAGCCAGCATCAGTTGATATAAGTGAGTAATATAAGTAAACTATTGCTTAACATTCCATGTAGAATAAATTTGTTTAACCTTTTGCTACATACAATAATTTCTGCAGAAGACGACTTTGAAAGCATTATGATAAACACATCTCTTTATAAATGGAGATATAGTTATCGAAAAGAGTTGAAAACATTGTGGCAAAAAAGGAATAATTGTTGCTTTTGAGAGCAATTTAAAAAATCGTCTGCTTCAAAGTCGTCTAAATGCATCTGCAGATTGGAAAGGGTTAAAGCAAACATATTCCTGCTAGTTAATAAAACAAATATGAAAGAAGCACCTTAAAACTGATCCCATTTACAAAGGTTCCAGATGGACAAAACTCTGCTCTCTGCCAATAGCCCCAATGTGCCCCATTGCCGACTCTCTTCGGCGCTTTATCGATGAGCAAAAAACCACATGAATACTCCAGGAAAAGGAGCAAGATAAACGCAAAGATCATTGTACTCTTGTATTCTATCTCGAACGCGGGGTTATATTGGTTCACGTTCCAAGTCTTAATGTTGTTGTGATTACATGGACTCATAAACAGGATTGGCCCATCGTCTTCAGAAAATGGGATTTTGTTTTATTTCTTTTGTGTTTGTGTACAAAAGAGTAGGAACTTACTGGTTGTAAGTCTTACTTACGTGCAGTCCCATTTCCTATATTATAAATAATGATTGGTTTCGTGAAAATCAATCAATCACAATGATTGCAATGATAAAAAGCACTAGACCGACTAATTTACTTTGAGTATGCGATATATTAATATTTGTAATGATAAAAGTACTTGACCGACTGGTAGACTCTGAATATGCGATATAGTAATGGTTGCAATGATTACAGTACTGGACCGACTGATAGACTCTGCAAATGCGATAAAGGAATGATTGCAATGAATACAATACTGGACCGACTGGTAGACTCTGAGTATGCGATGTAGTAATGATTGCAATGATTACAACACTGGACAGACTGGTAGATTCTGAGTATGCGATATAGAAATGATTGCAATGATTACAACCCTTGACCGACTGATATACTCTGAGTATGCGATATAGTAATGATTGCAATGATTACAACACTGGACAGACGGGTAGATTCTGAATATGCGATATAGAAATGATTGCAATGATTACAACCCTTGATCGACTGATATACTCAGAGTATGTGATATAGTAATGATTGCAATGATAACAGCACTGGAACGACTGATATACTCTGAGAATGGCGATATAGTAATGCTTGCAATGATAATAGCACTGGAACGACAAATATACTCTGAGCTAGGCGATATAGTCATGATTGCAATGATAACAGTACTAGACCGACTGATAGACTCCGAGTATGCGATATTAATGATTGCATTGATTACAGTACTGGATCGATTGATATACTCTGAGTATGCGATATAAAAATGATTGCAATAAAACATCGCTGGACCGACTTAGTAGACTGTGAGTATGCGATATAGTAACGATTGCACTGATAAACAACACTGGACTGACTGGTAGACTCTGAGTATGCGATATAGTAATGATTGCAATGATTACAGTACTGGATCGATTGATAGACTCTGAGTGCGCGATATAGTAACGATTGAAATGATTACAACACTGGACAGACTGGTAGATTCTGAGTATGCGATATAGAAATGATTGCAATGATTACAACCTTGACCGACTGGATATA